>KZ505952.1:483777-570827 GCA_002844005.1 Limosa lapponica baueri | reverse complement strand
TCCAATCTGTCCTTGAACACTTCCAGGCGTGAGGCATCCACAACTTCTCTGGGCAACCTGTTCCAGTATCTCACCACCATCAGAGTTACGAATTTCTTCCTAATATCTAATCTAAATCTCTTTCAGTTTAATACTGTTACCCCTTGTCCTATCAGTACACCACCTGATAAAGAGTCCTTCCCCATCTTTCCTGTAGGAACTCTTTAGGTACTGGAAGGCTGCTATAAGGTCTCCCCGGAGCCTTCTCTTCCCCAGGCTGAAAAATCCCAACTCTCTCAGCCTGTCTTCATAGCAGAGGTGCTCCAGCCCTCTGGTCATTTTCATGGTCCTCCTCTGGACTTGCTCCAACACATCATGTCCTTCTCATGTTGCAGACCCCAGAGCTGGACACAGTACTCCAGGTGGGGTCTCACAAGAGCAGAGTAGAGGGGCAGAATCATCTCCTGCGACCTCCTGGCCATGTTTCTTTTGATGCAGCCCAGGATGTGGTTATCTTTCCGGGTTGCAAGTGCATGTTGCCAGCTCATGTTGAGCTTCTCATCAACTAACACGCCCAAGTCCTTCTCTTCAGGGCTGCTCTCAATCCATTCCCTCCCCAGCCTGTGTTTGTGCCTGGGATTGCCCTGATCTACCTGCAGGACCTTGCACTTGGCCTTGTTGAACTTCATGAGATTTGCATGGGCCCAATTCTCAAGCCTGTCCAGGTCCCTCTGGATGGCATCCCTTCCCTCCAGCATATCGACCACACCACACAACTTGGTGTCATCAGGAAACTTGCTGAGGGTGCACTCAATCCCCCTGTCCATGTTGCTGACAAAGATGTTAAACAGCATCAGTCCCAGTACCAACCCCTGAGGAACGCCACTCATGAGTGATCGCCACTTGGACATTGAGCCATTGGCTGCAGCTCTTTCAGTGCAGCCATCCAGCTAATTCTTTATACACCGAGTGGTCCATCCATCAAATCCATGTCTCTCCAATTTAGAGTCAAGGATGTTATGCAGAAAGTATGCACAAGTCCAGGTAGACTACATCAGTTGGTGTTCCCTTATCCACCAGTGCTGTAATCCCATCATAGAAGGCCACCAGATTTGTCAGGCACAATTTGTCCTTAGCAAAGCCATGGTGGCTGTCACCAATCACCTCCTTATTTTCCATGTGCCTTAGCAAAGTTTCCAAGAGGATCTTCTGCATGATCTTGCTGGGCACAGAGGGGAGACTGACCAGCCAGTAGTTCCCCGGGTCTTCCTTTTTTGCCTTTTTAAAAATGGGAGTCATGTTTCTCCTTTTCCAGTCAGTGGGAACTTCACCAGAGTGCCACAACTTCTCAAATATGGTGAATAGTGGCTTGACAACTTAGTGCTGGGCTCTAAGTGCTGTCCTGTTAACCTGTGACCCTTCTCCAGGCTCTGGGCATCTATTACTGGCATTGGCATCATACTGATATAAGTGGGATGGACTGAGATTCCCCTTCCCCAGCAACTCTAGTTTAAAGCCCTCTTCGTGAGCTTGGTAAGCCTCTGACCAAAGATACTCTTCCCCTTCTCTGAGAAGTGAACCCCATAAGGCTCCAGTTGATCAGGTTTCTCAAAGCGAGTCCCATGATCTAAGAAGCCAAATCCCTGGCTGTGGCACCAGTCTTGTAGCCATTTGTTGATTTGCGAGGTTTGATTGGCCCTATCAATCCCCTTCCTTTTGACTGCGAGGATTGATGAAAAAACTACTTGCACCTCAGAGTCCCTGACCGCTGCTCCCAGGCTCTATGATCTTTCTTGATAGTCCTCAGGCTGCTCCCAGCTATATCACCGGAGGCCAATATAAATCAAGATCAAGTGGAATCATTACCACTGAATTCAATGGATCTGCATCTGGAAACAAAAAAAAGAAAGATAAGTAGGTTCAGTCCATTGGAAAAAGCCTTCCATTATGTTATATCTATTTTTTGTCTCAATTTGATGGGCAATAACACATGAATCTGGATTATCAATTTGATTTGAAGTAATTTAGAAATAGTTAATATCTAAGGAATGCAAATAGATTCTAGCTAAATAAATGGCTGGGAATGAATCTAATTAAACATGCTAATCCTAATTGAATTAGACTAAGACAAAGTTCTCTAGATCAGTGCTTTAAGGGAGTTACTCTTGCTGAGATAATAGATTGCATCTTCAATGGACAGTCTTTTTTCTAAGGTAGGAAGGATTAAAGAAAATCTGGTTTTCTTGTGAAGATCTTTTTAAACAGCTATATAACAGATTTCACACTGTCATTTGGGAAAAATAAGTGTCCAAACTTCAGAGCATTATGTCTCCATGAAAACTTGTTCGAACTCTAAAGCCCCTTTGATCCAATAATATTCCCGTTTGCTGTGCTTGGTCAGAGAATTGGTTGGTAACACACATAATATGAATTAAAAGAATCAGTAAGGTATGATAATCATAACATATTGAAAAATACAGTATTGTCACCTAGTCAGTACCATTCTCAAAGACAACTTCGAACTAAGAGACGACAAAAAACAGATAAAAAATCAGGATAATGTCCAAACATGCAGAAAACAGTATGTGAGAGAGTGGAATAAGTTATTAGCCTTTGAAATATATGTAGGAAAGGGGTCAACTTTCTTAACAGTTTTTTCTTTTCCTTTTGTTACCTTTTATATCAATAAGGAGGCAAGCTTTTAATTTCTTTATAAGTCCTAGAAGAGCAGTATGGTACATTTAAATTGAGGAAAATGTTCACTTTCTACAAACAATTGTTCACTGTTCAATTTATTGCAATTATGTGACATTCTATTAAATACATCTGAGTAAAAACTGAATCAGCATGTTCATAGTGAAAATACCATACCTGTGCTCATATTATATTATCAGATAGTTTGCTGATTGTCAACACATCAGCAATTGTACCTTCACCAATCAGCTTCTAAAAGCAGAGACAGTCATTTTGACTTTCTTTGTAAGTCTGAGAAAAAAAAATTACAGACCGGTGTCAGATACAATTGAGCACATCCACAGCTTTTCCAGTATGAATCATTCTTTTGAAGACAGCTTACCTTATCATCAATTAGAGGTTTTGGGGGTTATATTTTGAAGGGTAAGCAGTGTAAACTTTATCACATTCTTATGTGACTGTGGTGTGTTTGTACCAGGATAAATTGCAGATTCCAGGCAAGTCCAATTCACACAGGTGCTTTGTTACCAGAAGTCAGCCACAATCCACTGCTTTTGTAAATTCAGAACATTAGGCAATGTTTGATCTGCTTTGGAAGTTCTGTTTTTCTTTGTAATTTGAGTGCATCCTCTAAGTGTGCCCTACCCGAGCCATTATAATGTGTATTGTTATTTTACTAGACATTAATAAAGCTTTTTTCACAAGAGGTTGAGGGATTGAAGTAACTGGCACTTTCATTCTTAACTACACCTCATGTGACTTAAAAAAACTCACAACTTGCAATCAGTTCCTATTCTAGTCGATATAAATTAGTCCCACAACTAACTGGAATTTATGGTAACAACAACTCATCAAAGGAAAAATACATATATTTCAGAAGAGTGAAAGAAAACAAGTGAACTTTTTTATCTTTGGTTAGCTTTCTGGTTTTCTGCACCACTCACTGCCTTTCCCTCAACCAAGAAATACTATCTTTGTGTAACTCAGCAAAGATCAGCTCAAACAGTTCCTTGAATATTCAAGCATTAGTCCCTGAAAGGTAGACAGAAACCATCTATGCCAGAAGGTTTTCCCAGAAAATGTGAAAGCCAGTACTCTTAAAGTCATTAAAGGAAACCTATTAGAGCCCAGAGGGTGAGACAAATATTTGTTTTGTGTCTCATTCAATACCCTAGAGGTTGCATACAGGAGCCTGACAAATCACAAGTATAAGGATGCTATTCAGAGACAGCATGCTTACCTATGTCTTAAAATATGCATGTATATATACATATATGTTCCAGTATTTTACAAGATTAAGTTGTCTTCCCCAGAAGTAAAATTAATTCCTTTTTGTAGTTTGTTAGCTAGCAGTTTTATTTCATGACCATTCTTTGCTCTACTGTTAAAAGCAGGACAAGCTTATTAAATGACAAAGGTGACCATTACAAGAAAGAAATAGAAACAAAAATGTCAAAATCTTGTGAAGTAACCTTTTTGTACTAGTTGTCTGCAACCAGTGAAGGAAATCATCCATGGTGAGTTAAATTCTTTTACTTTACAGCCTCTCCCCAAGAGGGCTTATTCAGGGTTATAGCCACTAGAATCAGTGAGAACCAATATGATGGCAAAATAAGTCTGGATGACCTGAACAGTGACATCAGATTAGAAGCTTTGTCCATTCAGTGCGGTTCCAGAAACAGCTTTTTAATGTCACATAATTATTGCTATTTCCCTTCTGTCTGTAGCAAGCATCCAACATGGTGTGGGGGAAAGCAGGCACACAGGGTTTAAGGTATCAATCTTCACTGTTGAACTGCTGTTTACTCATTGGTTCATTGCTGAGAAAAGACACGCTTGCCAGGAGACAAAAGCCAGGTAATGATTGTAGTATTACCTGGTGCTGAATATCATAACCAATAAAAGACTCGGGAATTTAAAAGTAACAGAACTGACTCCCACTGAAGAAATCAGAGGCCTGTATGAGGGTGATGAACTCCCTATGAAAGCACCAGCAGTCAAGTTCTTCAGCAGGAGATGGAACACACTGGCATGCGGCACCTGGGTTGGCATACACAACACAAAAAGGACACAACAGTGCCTGAGGGAATCAAAGCCAACTAGTCAACTTCTCCATGAACACTTGGGTGATTAAAATCAGATTATTTTAATCTAGTTAACACCAGTGGAACTATATTTTTCTCACTAGTTTGTGAAGTACCTGTATTAATTCTTCACTACCGATGAATATATTTTGTGTCCTTCCCACACTGACTGCACAACACTGTAACCTTCTGAGTCAGAACTGATTAGTAATTTGCAGAAGCAGAAGAAAGAAACAGATAAAGAGGCAGGTGCAATTTCTTTGCAAACAAGCTTGTTAGCTCTCTCCATCACCCAAAATGTCATGAAAGCCCCCAGCACTGTACTGTGATTGAGTGAAAGAGAAAGGAATGCACTGAGGACATGGAAAAAGACCATATCCTAACCAAAAAGCAAGGAAGAAAGGATGTAATCTAGTCTCTGTTACAGAGAACTGTGAAATAACCTTCCTATATGTGACAGTTGGTTTTCACTTAGTATCTATAACAATTTTCTGCTTTCCACAGAAAATCCTGATTTTCAAATCACTGTTTAGTGTGGACAAGAATTGTGCAAATCTTAGGATGAAAACTGAAATATATTAATCAGAAAATATTCTTATGACTGACAGAGCTGCATTTCCTCATGCATCCACTCTCTATGGGCTAAACTGCACCCTACAAGCTGTCTAATACACAGCAGTAAATTTTCTTTAGGGAGAAGCCTAAGAAAGATGAGAAGATTTGCATGTACCTTTTTTTCCCCCTGGAATTCTCTGGTATTTCAATTTTCACCCAACATGGAATATAAAACTTCTTTTTTCCTACCCTTCTTATCATCATCTGTGTTTCGTCATAAGATAAATTTCCTTCTAGCACTTTATGTTTGTCTTGTAAGTTTTGATTCTTTTGGAATTATACTAACTTCTTCATGTCACCTGTTTGTGATTAAAACAAGGACAAGGAAGTTGGTAAGCTTGTACATTGCATACGTCTTTATCTTCAGAAAAATTCTGTTGATTGTCTTTTTTATAGCAACTAAGAAAATACAGAGTATTTTTCCTTCATTTCATCTATACCACAGACTTGAGATAAACCCAGCACTATTTCACACCTCTAGACTAGTTGACCTCAACCTATTCAGTGTCTCACAGGGAGGTATTGTCAAAACTCAAATAATTTATATTTGAATCTATTCTATTTTAGTGGTATCTGCTTTTTCCTTTCCTTAGAAGGCAATGATGTTTATTGAGCATAAAATTTGTGACGTAACCAATACAAGCAAAAGGCCGTGGCTTTGAACTGACCTGACAGAGCAGGATATTAGGACATGTCTTGGCCTGAGCTGGCTTAATATTTGTTTACTAGTGAGGTGACTGTTGCCCCACCTGATTTAGTGTAAGCACCGTGAATGGCATGTGGGAGTCAGCGGGTGACAAAGAACAGTCCTGGAGGGGAGCTGGGGCTGGACGAAGTAAAAGTGCCACTCTTTGGCTTTAGCTGAGAGCCCTTGAGAGGAGAGCTGGGGCTGCAAGAGAAGAAAACATACAAGCCACTATGAGTCTAAAGATATTATTTTAGCTTCTTCTAGCCCACTTACATTGTTTGAAGCTCTTCTCAGCATGTTCTTTCATGGGTTTTTTTATGTCATTTTATCCCTGGTACACATTGTGCATAAACCATAGCTGAGGTCTCAACAGTGACAGTGGGGAACTGGCATTACCAATGATGCTATTAATGTAGAACCAGCAAGGGAGAATCCCTTGTACTCCTTGCACACAGTACCTTGGGTGGGTTTGAAAAGTTTCATTTCTCCATGCTGTGTAGGTTTGAGGATCTTCAGATAGAGCTGGTGACTATCTCAAATAATTCTACTTCAAATTTTTGCACTTCACTATTTTTACGCAAAAATATACACGATTCCATGACTACCAGATTTGTCTTTGATAAGCACTGAATTCACTTTGCTTGTCTGACTGAGACGCTGTACATATGCAATGACTCTTTCTGACCTTTCTAGATGATCAGGAGGCCTGGAAACCTGAATTACTGTCCGAAGTGGAGGAGAAGATTGTTTCTAGAGTCAGTGGTCACCCTCAAAAAATGCAGGGCTGCCTATACTTTTTTAGCTGGGACTGCGGATATAGTTATGTGGCAACTAAAAGAAAGGAGACACTGTAAGAGTCATTTTATGTTTTCAGTTTAGAGCTTGGATTTGGATATGGATCTGTACAAACAAGTTACTTAGGAGGACATTGGCCATCTAACTCATGGCCCTCAGTCATTCCTAGGAATCTGTACAGTGATTTCCAGTGATTAAGAATGTAAACAATACCCTGCTAAATGCACTTATTTCCCTTCTGTCTTTCAAATCAGTTTCATACAGTGAACCACGTTGGGCTCTGTCCTAACCTTATGAACATCACCCACATGATAGCTTGAGGAAAGGAACATCACATTGCTTTTGAAACTCTGCTGCAGATCAAGAAAACCTGGGGAGTACCAGGAAGAAATTAGCTCAGTTAATGTTCTGAGAAACATTCTCATAGACAGAATTTTTTCTTCAGGTTTTTGGTTGGCCTTTTTTTTTATATTTTCACCTTCTGTTTTCTTCTGCCTAAGCCTGAAATTTCTGAGGTTTTTGTGTTCACCTAAGATGTCATCAGCTCCTTCCTGTAGGGAACTCGAATTATTTTAACTGTCTCTAGATCAGTGCGAGGCAGTCACCGTCTGTATAATGCACACCTCACTTACTTTTCTCCTTTCATGGAAACAGCTCACAGAAGCTATCAAAATTACTGTTGCACATTACATACTGAAAATATTCTCTCCACAACTGAATGTCTTTTTAAAGCTGGTTTATGTCATCTACAGAAGGAATACTGGTGAATGTCAAGACTCAGACAACAAGAATTTGTGTGTGTGTGTTCATCTGCATGAACTGCAATCTAAAGAAACAGACTTTCTCCAGGGGAGTAAACAATGCATTGAGATGAGATGCCAGAGAAACTAAAGATATGATTTGAGGGATGTCAGCTTTTTCAGCCATAATATATAAAATAGCTAGTTAACATAGCCTCAGGAAAAAAAAAAAAAAAAGTTGTTTTTCTTTGACATAAAGAGAAGCTCTCATAAGAGTTCATTAAAACTGTATAAAACTCACTTGCTCATTAGTGTACCCTCCCTTCTGCCAATTTCTGAGAACATGAGAACATATTTGGAGTTCTGAGAAGATGAATTTACTAATTTAATGATATAAGGGAAAATACAGCTCTTGGTTGGAGGCCCAATCTTAAAAGCTGCCTACTAGCTGTCCCCTAATTTTGTGTTAGTCATCATGTTTAACTGTAATATATACAGCTAAGTGCTTAAATCATATCTAAATATAGGATGGGAACCTGCAAGCTGTCATTAGACAAAAAGTTTCTTCTTGAAAATAACAAAACTTGCAGACATTAGTTCAGGGGTTCTTTGTGGGGAAAAAAATGCGATGATAATATAATTTATGGTCTAATGAGGAAATCACTATATTCACAGCTCCTGTTTACCTGTTCTGAACTATTATAATTGAACAGAGGAATTTTTTCACATATATCCCATTAAGTATGATTTTTGCCATGACCAGTAAAAAGCTGCAGACCTTGTACTGCTCTGGCAGCAGAGGGTCTCCGGACTCATCCAGGCTCGCTGTGGCCTCAGCCTGCTTTGGCCATTGCTGAGAGGAGCAGTGCCTGTAGGGGTCTCCTGCTTTAGCTTCACCCTGTGATCCCCCACGTAGCACTATGGGGACAGTGGGGAGTCATCGCATGACAAAGAGCACCCCTTTGGTGGAACTTGTGCCACTCTCTGGCTTTAGCTGGGAGTCCCTGAGCTTACACCTCCCAGCAAAGACCCCAAGATGTTGATAACTTGTTGTAACCCTCTCCCTTTTCTCTTGAAGGAACTGAAACTGTCGTTGTCCCACTCTAGAGACACACAGAAAGGGTGAGCATCACACCAGTGAAAGGGGGGAGACAGTAGTAAGTTCTCATGCATGACAATTCTGAAGTTATTATTAATGAGGCTTTTTTGCATTTATTCATCCTGTAATAACATTAATATTATTGTAGTTGGACTGATATCAACTATTGGTTAACCTTTGATTAGATTGCTAATATTGCAGCTAAGTTAAAATAAATTCTTGGATACTATATGTGCCATTTTCTTTTTTTCTATTAAAAATGAATAATGTAGCATCATCATTTCACTTTTTTTCATATTTTTCCTACCTCTTAATTTTGTTTCTAAAAGTACAGTTATTTTTACAATAAATTATTTATTTTAGTTCATTCAACTACTTTTTACAAGAAAACATAAATGACAAAAGGTTTGGGACATGAGATATTATTAAAATCTTATCAGTTTGCAGCATCTGATTTTATTATAGAGCACTGATGCTATATTACCTATAGGATATAATAAAGACAGTAAGTTCTCTAAAACAGTAATCATCACTTAAAATGGATTTTGTAAAACATACATCCCAACAGAGCACTTGTCTCAGTTCAGGCCTCCAATGCTGCTACAGCACAATAATACAAAACAGCTCAGACAAAAATCAAGTACTACATATATAAATGCTTATACTGTACAAGCATTGTACTTATCAAGTACCAAACTGTACTTAACAAGCACTAAGCTGTACTTGGTAAGAAAGAGAGAGAAGAGAAATGGAATCAGTAATAAGAAATAGGTTTTTTGGTCAAAAGTGAAGCTACCAGAACCCTGTTATGAAGCAAACACAGTGAAATTTTCCTCAGCTCTCTGATGGACAGCGGCTTCTAAACAGAACTTTTGCATTACAATGCCAAGAGTTTCCAGCCTTCAAATGATTCTGTTCAGATTCATCTAGCTGACAGTTTATGTTCATTTCCTCCTCCTTGGTTATAAATGGCACTCACACCAATTATAATGTACTTGATTATATTAAACTGAGCAGCTTGATGAATAGAAATGGTGTTTTCAAAACCAAAAAGATGAACAAGCTAACAAATGACTGATTGGCAAGGAAACTAACAGATTTTTCTTTTGAAAAAAAGAAAAAAGAGTGAAAAGTTGTGGCATATATCACATAGAGTAGATACTACCGCAGAGGAAAAAGTTACAACTGCAATTATAACAGCTTGATCCTACAGAGATTTATTTTTATTTTTCTTTATATTGCTGTGTGTGTTCTAAGGAGATTATGAAAGACAATCAAGCTTGGACCCAAACATTTTTTTTAATGACCATGTTACTGCTTAAGTATTGTGTAAGAATAGGGTACTCTGAGAGAAGGAAAAGGTAAATGAAACTGAGAATTAGCAAGCAAGGAAAGAAAGCATCATTCTCCATGAAGCCTATATTGGTCTTTTCCTTTTGTGATCTGTTAAAAGATGTAAAGCTCTGGCAAAATAGGAAAATCATTGTTGTCCAATAGTTATCATTAGTAGTCCTGGTATAGTTATCAAAACATTTGATCTTCCTAACTGGGCAGTGAAATTGGCTTCATCCATGCCCTTCTTTTTCAAAAAATATTAGCTTATTATTTCATACTGATATTATTTCATACTTATTTGTATAGAAGAATCTTTCTATCATCTACTGCCTCCTGCATGTCTCTATTAACTATTTGCATGAGAAAGTTACAGTCATAAACCTGATCTTTCTATATAAAACTGAAAAAATTTATACATTATTTTTTGGGTTTTTTTCCCCTTTGTACTTGAAAAGCACTTCCTTTAACCTGTTTCCAAGTTAGGAAGTCATTCCCACACTGCTTCTTTCTTTTGGTGTTGCTAATTAAATATCTCAAATGCTGGTCTCAAACTGAGCTTCACAGGAAGACAGACAATTTAGATCCCTATTCAAACTCAGTGCATAACAAATGTGTTTCTCTTTGTATATGGAATTAGCTACAGAACAATTTTATCACCTTGAATTTGTATTTTTAAGTGGTCTGTTGTACATCCAAACTGTTACAATTACATCTCAGAAACAATGTGAGCTTCCAGAAATGAAAGTTGTTCTCTGTTCATAAAATGCAGCATATATTTTGGCAGTCAATAGGTGCGTTTTGAGAGAGTTATTCTTCCCCCAGAAATGTAGACCTAATGCCACTCATTATTCTAATCACCAAAGCAACAGTTTAAAAAACAGCACTCAAAATTAAGCATATGACCAAAGAAGAAACAGAGAAACTTAATTGTTGGACTTTAAGCTAAATCAAACTTAATTGGATTATTGATTATATTGTATCCACAAGTAATTGAATTACAGAGCTGTATTCACAGGAATGTGAGACCTCTGCTGGTGATCACAGTAGACAGGCACACAGTAGCATGTGCAAACAGATGCACAGAAGGGGACTAGAAATGGATGAAGGTAGCAAGAGTTCACTACCATGGTAGTGATGCCCCACAGGGCACAGTGCCGTCACCCACAGGACCAACCACTCCAACACAGCAGAGGGTTCAACCAGACATGATCTGAGGGAGGATGCAGTTCTACAGGTAAGCACCTCCTTATCCAGGAGGTTTCAACATCATGGAGATCACTTTTACAGCCATAGGATCCCCTCTGATGATGGAGGACTGCTAGGAAGAGACAGGATCCACTTGGCAAAGTGGAGCAAGGGCATCTTTGCCAACAGGCTGGCCAACGAGGTGAGGAGAGATTTAAACCAGGAATGATAGGGGAGGGAGACTGCAGATGGCAGTTAAAAAGGAAACAGTAGACAGATTTAGAAAACAAAGGATGAAGGACAATGGGAATCAGAGAGACCTCAGGAGCTGTAAAAGTGGGCGAAGGAACACCAGCTGCTAGTGTATGTACAGAAATGCATGCATCCTGGGAAACAAGCAGGAGGAGCTAGAGGCCGTGTGTGCTATCTCAGATTGTGCTGCAAAGTACTAACATAATCTCTGCAGGGAAGACAAGCAGGGGAAGGGCACAAGGGAGGAATTTGCCCTCTACGAGCAGGAGCAGCTTGGAAATATGGGGTTGTCATACATGGTGGACAGTAGTCTATCTGGGTGAGAGCTTCTAGGTCAGGGTCAGCATAGAGGCCAGTAAAGTTGTCATTGTGGTGGCAGTTTGTTACAAATCACTCAATCTGAGAGAGAAAGTTGGTGATATCTTTAAACAACTCGTGAAAGTCTCTGCTCCACAGCCCCTGGTCCTTGCAAGGATCTGCCAGCTCCTGGAAGGGCAAGAAGGAGGGACCCAAGAGTCAAAGGATTTCTGCTAGGTGTTGCAGATAACTTCTTGATGCAGGAGTTTAACATAATTTGTGGAGTGAATCCTCCTGCAGCACATATCTGTGTATGTGGAGAAGAAGGTGACTGGGAACAATGAGCAGAGATCGGCAAGGGTAAATCATACCTGACCAACCAGGGAAGAGAAGTAGATGCTATTTACTTTGCATTTAGCATGGCTTTTAACATAGTCTCCTATTAACTGTCTTGTATACATGTTGGGACATTATGCTCTGGACGGGTGGACATCCGGACGGGTAACAAACTGGCTACATAATTGGCTCCAAAGGGTAGAGGTCTATGGGTAGTGCTCAGTAACTTGTGGAGTACTGCAGGGTATGCAATGGTATCTTTCCTGTTTAACATATTTATTAATGACCCAAAGAAGGTAATGGAGTACACTGTCATCAACACTGCAGACAGCACCAAACTGGCAGTGGTGGGGAGGTAGGGAGACAGCAGTCAATATGTTTAGCGGCAGAGCTGCCATTCAGAGAGACCTAAGCAGGCTGGAGGAAAGGGACAACAGGAACCACCTGAAATTAAACAAGGGTAAGTGCCAAGTCCTGCCTTTAGGATGTAAGAGTTTCTGAAGTGACACAGGCTGGGGACAGACAGGCTAGTGAAGGACAGACCTGCAGGAAAGGCCCTGCTGGGCAGCAAGCTGAGTCTGAACGACCCGTGCACCCTCATGGCAAAGGTGGCCAGCAGCATCCTCAGATGCATGAACAGGAGCATGGCCAGAAGTTGGCAGGAAACAGATTATCCCCTTCTACTCAGCACTCAGAAGACTGCATCTTTTATACTATGTGTAGTTTAGGCCCAGCCTGAGAAAGACATAAACAACCTGGAGTGGTTTCACAAAAGAACTACCAAGATGGCAGAGAGGCTGGAGCATTTGCCTTATCAGGGAGGAATTTGGCTTCCTCAGCCTGGAGAAGGGATGGCTTTGGGCGGACTCAACAGCAGCCTCCCCGCACCCATGAGGAGGCAATTGATGGAGTCAGACTCTTCACGGTAGTACATGGCAGGAAGCTGGGAGACAACAGGTATAACTTGGAAGAGGTGAGGTTCAGACTGAACATAAAGAAAAACTTTTTCACTATGAGGACAGACAGGCATTGGCCCGTGTTGTCTGGGAAGATCATACAGTCCATCTGGGAAGATTTTCAAGGATCTAAATAAACAAAGCCTTGTGTTTTGGACTGGAGACCTGCAGAGAGCCTCGTGAACCTGAATTTTCCTATGATTTTATTATCCTGTGAAGAATGTATCCTATTTGGATGCAAAAGCTTGCAGATACCTCATTCATCTTACTATCTTTTACATGAAATTTTTTGGGTTGTTTCTTTTGTTTTCATATTCTTTGATGGCTGGTTAATGGTTTAGGATGTCCTCTCCAATAGTGTAAGACCACTATGCTGTGTTATGGAGCTGTCATATAAAGTAGAAAGCGCCATAGAAATTATTCTATGACACCTTCTGTTCAAGAAGGCCTCCCTGCCTACCTGTGTGTTGTACCTCATTGGAATGATCACTCCAATCCAGTCAACTTATTTCTTCAGGCCTCTGTCCCTGTCATTCTAACATGTGTATAACCTAGTAACGAGCAGGATTTCTGCTTCATATTTGGACAGTAAACCTGGGGAAGAGGCAGTGCATCCGTATTTCTGCCTTTCTTCTAAGGAATTTCTTGCTTCACTTTTTAAACAAGCATCATAGTTATGCACCTGCTCACTTGGAAACTGTTCTGGCTTGATGTCTTATTCTCTTTGAAGAGGTTTTTGGCCTCTCAGTAATTCAGCCTTTATCTGTTATGTCAGGCTAGCAGAAAAAAATAAAATCCAGACACTCTTTTCTCCTCAGACTTCTCAATGTCAAATTGTTTGATTAGAAGGAATTCTAGATCGAAATTAAGGCTATTGGAAATAGCAATAAACCAGGGAATATTTCCCAACGGAAAACGACAATAAAAAATGGCAAGAAACTCAGCAAGCCTGTAGTATCATCTTCTAAAAGAAAAACTATGTGGAGGAAAAAAAAAGGTTGTCTCGTCAAATAAACACACAAATACAGCTATGTTCTGTAATATTCATTGTTTGTTTTAATTTGCTGGTTGACTGCACATCTCAGCTGTGTCTTCAAGATACATCAATAAGAATAGGAAAGTATTAATCCAGCTAGAACCAGAGACAGGAGAATGTAAAGTTTGTCAATATTTGGTGACTGAGTTCAGCTCTCAAAATATATTGCTGCAGTGAGGCAGCTGCTAGTGCAAGAGTTCTGCAGAAACACTGCTGAGCTTTTTCACTGAAAATAAATATTTTAGCATAGAATGTCAGAAACAATAACTTCAAAATTTCTATAGGAAGCAGAGCAATGTCTGGGATGGAAGGAGGCACAGCAGGAGCACAGTGGGCTGTCACTCAGCTGCCTGGCTCATTCAGGCTCCCCTGTATATCACTTTGGAAGGTGTACAGAGAAAGTCTACTGGGTCAGGCTCCAAGTGGCTCCATAAGGAGATGCTAAACTCTGTTTTTACTTACCAAAATGAAAAAAGTGAGTTGGCTGAGTTCCCATCACCAAGAAAAAGGACCTACATAAGCTAAAAGTTGCTGCTGTTCCAAGAACATCTGCTGTAGTCTGCACCAAGGCTGGGAGTCTCACCACTTGTAGCTGGTGAGATTTCAAGACATCCTCTAGCTGCAGTAAGAGAGGAGGCCTAAAGCATTCTCTGATAAGTTTGTGGGAAGGATTATATGACATGTTGCCTGTGAGAGAGCTCAAGGGTGCTTGCTTCCATTGCTTCCTTCAGAGCGCTTCTCATAACTGTTCACGTGACACCAGTTATTTTTTCCCAGTTTGTTCTATAAGATGAACAGCTGGAATACATATGGTGAATCTTGCTTGTGACATAGGAGTTCATGATAAGAGGCTGAGTTACTATGATTTTTGCCTCCCTTGGCAATGGTGCAATACAAAAACAAGCGTTTTAAAAATGTTTTGGTTGCATTTTCCTGAGAAGTCATAAGCCCAATGCTTGTTATGGTCAACCTGTCCTGAAATGAAGCCTGCGGACATTGTTCTGGCATTGTCTTTGTCTTTTCTTCACTGTTGCTACCCAGAGTAATTTACTTCCTCAGAGAGGTGGAATGGGACGTGCAACTGAATGAAAAATAAGGCTATGATGTTGCTACCTCCTCAGATATTTTGTTTTCCACTTTTCAACCCCTGTCTGACTTCTTGTTTTCATGAGCATACTCAGTACCATTTTTATGTTTCTTGCAGTAGGCAATTTTTTTAGAAATTGATGTACTTTTCCCTTTACTTAGAATGCCCCTAATGACAATTTCTACCTTCACCAGGTTTTCCTGAGACCATCCTGCATAACTAGTACTGAATACAAATCCTGTGCAGTCTGTGGAGGCCTAATCAGAAGAGATTTATAAAAATCACAAATGAAGATGTCCAGAGATAACACACCTGTTTTTCCAGGTATAATGCACTTCATTTGCATAGGTAATAAAATCTCCAAAAAAAGGAAATCGGACAGTTTAATGGTGATTTAACAGCCCCATAAAGATAGTTAAAGTTTATCCAGTGGAGGTAAGAGTTATATTGTGTGACAGCTATTCACTAGTCACACCTTTATGATGAGACTACAGAAAGTATAGAATAAAGGCATCCTTGAGTATAAAAAGGGGAGGGAAAAATAATAATAATTAATAATAATAATAAACGAACAACAGTCACCTAAGGCTACTGTCAGTAAAGTGTATCTGTCTTACTGTACATTCCTATTTATCTGTTACTATGCATGTCCATTCACATAATATGTTTCATGACAGAAACACAGATACTGGGAGGAGAGAGTAAAAAAATCTTGTAAACATATTATTTGGTTTTTTCCTTCTTTTTAAAGTCTTCAGACATTGATACCAGCTTTCAGGATTCCATGTAGGTTTTTAATAACCACATCTCAAATTAAACATCAAGGTGATCAAGGGAATGGAGCACCTCTCATGAGGAAAGGCTGAGAGGCGTGGGTCTGTTTAGCCTGGAGAAAAGACTGAAAGGGGACCTCATTAATTCTTATAAACGTCTAAAGGGCAGGTGTCAAGAGGATGGGGTCAGGCTCTTCTTAGTGGTGCCTGGTGACAGGACAAGGGGCAACGGGCACAAACTGGAACACAGGAAGTTCCATCTCAAAATGAGGAAAAACTTCTTTACTTTTAGGGTAACAGCGCTGGAACAGGCTGCACAAGCTGTAGCTTGATGGACACATGTTTAAGGAGAGGATTCTAATTATTGGTAGTCATTCACTATACAAGGAACCTGTTATCTATACCTCTGTGCTTAGACTGTGAAGATGATTCATGCCTCGGATCTCTAGAAAATAGGAATTTTGGAAATTAATTCACTAAGCCAAACAGCCTTTCCTCTCTGACAATGAGAGTTCAGGTAGTTAATATTCTCTGCCTTTATCACCTACCCACAAGGCTTCCAGCCCTGGGAATTGCTTTCATGGTAGTTTTTTTGTTTGTTTTTGTTTTTTTTTATTTTGGTTTTTAATTATTCCCTGGAGCCCTACCCTCAGAAACTAAAAAATATATCCTCTTGGGTAATCATTTATTTACGATTTTTCCAAATGTGTGGTTTTGAGTTACCTCTCCTGCACAAACATCAAAAGGTTTTGAAAGCTCAGGCTGCTCTTATGAATGCATTATGGACCCAGCTCAGTGCATTCCAGGTCATCTTATCATTTTGGTTATTTTTTTTCAGTTTGTTTTTCAGGGGATTGGGATTCTTCATTTTGTATGAGGATTTGTTTTGGAGGAAAGTCAAGATTGCCAGATACATCCATACTCAATGGACTCTTAGATATCACTGTCTACAGGGATACTTAATATTGAGTGGATCATCAGACTGGTTTTGTAACTAATCCTCAAAAAAAGCAGGCAAAAATAAAAAGGATAAAGTGAATAAAGACCACAATGTACTTTGTTTCACAGATCTTAGGAGGGTAGTATTCTGAGTACAGCTTAAAACTGACTTCCTTTCAATGCTGGCTTCCATCTGCTTAGGAAGAAAATGGATAGTAGTTAGGATATGTGTCATTAAGTTTTTTGGGAGTAGGTTCAGTTGTTTGGGTTGTTTGTGGTTTTTAAAGAAGAAGACATAATGGAAGAAGACATCAAAATAATGAGCCTTCAAGTCCTGAACAAGAAGAAACTAGCAGGTGGCAGGAGACTTTAATACTTTCCTTTAGAAAGTAGAGACATGGAAGTAATTTTTTAAAAGAACAATGGAATTACGAATAGTGGCCTGGGAAGAAACCTCAGCAACTGTTCAACATTGAGAAACTGTCAGCTGTTGCTTGTGATGACAGCCAAGCTGTAGGAAGAGTTTAAACTCTAACAGCTGTTAATCTTTCACAAACCACAAAACATTTAACAGGAAAGTCAACAGAATGAAGGGGGCTTAGAATGACCAGCTGGAAAGTGCTAAGTCCACCTTGCATGTAATTCTTTTCTACTCCTCACTTGCAAAGCATAAGCTTTCCAGAAAGAAGGTTATGAAGTTAAACTTCAGTCTTTCATGTGTACAATAAATTCTCAACCAACAACCAAGAACAGAACCACACAGTTTCTTCTTAAGGCAGAATTTAACACAGAAATGAAGTGGTTTAGAAGTCTGAAGTACATTTATTATTACACAAAAAAATAAAATTAATAATTTTTAAAAGGACTGTTTGAGTGTCAGCTCTCATTTGAATCTTAATGCATCAGTTTAGGCAGTATGTGTCACCTGAACTCTTTAAAGGTTGAAAGGGGGGGAAAAGCAGCTCTTCTGCTTTGTAAAAACTCTTCACAGTTCAGTTAGTGAACAGCCTGCTCTTCAAAGCCAGGAAAACATTGGAGCCTTTGGACTCACAGGTGAGTATTTCCCCTGGTTACTAGTAAAAATGAAAGTTGTAGCTTGTACTCAAAGAAGCATAAATACTGGAGTCAACACGAAAAATATCAGCTTCCCAAAGGTCTTGCCCTCTACTACAATTTCCTCCCACCTAATCCCAGCTAAATCAGACGAAAGTATATGAAGCTTACTGAACATTTTGGTCTGATTTTGTTCTCCCGTAAATATGATTCCTATCAACATGCACTATTTTTTTCTCTTGAAAGAGGTATAGGAAGAAATTACATGGTTTCCTAGTCAATAATTCAATTCCTAATAGGTTGATATATTTAAAAAAAAACTAATAACCTGTCCTGAAATTTCCTTTCTCTGTTATTAAATAGGTAACTACTGCCTGGAAAAAGAATTCTATTACATATGTATAAATATCTCATTAATATACCTAGACATTTTATATAGTTATGATATTCTCTAATCTCTGCCCTGAAAGGGTTTACAACTTGCTGATTTTGAAGAAAAATAAACTCAGAAATACCGGGGAGCCAGAAAAAAAAAAAAGGTTTGATTTCGTTTAAGGGGGAAGGGTGTTTGTCTCTTTTTAATGTTTATCTACTTGCTTGGCATGAGAAATGGTTGAATCTTAAAGAGGAACTGTAATGTCTGGGAGTGCATCCTACCTAAATATTTATAACAAAGGGATGTAGGATTTTGTTAGTAAGTATTTCAACACTCTGTACTAACACAGTTATATTCGGAATGGGGGGGTGGGAGAGGGGACTATTCATCAGTCCATTTTAAACAGTCTCTTTTAAAAAGTAGTCCTCACTGAAAGAGCTTTCCCATTCATTTTCTATTCCTGGGTGGCATTTGAACATGCCATGGCATCAAGTTCTGTTCAGTTGTACAGGTTTTGTTTTTACTTCACGTTCATGTTTTTTATTTCCTGGCTTTAGAACCAAATTCCATATGTTCCCTTTATTCTCATGTTATTCTTTATTCAGACTGCAGTGTGTGGTGCAGTTGATACCCTGTCAGCACTCTTTGCAGTGGCGTCCTTGGTATTCTCTGAGCTGCGTTCTGTTGCACTGCTGTAGTTGTAGCTGTAGTTATTGTTGTAAAAGCAGCACACCTTCAATGATTAAGCTGACCATTTCATTTTCCGTAGCAGCTAATAAAATCAAAGGAAGGATTTATGATTTGCTGTTAAACTCTGCCTCTGACACTACAATAAATGACATTCAACACTAAAACGAATAGCATATCAGAGCACTCAGATATTTTAGATCACTTTTCATAGTTTAAATAAACCAGATTCTACTAAGTCTTGTCTTAAAAGAGGACATATATATATTTAAAGAAGTATCTTTCAAATGTAGCATAGAATCAGAATCATAGAATCATCTAAGTTGGAACAGATTTTAAGATCATCAAGTCCAATCATCAACCTAACACTGCCAAAATCATCACTAAACCATGTTCTTAGGCACCATGTCTACCCGTCTTTTAAATACCTCCAGGGACGGTGATTCCACCACTTCCCTGGGCAGCCTGTTCCAGTGTTTGATAAACCTTTTGGTGCAGAAATTTTTCCTAATATCCATCCTAAACATCCCCTGGTGGAATTTGAGGCCATTTCCTCTTGTCCTATTGCCTGTTACTTGGGAGAAGAGACCAATCCCCACCTCCCTACAACTTCCTTTCAGGTAGTTGTAGAGAGCGATAAAGTCTCCCCTCAGCCTCCTTTTCTCCAGGCTAAACAACCCCAGTTCATAGAATCATAGAATCATAGAATCGTCTAGGTTGGAAGAGACCCTTGGGATCATCGAGTCCAACCATCTACCCTACTCTACAAAGTTCTCCCCTATACCAAATCCCCCAACACCACATCTAAACGGCTCTTAAACACATCTAGGGATGGTGACTCAACCACCTCCCTGGGTAGCCTATTCCAATGCCCGACCACTCTTTCTGTGAAAAATTCTTTCCTAATGTTCAGTCTAAACCTACCCTGTTAGAGCTTGAAGCCATTCCCTCTCGTTCTGTCATTAATTACCTGTGAGAAGAGACCAGCACCAACTTCTCTACAGTGTCCTTTCAAGTAGTTGTAGAGAGTGATGAGGTCTCCCCTCAGCCTCCTCTTCCTCATACTAAACAGTCCCAGTTCCCTCAGCTGCTCCTTATAAGACTTGTTCTCTAGACCCCTCACCATCCTCATTGCCCTTCTTACACACTTTGAGGTAAATGTGAGAAGATGCTCAAATTAAATATGCCCAGCAACTTTTCATATACTATAGGTCTTTTTACAACTTGATAAGCATGAGCTGTGAGTTTGAGGGAAATGAAGTTGGTGGTAGCTCAGAACGTTGCTTTTAGGTGGCATTTCCAAGCAGTCTGAGGGGAGGTTGAGATGCAGACTGTAGTTCTGTGTCAGTACAACATATTTGGCACACATCCCTTTAGTGCAAACTTGTGCATAACTGTGGGAGAAACATTCTAGAAAACGCTGGCATCCCAATGCAACTGTCAGCAAACCCAGCTGCTCCTAGCTTGAGAACATGCATCCAGCCATGTATAAACATGAAAACTCTTTCACCAGTCTTGTCCCTTCTCTCTTTATCCTCCAAAATATACCCTACCCATGGCAGAAAATGGACTTCCCATGAGTGAGTACCTTAAAGAAGGAAGTTACTGACAGTAAAGGCGTTAGTGACAATGATAACAAAAATGATACATGGGAACAAGAGAGACAGAAGCGATTAGATGTACAGCAAAGAAAGAAGTCACAAGAAGATGAGGGATATTGGAGGAAGCAGATCAAATTTTGATAACATTTCAGATGTTTACATGCTCCAGATGACTCAGGTGCCTTGGAATATCCTCACCCTCACAAAACCCTCTCAGGTATGGGCGTGTTGTTAGACCACTCTACAGCTAGAGTGCTATGGAGATTATTCGAACTTCTAAACAGATATACTGCAGAACACTTCTGAGATACTGGATGAGTGAATCAAAAACAATTTTATATTTAAAATATAGTGTATAATTCTATATTATCATAGTCTAAAACTAAATATCATAGTACCAGTATTTCACTTATCTTTTGTAAAATTATACACCAATAAGAATTAATTATAACTTGCTCCCATGCTCCTCTGTATCTCTTATTCTGGAAGTTACAATACCGAAGCTGTGGAACCTACATTTTTACAACTAGAGGACTATTTATCTCAAGGTATTTAAAATTAGTTGTGAATTTAAATAAAATTTCAGCAAACATTGAGAAAACATTTGACAAAAAATGTATTTGGGGAACTAAAAAATATATTTTTATATGTTTTCATCTATGCATATGTATGATTGTAGCTGCTTGAAATCCTTGGGAAGGTAAGGTAATTTTAATGGGAAAAATGAGCAGAAGGCAGAAGTGGAAGTGTTTGGAGTATACCTACCAGTCAAAACCTAGGTTATTCATGTGGAAAGGTAGAAAATCACGTTTACTACCTTAATCAAAGTTAGTAATGGAGGGAATATGTTCAGAAGTTCCTTCTTTCATGCAAGTTCCATAATCACTTGGTATTTGTAGGAGCATAACTGTTTCCTCGCCCTTCTTTTGCAACTGTCATCCCATTGAGTCCCCCTTAAGACTGCAGCCTTCCATACTTAAAATTTCTTTAACACAACCTTGTTGACTCCAGAGTACATTGAAACATCTCAGAATTGTATGCAAACACACACCCCTCTCCCCCCCCAGTGCAAACTAATATCTCTCCCATCCATAAGAACTTGCACTCCAGGGAATTCAGGGCATGACACATGAAGACTCAAATCTATACCCACATCCAGATGAGACATCAAGCAGGGGAGTTAATAACACTGCTACAAGAGCCAGGCAGGTAGCTCCAAAACAACATAAACAGCAAAAGTCTTGTTGAACCCATGGCAGGATTGTGAGGGGTGCTATTTTAAAGCATTTGCTCTTACCTTGTCAAGAAATGGTTGTCCCAGTGCTCTGCTGTGGTCTGGAGGGGAAAAGGGAGCTGAGCATCCATCAGACAAATCCACCTTCTGGAGTGTAGAACCAGGTCACCAGCACTGATTTTTAAGTTCTCAATACTGTAGGATGACATTCTTGTACATTTTATCTTTAGTGATTTAAAAGACTATCAGGAAGTCTTAAAAGAGTAGACATTTGTCAAGTTGACAGAAATTACCACTGATTGAGCATATGCCATGTGCAGTGAGTTGTAAGACCGAGACGTGATTATTTTTTGTGCTTAGTTCCATATTCAGGCAGAGTGTAAAACAGTTAAGTGAAAGGAATTTGGGTAAACAGTTTTATTTCCAATACAACAAATGTATTTACATGCAAATATTCTTAAGTTTACTAGTTTCCCCCATTCAATAAAAAAATGAGTGAAACCCAGATCCTGTTAGCACAGGAAAAGCTTTTCTCTTCTCTCTTCTTCCTGGCCAGCTACTCTGGCAGCTTTCCTCTAAGAGACAAATGTAAGGCGTTTTTTTCAGAAGAATATAAGCTTCCATACACTAGGATTCTAATGCATTCTGGTGCTTTTGAAGCAGCTCCCATCTCTCTGAGATACTATGAGGGAAAGGGAAGTACTGTACTTTCTTTTACAGCATTTTGAATACAGATGTCTCTCAATAGATTTTAATAGTAAAAGGATATACTCTTCCCCTTGACTTTAAATGCTTTAACTTTCATTTGAACTTAATGAAATAAATGTTTAGTATCATGAATAAAATTTTAGATGTCTAAGAAACAGCAAACCCGATAAACATGTAAATATAGGTTTCAATTTTTCTGCTGTCTGAACTTTCTCAAACTTAGTTTTGGAGACTTCAGTGACTTAGGAAACAACATTTCCATCTAGGGTTGAAACCCCTGCACATTAATAATGAATGAAACTCCTTAATAAAAAGCAGTTACTCAGTGACCTGTGTGAAATAGATTGCTGGTGTCAGAGTATCGTCCTCCCAGAGAAGCTGTCGTCAGTGCTGTTGCTGTTTAGCAGCCTTAGTGTCATTCTCAACAGAAACCAAGGACTGAATAGACAGAGGTTTGCTATTTCTGTACAGTTTGCCTATGAAACTATGTGTCCAGTGACAACAGAACTGTGGCAGTTGTATAGAACAACCTACATTTCTTCTGTTCCTATTTGGTTTTAATAAGACTATTACTCAAGTTGAAAGTACCCATGGTATCACCTTTCAAAAATATGACTGTGGAGCTGGTTTGCATTTTTAAAAATGTGGTGGCTGCAGTGGTGGATGAGATTCGAGCTGAGTTTTCATTAAATATTTTGTACCTCTGGAGCACCGAGAGATGCAGACACCAAAAAAGGGACAGGAAAAAGTTATTCTAGGTAATACAGATACTCATTTCTTTACCATATCTTTTCAGAATTTGGCATGTAATGCTTTATAATGAACTGAAGAAATGTATGTTGCAAATACAATTCAGCAGATTTCTTCATTTGCTTTTCTGTACTAATTTAAGAGAAGAATGGAATTGAGTTAAATGTAATACATACCTGACAATAGTTCAAATGTAGAACTTAATACAACCTGAGTGAATAGGACCTGAGTGAATGTGACCTTCATGCAGCCTTGTAGCTCATTCTCTCTATGAGATAGTAATTTATGTAACTTGAGAAACAGTATTAGTGAGATAATAAATTTTTCAAAAAGGAGATAATAAAACCATAAGATTACATGGATACACAGATGCAATTTCCAGAAGAAAGCTGGATAAAGCTACAGCTAAAGTTCTGCTTTACAGAAAATCTGTATTATTTACTAATTCCATCAGGTTATTAAAAGCAAACAAACCAATCTCTTCTGTTGTAGACTAGAAGGCAACGCTGGCATTGAATCGAGGAAGATTGCTGAAAACTCAGACACTGAAGGTAGCTTTCCTTACACAGTCCTCTTCACTCTCCTCTGCCACAGGTTTCTGACCAGTGAGAGGATAAGCATAATCCTTCATTATCAAACTCTTTCCTAATCTTCATCTTTTAACTAAACTTTATACTGCTGAGGTTGTTGCACGTAAAATCATATCTTCCAAACCAAAACTTATTTTAGTTATCAAGGACAATGTCTGCTTAAAAGCATCTCTTTGATGTCTTTTGAGTGAGCTTGGTTTTTTCGTGCTCAGAGGAGTTAGTGTAAAAGAATATGAAATCAGGAAATGATTGTGCTTACAATTTTAAATTCATGCTTTTCCTTCATTCTCCTTTAAACTTTTGAAAGGGTTGTATTGCATCTTTTTTGAAATCTGGGAATGAGACCTTCAGCTGTAAAAAAAAAAAAGTTAAAACAAAAACTGGCTAGAGATCTTCAATAGTAATTATTTGCTATAAAACAGGCAGAACTGAAATAATTGGATGGAAGTGTAAAATTAACAATGGATTGGGTAGAAAGAAGTTACAGAACACTAACAATAAAATACCTAAACAAGAAAAAGAGATCGCCAACTCTTTAGTGTACGTGAGAATATCAGAACTCCAGGAATATCTTCCAAGGTCCCACCACTGTGTCCCCCCAGCGCAGTGTTTGGGCTCTGGCAGAGCTGGGAGCATGCACCACATGCCCACCACCAGCCAATCAAACTCTTTGCTAAGAATTTCAACTTGCAACTCTAAATAAATCATGGGTGATGATATTGCTGAGCTTGTTGCAGACAACACCTTCAGCGTACCTGTTGTTAAGCTGCTTGGGATTTAACCGTTTTATTGTAACCAAATCCTTTCCCAACACTACCAAACAGACGTAGTAGGTCCTCCAGATGAATACTGGAACCAACAGATAGGACTGTAGGGCATGAACACTTACTTTCATAGATTAATCTGCTAAACAGTGCAAGTTTTTTGAGTTACTATTGACTTACTATTTTTTGGGACACACCAACTTCACCACTCATGCTCAGTAAGTTCCCTCTGGGTACATACAGAGCCTGTGATACTCCAGATACTGCCTGTAGCGTGCATGCACACCGAGACTACTCTGAACACACACCTTAATCAGGGGTGATATGTGGGTATGCTATGGCTCTGGTCATGCTGCCAAGGAAGAAGTATTGTGAGGGACCCTGCACTGGGGCAAATTTGAAATTACAGATGTGTTTTGAAATGTGTTTCTGTATCCATTTATATTTTAGTTTAGTGGAAAAGAAAAGCCTCCTGCAGGGGTCTTGGAAATGACTCACTGAAAGGTACATATTATTAAGGACAAAGCAATCACAAGGAACATAGTTCCTGTCATCTATTGCAATGAAAGGCAGCAGGAGGAATCAACTACTGCTTAACATCAGGTACAGTTGTCTGTTAAAAATCATGGAATGACGAATGACACTATAAGAAGACAAAGCACAACTTGCAGGGGTGTCTTGAGAGGAGAGGGCTCCTCACCAATGCAAGAATTAAAATATCTTCTGCACTAATCAGAAGACCAAAGCTATATCTTTGTAACATAAATGTCTGAGCAATTCAACTACAACATTATCTGTTTGATTGGTTTTGTCTTTTTGAGTTAGATGGTGCAATTGCAAGTGGAAGTATTGGAGCATGATGTTTTGCTTTCTGTTTTCCTGGGGACAGACCAAAATATGTCAATACTTTCCTGGGAAAGACATGTTAATGCTTTACCGAAACCACAAGTGAAAGTCATGACAGTGTCACATTTAGCTCCATCTATTACACTGGCAAAGACTGCATCATCAAATAGGTTGTCCTGGTTGGCAGACAGGTATGGAGGGGTAAATGAAGTCTACATGTTCATGTCAGCAAAGTTGACAGGGCAGAGACTTGTTGCATGCTTTGTTGCTTGTGCATCTGCTTTCATGTAAGTGATATTCATGTTCTCTGGCTTTAAGAGGCATTTAGCACCTCTCATTGTGAAATGCTTCACTCCTTTATCAGACAGATCATCCAGCATCTTAAAGAGGAGAATTAGGACTTCAGTGTGGATTATAATTGCTCTTAAACGTGTTATTGAATGCCAAGGGCTTTTGGTTTAGTTGCAGTAAACAATAGCATATCACCATGGAAATTACCACCTAAGATTACAGCAGGTTCTGATTCAGTATCTTTGTTTATAAATTTAATCTATTAATCATCATAACAAAAGGCATGAAGGGGGAGCTTGTGGTAGAGAAAAGTAGTCTCCAAGAAGAGAAAAATAAGACAAAAGCCTATTGGCAAGCTTAATAAGACACCTACCAGCGTATACAAAAGACAGATTGCCCATAGGCACCCTGTACTCAGACCAAGTTCAAAATAAATCAGAATCCTAGTAAAAACTTAGAAATAATCATAAGGATCATATAATAACTTAAATGTTGGAGTGGGAGGGGGGCAGGGGTTCTTCCTCAAATGAAAAGAATTAAAGCTTCAAGTTCACTAGAGAGAAAACACGAATTTTTTTTTTTTTTTGCTAGTCATTGTTAAGTGGAATCAAGGAATCAACAAAGAAGATTCAACCTAAAGACAAAAAGGTTGCTCTTAGCTTTTGGCAAATGTAAGGCTATCTTGTAAAAGGACATCCCTTCTTTTTTACAGCTCACTTCTTAATGAGAAGCCTTGAACAGCAAATCTGGCAGTTATTGACAAATAGCTTTCTCAGACCTCTGGAGGCTTTTAATAAGGTGTTTGCTTTCGTGAAAGGTGATCAGGTTTCTCAAGGACTGCTTTGCAACAGTTTCCTGCTTTTAGTAACTCCTGAATATTCAGTAATCTGAGAAGAAATCAGTTTCTTCCCTCAACCTCATGGTTACTTTTCAGTAATGCATCCCAGGATGTCACTGGCCTTTTTTTGCTGCAAGGGCACACTGCTTACTCATGGCCAACTTTTTTACCAGGACAGTCAGATCCATTTCTGCAAAGCACTTTTCAGTCCAGCTGACCCACAACCTGTACCGGTGCATGGGGTTATTCCCCGCCAGGTGCAGCACAATGATGTTCTTGAAATCCATGGGGCGCCTATCAGTCTATGACTCCAGCCTGTCAAGGATCCCCTGAGCAAGATCTTTGTCACCCTTCCCAAGCATATCAATCCCTTCCTGCAATTTGATATCATTCCTCAGCTTTTTGAGGTGCACTCTGGTTCTTCATCCAGGTCAGTAACAAAGAAATTGAACAGAATGAGCCCCAGTATTGACCTGTCAGGAGAGCTACTAGTAGCTATCTACCAGCTGGAATTTATACTGCTGATCTCAAACCTTTGAGCCCAATGGTCCAGCCAGTTTTGCACTTATTTTGCAGCCCACCTATCCATTCCATGTGTCATCAGTTGAACCATAAGGTTACCATGGGATACTGTTGAATGTCTTGCTAAAGTCAAGGCAAATAGTCACTGCTCTCCCATCATCCACAGAGTCAGTCATCTGTAGAAAACTAGTATAATGGCCAGGTATTTATTGCCCTTAGAAAATCCAGGCTGGCCGTTCTCAGCCATCTTCTTGTCTTTCATGTGCTTGGACATGGTCTCCAGGAGGATTCACTTGGTAACCTTCCCAGGGACTGAGGTGAGACTGAAGGGCCTATAGTTCCCTGGGCCCTCCTTCTTTCCCTTCTTGGCTTAATGTTTGCCTATTTACAGTCATCAGGAAGTTTTCCAATTTGCCATAACTTCTCAAAGATGACTGACAGCAAATGTAAAGTGACACCAGCTATCTTCCTCAGTAACCTTGGAGGCACCACATCTGATCCTTGAACATGTGCAACCCCATCTGATCCTTTGACACGTGCGTTTCTGACTTCCTCAGGTAGCCAATCCTCAGTGTTCCTCTAACATGGTTCAAGGTTCATTCCCTTAGACAGTGATGAGCCTTAGGGACATTTGATATCTGAGGGCAGACCAGGAAAAACTGAGGCAAAGAAACCATTGAGTACCCCAAGTCTTCTCTATGGCCTATATCATTAGGCACTCTACCTCACTGAGCAGTGGGGTCATTTTTCTTTGGTCTTCCTTTTGCTGCCAATGCACTTAAAGAAGCATTTCTTTGCTGTCCTTCAATTCCAGGTGAGCTTTGGCTTTCCTAACTCCATCCCTGCACATTCAAGCACTGTCACTAAATTCCTCCCTGCTTCCACCTTCTGTATATTTCATTTTCCAATCTGCGCACTGTCAGTAGTTTGTTTCATCCATGCTGGCTTCTGCTGTACCTGTCTGATTCTCTGCACATCAGAATGGACTGTTCTTGTTCTTTGAGGAATTTATCTTTGAAGATCAATCAGCTCTCCTAGGGTTCTTTGACCTTCATGCACTAGCATGCAATGTAGAAATATCCATTCAATTTTAACCACAGTATAAAATGACACACATGCAGTGTTTTCTGTATTGCTACTTGTCAATGCCTCCTGATATTTATAGGGATTGCAAGAATTCTTGTTTTTGTTACTAGTTCCATATCCAAAAGTATTTCTCTCAGTTAGACTAAAATGACCCTGTCAAACACTCAACCCTTACAGTGATTCCAGAAGCTCATAGTCAATGAACCCTGGGCAGAGAGCGATGATTGCTTTTTTGCAGAAAAGTTTGAAGTTTAGAAAGTTAGGGGTTGGGTGTGGGGTAGGGTTTGCTCTGCATTGTGAAGAAAACAAAGACCTTCAGATTATTCTGTAAAAATACTTGTTTATGTAGCAGAGCATATCCTGCTTGGGAACCGCCCACTCATGAAGCCCACGCAGTGAGGATTTTCTTCACATTAATGAGGTCCCCAAGGCTGACCTTCCATTTGATCCAGGCAGAGCCTTTTGGATAAAAGCAGTGGGGATGGACAACATATATCCATTGCTGGTTTGTCCTAGTCCTAAAATGCTATTGCCACTACCAGTGTAATTCTTGGAGAAAAGCAGGGAAAGGAGGAATGGAAAGTAAACTCCAGAACTCATTAGTACAAATGTTGCACCATCCACTGTGTAAGATATATATGTGTAAAAAAATGGTTAAAGTTATCTCTGATTTTGTTTCAAGAGTTTTCATCCACAACTGTAAAACATTCCAAAGCCAGTCATATTTGTACTTTGATGTATAAAAATCTAATTTTCATAAGCCTGAACATCAGATCTTTTTCTGAAATGTCATCTAAATTATTTTTTTTTCTCAAAAGAGCATTGCTTTGGAGACAAGTGACCTACATGCTTATTTGCTGACACAGGAGAGCAGGTTAGCTTAAAACTTCTGTTGCATGTGGAGGTTTTTTCTGGTTAAACACGATCTCTATGGACACCAAGAAGCCTACAATAACTCCTTCTTTTTGCAGTCAGAATATTATTAGTGCTCTGGATATGAGCCATGGGGCAGGAGGAATGAATCCGTGTACTCTAAACAGACTCACTTGAATGCAATAATGGATTACATCATTTCCAACCATGATGTAGCTAAAATATACTGCATCCTCAACTTTGGTGGATCACAGAAGGTTGCAAAGAGAAATGTGTTAGTTAGACTTGCCTCAAATTCTCTGGCGTGTTTCTCTTCAGACTGCAATCCCTTGTAATCTCTGACCATTTTATGTAGCATGACAAAGGCTAATTTGCACTTGTTGAGATACAAGACTTAGTAAAATTTT
Source organism: Limosa lapponica baueri (assembly GCA_002844005.1). NCBI lineage: Eukaryota > Metazoa > Chordata > Aves > Charadriiformes > Scolopacidae > Limosa > Limosa lapponica. The sequence goes on along the minus strand of KZ505952.1, from coordinate 541,311 downwards.
AGTTCAAGGATGGGATAACTCTCTGTTTTTCACTAAACAGGCACATGATATTTTGTTTGAGCTCAGTGCTGGCTGTCATTTAATAGCTAACTAAATTGATAGTATTTATTAAAGGTCTCATGAAGAGAAAAGAGCGTGACGTCTACATGTCTTGATTTTTCTATTTTTTTGTTATTTTACTGTTGTTAGTTTGTTATTAAAACAAACATAAAAGATATGATTAAGGGAAAGAAATAGCTTTATACGTTGTTAAAAGTCAAGATTTTTCTGATGGCAGCTATTTGTGAGTCAATCTTACATTGAAAATTTCAGATGGATTTTTTTGAAAAATAAGTGTGGGGGAAAAATGGTACATGAAGAGTTTTCTGCTAGAAGGTTTGCAGGCTAGGGAATTTATCAATATTTTCTTCCAATTACAATTTCCAAAGTTGCAAATTCACATTATTGAAATGAAAGACCTCACAGAAATTGCTATCCAGTGGTCCAAAAAAAACTTGTTTTACTGCTAGAACAGTCACATTTTATTTTGAATATATGGCTAAAAGAAAAGATTTTGTGTCTTAGACATGTCCTCTGAGAGCTACTAGAATGTAAACCATTAATAGATCATCTGCCTTGCAGTAGCTTTATCTCATTGTAAGGGATGAAGCTCAACATGAAATTATATAAGTACTTTAGTGAATCAAGGCCCAACAGAAGTTACTGAGTGGCACTTGTCAGTTACATCTTAAGCCACCAACCAGCAGGGCCACTAGCCAGGCCCAGAGTCCCATATAATCACAACCAATACATTCAAATACTATATCCCGCATGAAAAACTGTCTCCGTATGTTCACATCAACCAGCTTACTGCAACTCTCCAGGCTCTTTTACTATGTGCAGTCTGTGAAACTCTACTGAATACACAAAGGAATGCATCCAGACTTGTTTGCTATGTTCAAATGACAGTTGTTATCACAGCTGTATGTTTTATCTGTCTAGGTGTCAAGATTTCAGCAGGGACGGAGTTGACTTTCTTACTAGCAGCTGGTATAGTGTTATGTTTTGGATTTGGGATGAGAATAGTATTGATGGCACCCTGGTGATTTTGGTTGTTGCTAAGCAGTCAAGATCTTTTCTGCTCCTCACACTACCCTTCCAGCAAGTAGGCTGGGAGCACACAAAAAGTTGGGAGGACAAACAGCTGGGTCAGCTGACCCCAGTATTCCATACCATATGATGTCATGGTCAGTATATAAAGCTGGGCGAAGAAGAAGGAAGTGGGAGACATTTGGGGTTAATGCATTTTGTCTTCCCAAGTAACTATTATGTGTGATGGAGCCCTGCTTTCCTGGAGGTGGCTGAGCTCCTGCCTGCCAATGGGAAATAGTGAATGAATTCCTCGTTTTCCTTTGCTTGCTTGCTTGCATGGCTTTTGCTTTACTTATTAAACTGTCTTTATCTCAGCCCATGAGTTTTCTCACTTTTACTCTTCTGATTCTCTCCCCGGACCCCACTGGGGTGTTGGGGGAGTAAGTGGGGGTGGCTGTGTGGTGCTTAGTTGCTGGCTGGGGTTAAACCATGACACAAGGACAGAAGAGTTCCTAAAATAGCACTATTCAAAATTCTTGACATGGCCTTGAAGATACTTGTTTCATGCAGACTATATTACAACCACAAGAGCAAAGACCAATATTAAAATCTTCACTTGAGTGGCTGAGTATAAACAACAAATACCATCAACTCCATTATCAATTGGGAATGGATGATAGAACAATTTAATGTGTTTGTTTTCTATTTCATGTGTTTTTCTATTAAAAAAAAAAGGGGGGGGTTAGCAGTGTAACATGGAGGACAGATCACACTTTTCAAAGACCTATTGAATTTTCTGTAAGGGTTTAAGGGAGTCTCAACAACTTAGAAGTCTGGGATACGATAACAGACACCACACCAACAGCGCTAGGGATAAACAATCTGTCTCTAAATAACAGTACTGTAACAAATACAAGTCAGCAGCTGTGGTGGGTTGACTCCCACCAGCAGCTAAGCCGCCACTCCATCACTTGCTTATTCCCCTGCAGAGGGGAGAGAATCAGAAGAGCAAGAGCGAGAAAATGCATAGGTTGAAATAAAGACAGCTTAATAAGTGAAGGGAAAAACTGTGCACATAAGAAAGAAAAATGTGGAATTCTTTCCCTACTTCCCATTGGCAGGCAGATGTTTATTCATTTCCAGGAAAGCAAGGTTCCATTACTCGTAATGGCTAATTGGGAAGACAAATGCTGTAACTCCAAATGTCCCTTTCTTCCTTCTTCTTCCCCTTCCCGCCCCCCAACCATTCCCCGGCTGCTATTGCTGAGCACAGCACCATACAGTATAGGATATCCCTTTGGTCAGCGGGGTCAACTGTCCTGACTGTGTCCCATCCCAACTTCTTGCACACCCCCAGCCAACTTATTGTGGAGGGGTAGAGTGGGAAAAACAGAAGACCTTAATGATGTAAAATCACTGCTCAGCAATAGCAAAAACACTGGTATATTACCAACGTTGCTCCCGTCACTAATCCAAAACACAGCACCAGATGGGCTGCTATGAAGAAAATTAACTCCACCCCTTGGGCAGTCAAGGAAGACTGTGAAAACTGCCTGATTGGAAAGCAAGATCCAAGCAAAGGACTTGTACACCAAGAAGAATATGACCAGGCGGGAGACTTCATTTTTAGATCTTTTTACGTTGACCTATCTCATTCAGAAGAACTGAATGTCCTCTGATTAAAAAATACTTTTTCTTCTTAATTAAAGTGTTCTAGTTTTTGTACTCTACCTCACACAAAGCTGTGAAGGTTTATCTTCTTTCATATCTTCTGATCTTTCACTTTGAAAGGAAGTGGAGGCAGATCCACATCAAGGTCCTCATCAGCTTCAATCTCTATTCCACTGTTTACATACTCGCTTGGATACAGGGCGTGAGTACCCCCTTAGATACTGAAGTTATTTGCAAGTTGGAAAGTCATTATTCTGACCTCTCAAGCTGGCGCTGTACTGTTGCAGATGCTTTGGGAGTTGCTGCAAAGCACAAGCTCCATGATAACAGTTTGAAATAAAATAAAGTATGTATCCTTGTCAGCTACTTCATCATTTTCTGTAACACAGTATTTTAAGAAATCAAAGGGCATTTGACCTCCAAATCAGTAACATATAAGACTCTACTTAACTAGCTTATTTTCCCATTTGAAAGATAACATTATTTCACAGGATAAACTGCAGCCAGAGCAAGTGGTCTGCTACTGTTTAATTAACAATCACTATTATTTTAAATTTCTCAAAAATGAAAAAAATCAAGTGATTTTTAATTCATAACAGGAAGAACTAATTTGATACAGCCAAGATGTACAGTCCCAAGAAAATAACGGTCTCACAAAGCAGCACACGTATATATATGCACATACCTCCATGATGACTTCTGAATCTTGGGACTCATACTTAAGCATGATGCCTTGATAAGTACAATGTCACTTTCTGGGCTACTAGGATCAAAATAATATATTCACAGCTGACATTCCAAACTAATACATTCATAGCATTTGACACTGTCCCCCACAACTTCCTTGTCTATAAATTGGAGAGACATGGATTTGATGGATGGACCACTTGGATAAGTATTGGCTGGATGACCAAGAGTTGTTACAGAGAGATTAAGTCAAATTCACCCTTTTGGTGTAAGCCATGAATTTGAATAGAATTACTTGACTGATATTCAGGATCAAGATAAACATAGCCAGCATATCTGCAGGATTTGGTCCTAAGAATTTTGTCCATACTTTTTGGGAAGCCATTATCAAGTCTGGAGACATGAATGAAAGTGCAGTTGCCTAACTGAGATAGTATTTCCTAGGAGCAGACAGCTTTAATTAAAATGGATATTACATAAATTATATATAATAATAATAATGTAAAAAAAAGTGAGATATAACAATATAAAATGTATAAATAAATATAAAAATATAAACATATGAAAATTGGATATAATATAAATTATATAATACATAAATGATATAAAAATATAATATAAAAGTGAGAAATAACCCCATGTGAACTAAATCACTTACCATGTAGTCTACAGGCTCACTTCAACACTTTAGTAATAGATTTATTTTTGGGGTATATCATTAGGTTATCTCTCATATTTGCCTTTTACTTTTTAAATTAGGGCATCCATGTATGCATTAAAATTATGTGGGTTTTTCCATCCCAGATCAGTGAATATAATGTATAACATACGATGTAGGTGGAAATTTCAGAAACCATTTTGTAAGCAAAAGCTGAATTCTCGAAGGCAAGTAGATATGCTCTTGTTTCTGCTGCTACTCAGAACTTCCCTCTTCTGTCATCTGAATGCCAGGACTTGTGGTAGTAGAAGGGATTCCACTGCAAGTCCCATGATGACCTCTTTGGTCAATGGACAGACCCAACAAAAGCCTCACAAGCTGGAATGGGAGATAGATACTTTTCCTGCCTTATAATTAACCTATACAACATAAATCAGGATTTTTGCTATGTTAACTCTGAATATTAAATACAAAACAGCCCTGATGTATTTTGTATTGAGGACATAATTGCCTGCTCTGTGCTTCCACTTCCATTTGCCTTTCAGGCATAAAAGAAAAAATTTATATTCATGGAAAAGGACCAAAAAAAAAGAGGAATATGTATATGCCTGAACACTTGTAGCACAGCTACATTATAGTTTCTTTGTGTAACTATTCCAAATGAAAACCAATATAAAGGGAAAGGAGAAAAGAAAGATGTAATAAAAAGGGTTGAAGAAAATAAAAACTACAGGCTGTTTTTCACCTTTCAGAAAATTAAAATTCAAACTTCGCATAAATTGAATGTCTAGATACATCCCAAACATGTTGTTGATTATGTTTTGCATAATCCTGTAAAATAGGCTTTCAGGAACTGCAGTGTAGGAGGTCAGATAAATTGAAAGTTGTTTATTTTTGTAACAATTTAGAAACAATATATCTGTACATAACTTTTTCAATATTTGAACCTATGTGAAGACATTTCATGTAATAAGATGTCCATTAATCTAAAAGTGTTCTTACTGTAAACATGCAAGTCACCCCACTGAAACCTGTAGATGTTAAATATTCATCAAAGTGTCTAGAGGGATAGGAATTTAAATCTCAGCTGACCATTAGTGCAAGCTCATCAGAAAAAACAAATTAGTAAAAGCAAAAAATTTAAAGGATGCTCAGCATCATGGCACTTGGATGTCTTCTATACCAAAGGCTTTTTTTTAAGCAGGAGCAGCTCTTAACTTGAGGATAGTGGTATCCATCCACACCAGAATTTAATAACCCTAGGTAAAATCTTTCTGATCCTTATCTATCTACTGGACTAAATGCAGAAAATACACACACTAGGATTAAGACTAGCACCACAATGTATCAGGAAATGCACACCAGAAAAGGGAGACCACTGTGCCTGTGCATAGTTATTAAGTGGGGATTCCCTTAATTACCTAAAGTCATGGGGCAGCCTGAGCTGAGCTTGAAAAGAAATGCACAGGACAGAGTTAGAGTGGCAACACCACAGCCCTCCTGTGATTTCATTCGTACAGTGAGTGATGAGAATTTGCTATGTAACTGTGTCAGTCAGCCCCTGCATTTGTGATGAAGTTGAATCCTTTTGTGTGGAAATGCAAGTTCAATAAATGTGTTGCAGAACTCTCAGGCAACTGGTGTCTGCACAGTAGCTCTCCAGAGGGATTTCACTGGCTACCCCCCTAGGCATGTGGCAACTCAGGCTGCACATGAAAGGGGATATGAAGGAGAAAGACACGCGGTCATTCATAAAATAATGTCAATTTTATTTTTTTGCATAAATAAATTGCTGCAGTGCTATAATTCCAACATCAGGGGGAAAAGTGCCGTAAATTACAATACTCAGTGGTGATTCAGGTATTCATGTGTGCTGTGGATCAATTTAAGCCACATAGGATTTTATTCCTTTCTGTGAAATTACATTGTTTTCCCCAAGAATGTGCTAATTAGCAACAGCTGTTTCCCAGTATTTTGGAGAGGCAATGCATGAAAAACATACTTTTGACATGCCAGTCATCATCACATTTCCTGGGTTCAGTGTTCTCCAGCCATCCTACCAATGACACACTTTATGTAAGGTACATTATTAAATCAAATTTCTCCTCTTGCAGAAACTATTGTCAGCATTCTGACCCACATCATGTAGGTATGAAAGGGGTTACAATTTTTGAAGCAGAGGATCATCAGGCTAATTAAATTTTAGTAAAAGAGGGCTATTACCCTGTCAACAAAACTGGTATTGTTATAACCCATTATGAACAAGATACACATGATAAAATCCTACTATTGTAAATACAGTAATTACTGATAAGTAGAAAAAGAGTTTGCTCACCTCACAAAGCCTACAATATATTTCTAAAAAGTTTCCATTTTCTACCAGGACAAAAGTTTGACCTTAGGAAATCTGTGGAGGAAAGACAGGGAAGCTTGGCGAAACTGGGAAAGACATCTTCCCTCATCAAAATAACAAATTCCCAAATAGTTATTGCAGTTGTCCTTGGTCATCCTGTAGTATCTTTTCTATTTTGTATTGACATGGACTAACATTAAAAGAGTTGAAGCAAGGACCAACATTCACCCCTCCAGAATGCTGAATGAATACTCTAGCCACCAGGAAATTGTCTGAACTTTCATGCAAGATGGACATGTGCCTGAATTATGATTTGTTTCTTTCTTTTTCTTCTTATTTAAAAAATTGTTCATTACGCTTCCATTTCTCACTGCAGTCTGGTCTCACTAACTCATACTGAAGCAGTTTGTATGATTGCCGTGTTTCAGAGCCCTCTGAGTTTTGTTGCATTGATTTTTCTTCACTTCCATATTCTTTATGGAACAAATTTAGTGACATTGAGAAACTGGTGGAAGAAGCTTTTACCATGATATTACAGAAACACTATTGTAATACCATAGTGCAAAATAAAACACAGTAATATCTGTAATCATGTTAGTCGTCCTAGAAAACTGAACTTTTGAAGAAGTGATCACAGTGTTTGCTTTTATAAAGATAAAAAAAAAAGCAATCTGAGTCCTCAAAACTTTTGTTGAGTTTTGTTGAGCTTTTATTGAGTTTTGTTGAACTCCTAGCAGTATCCTTCAATAATATATAAATTTCAACTTTCCTCCTTCTCTTCAAACAGACACAAACATTTCCTTCCTTTTCTGCTAGCCTTCACTTGATGAAGAAAAAAATTTTGAGCAAAATCTGGTTTTGGATATATTCCTGAGGGATGGCCTGAATAATGGTGTGGCTTATCCTTTGGGATGAGTTTTGAAATGTATCATCCAGCTGATCTCTGTTTCTAGCAATTTCCTCTTGCGAGAATGGTAATTTCAGTAGTCCAGTGGACTGTAACTGTGATGAAGACTAGTGACCAGTGAGGGCAAGGTGGTTTATCACAGGGGCTGTCACTACAAGCATTTCTTAAGATAGAGACAGGCTTACAGTGTACAGAGACTTAAACTCTTTACCATTAGTGATGATGTATTTCAGAAGCCTGAGAGGTAAATCAGACAGGAGGGGTTTCTTACTAAAAATGGATGGAAAAGGGTATTTTGAGTAATGTACTTTGTTCCTTAAGGCTACCTCAGTCAGAAAGCTCTGACTTTTCTACCCGTGAACTGGACTTTGTAACTAAATTGCCCCTCAGATTTCTTTCAATCAGACAAGAAAGCAAGCAGCAAAACAGCTCACGCTGACATTTTAGACTATGTTTGAAGGAGGGCATTGTTTCTGTTGACTTCTCAACAGCAACGTTACCCGTCATCTTTCCCATACAGCGCTGAGCTCCTGAAATAGCTGATAGATTTCCTGCCAGCTGTCATGTGTAATTGTTATGCTCAATTAGGCCCAGAGCTACTGAGGGAGAGGATGGAGGGGGAGGAAGAGGAACGTGGTTTTGTCTGACTGACTACTAAACTCTCCATGTTGGTGGTTATCAGCTGCTTAAATAACATTTCCCTTAAGCACTCTAAAGGCACAAAATCATATTTTATAGTGTGCTCATCTGTCAGATAATAATTGTTTGTTTTAAGCAAGTGCCAGTGAAATCCCTCCTACCTCCCATCCTTAATGGTACAGCTTGTATGCTGATGTCATATACAGCTTCCATGAATTACTGATGAAGGCCAAGAACAGCAAAAGGTGACTAAAATTTCAGGAGTGCTTGTTTGTAAAAATTCCATATCATAACACACTGGGAAGTGTTCTGTCTTCTAGCTGTGATTGCGTGAAGTTTGTATTTGACAAATACATTCACTGAAACGTGATCTTCCTGCAAAATTAGCAACAATTAATGAATAGTAATTGTTTAGCTCTTTTCAATGGCATTATTTTTACTTATCATTCAGCCTTTGCACTCAGGTTTGTAACAGTATTAACCATAAAAGTATCACTCTTTACAAGATTTACTTTAAGTGGTATTATCAGACATAGCATACTCAAGCCTAGTAGAAAAGGATAGACTAGAAAGATCTTTGCAGGTTCTAAATTAGAAACGGTTCTGTGCATCTTTTCCTAATTAAATTGGATTTTATAGTTCCAGTGAATCTAGTGATATTCCCAGGAATATTCATGCCTCCATCAAGGGACTGGGTGATATGAACAATGAAGTCAAATTACTTTAGAAAGGAATAATTTTTTCACTGCTACTGTCAATGAAAGGAATGTCTGTAAAGGTTAAATTAGTTAAAGTGATCTCAGTCATGCTATTAAGGCATATATACGGGCAAAAAGAGCATCTCATTAATAAAAGAATTAAAAAAATATATACGGGCAAAAAAAATATATACGGGCAAAAGAGCATCTCATTAATAATACTTAGTCTCATTAAAGAATTTATTGACTGAAAACCAGGATAAAAGAAGCAGAAATAAAGCTTAAACAAATGCAACACAAACTGGTCAAGTAGAAAATACTCTTTCTGCACTCAGAAAAGCTGGGGTTTCTGTCATACATTTTTAGTTTCAGTAGATATTTCTTTTTCCTGGCAAGACTCTGGTCCAGTCTCTGGGCACAATATATGCATATGCAGCCCGGGTTCCTGTAACCCAAATCCTTTCAGATCCCAACTGCATGTGTCCCTGGCTATCTGTGCACCATGAGAGGATGTGTGATTTTACAGGCTTTAAATGGGCTGGCTCATGTTATAGCTGCAGCCCAGCTTCAGCACAGCCTGCTGACTTCCTTAGGCAGTTCAGATGCCAGAGTGGGCTCAAGTGGCTGACATAGATGTGTGAGCTCAACTGTTATCCAAATTAGCCAGATCACACTGAGTTTAAGCATATCTAGACATGCTGTGAGCTCTTTTTTGATATGTCTGTAGGTGTACCTCCCCTCTTCGTATCACATCGTGGGAGAGAGGCGGGGTAAAGAATGACTGACCTCTAGCAATTATTAAACTTGCTGCTTTGAAAAGGGCCCCAGGAAGCTGTTTTATAAGGATGCCACATTTCCTTCTGCTTTTAGTGGATACCCCTGATTAGGCATCTTGACTGAAACTGAGCAAAATTTGTGAGGTGACTTTCTATTCTGTAGTTCAAGCATGGTGTGCCAGTTTTGAAAGTTTGGGTCAGGTTCATCCATTCTTGCCCACTTTCGGCACAATTTTTGGAAAATTCTGGAAATATCAGTGGGCCATGCCTTAAATATACTAGTTACTGAGGAAAGTTCTATTAACAGACGTCAGGACATAACCTGTAATAGAATGACCCTAAAATTGGTGCACTTGAGTTCATTTGCAACTGCATTACAGTTCATTGTGCCCAAATTGCTTTATAAATATTAATTAAAGCAAAAACTCTGCTGATAAATCAGCATATTCTGAGCTCTGGAGAGCTGCCATTGTACCTACTGTTATAATTTTAATGCCATTTTAATATAACCTAAATTATGTTATATAAATAATATAAAAATGTAAATTAATATATAATATATACATATGTATTAAAATAAATAAATATGCAAAGTATGTAATATTATATTAATTCAATATAATTTGGGGATGTAGACCCCCTCAGCATTGTAGCAGCTATTCATCTGCCCATCAGTGCCCCACAATGTCAATCCTTCAATAGGAATTTTGTCGAGTTACATATCAAAGACACTGTAAAGTTAAAAAGGTCCCTTACATACATAACAGAACATTGTGAAGGCATATTGTAAATTCATATCTTTCTGTACGTAATTTGCTGGTAGTCTTTGAGACCATGTTTACCTGGAAATTGGGAACATTGCTTTTTGCGTTACAGTTCCAGTTATTTATGGTAATTCGGAATTCACGCAGTCATGAAGTTGATATGAAATGGAAACATGAATTCTTGTTTAAATATATATGTAGCAAATTTCCAGGATAACAGTAATTAAGAAACTGATACTGTCTTCAAAGCCTCTGCCCTGTAATCTGGACCCTGCAGATACCATGCGCAGGAGCAATCAAAGTCTAGCTCTTCTGGGTCATCCTAGCCACTGCACCAGAAGAAAGGCACATGAGTAAATTCAGGATAGATCTAAATTTTATAGGGAAGCTATGGAAGAGTGTTACAATCTCTTGAATTGGAGACTACTCCCTGAGCTTAATATTTTCGTGTCCCTTGAGCAGATACCACTCCCTAGAAAAAGGAGGTTTTACATTGCTGTAATTGTGGACCTACGTACCTGTTCTCACCAAGGTACAAGCAAACAAGCTGGTTTGGAAAGAGTACAAGCTGTTTCAAGCCAGCTAGCAGCTAGACTGGCTCTGTGCCTCAGCAAACCACCACTTCAATGGGAGCAACAGAGCCTTCCCTGAAAATTTGCTCGTAACAGTGCAATTATATTGTAACAGTGTGAAATAAACAAACATATACATAACCTATAATAATTACATGTATGCAATTGTGGGTTAAATATCATTTATTCATTTAATCATTTTATGATTAAAGCTATCACAGAGAATGTCATGATCTGTAGTTTCTTTTTTGTCATTGTTATAAAGTTTCTTTTGGATGGAAAGCATTTCTACCTCTTTGGAGTTATATATCAAACGAAACAACAAAATGTTTGCAAGGAAGTTTAGAATTGAACTCTTTTTTCATCCCTATAATTGTATCAATGTTAACATACATATTAATGAGATTAATTACCAAAAGAATATATTATATCTGTCTCCCATATTTCAGAGCACACAGAAAAAGCCTCGCTGCTCATCTTTCAATCTTTGTAGTGGCACACTAAGTTCCTAAAAGATATATTTTGCAGATGCCACATGTTTCACATCTTCAGTCATTCAAGCACGAGAGTTGTACTTGATTTGAAACTGTATATAGGCTGACTTCTCAGTTGATTTGTTTTTACTGTGATTAAATGCTTGGGCTTTACTGAGGTCAAGGCTATTCATTCCCATGTTCAGCCATCTCTGACAGAGAAGGTGCGTCCAAAGGTCCATCTCTTTCAGTGCGTGAGCTCAAACAGACAAGCACTACAGCACACCGCCTTCTTCGCACCAGGGCTGGCTCCAGCAGGCTTACAGCAAATGCCCTTAGATGTAATCAATGTCTCACTTTTCAACCAAATAGCCCTAACAATGAACACTGCTAGATGAATATAATATTTCAGAGAGCTACAACTACATTAACTAGTCACGTTTAACAACTCCTGGAAGCGTGCTCTATAGCCACAGGGATCTTGGGTCTCACATTCAGAAGTAATGCCGGCAGTGCAAACCTACTTTTTTTTCTCAGAACAGACAAAGCTTTTGTTGTTTGTTTCTTTTTTGAATCAGTTTACAGACTAGTCTAGATTGTTCTCAATAGCATTTGTGGCAAAAACTCTGTTTTATCTCCAGTTTGAAAATTAGACATTAGCCGCAGGAGAGAGGCAAAATGGGGTCTGTATTCACAGAATCACAGAATCTTCATGGTTGGAAGGGACCTTTGAGATCATCGAGTCCAACCGCACACACACACAAAAACCCAAACCAAACAATCTCAGGCACTAGAGCATGCCCTGAAGTGCCACATCTACACTAGGAGGCAAGTGTATCATTTCAATGATAATAAATGGCTTTTGACCAGTTTCTGCTAACACTGCAATGCATGCATTCCTTCCACTCCCCTTCCACACCCTGTTGGTCCCCAATCAGGTAAACACATGTGCAAAATGGGGCAGGGAGAGAAAATAAAAACTAGGCAAAACTTTGCACATTTGTTATATGATTGTAATAAAAACCATCCTGTCAGCATTGTATTCTTCCACAATATATCTATTGTTAAATTGATGCTAAGACACATATGCAGGGCTTTGAAATCTAGCTAGCTAAACAGCTACCCTTTTTTTCTTTTTGCCTTTCTGCCCTTCTTTTATTCCTTATTTTGTTTCATTTAAGAATATGTTGTATGTACTCACCTAAAACTAAGGAAGAAATGTACTTTTCAATGCTTTTTAAAAGGAAAATCACTGGGTACTGCAATACTGTAGAAAATTGCAGTGTTAGACTTCAAGCCAAAGAGGCAACACAGTTGCCAAATGTTTACAATACAGAATGACTCCATTTCAATTTTGAATACTTAGTAGAGAGCAAAGTTATGTTGACTGGCAGATAACTTTCTACCTGAGGGAAAGTTTGCTAAGAAAATAACATCTTCACAGTGAATAGAAACATGATGGAGACTTCAGGGAAAATGTTGGGCTTGTGAAGTCAAAGAGAAATTGATGAATGTTGTGACATTTCCTCATCTTTCTCAAAAATAGTAAATTATAAATACAATAAATAAAGTAGTCAAAGTTGATAGAAAAGGGGTATTTGTGTTGTTGCTCTTCAGAACAGATTTAGATATTGCTATTTGATAGAAAATGATTTAAGGCTGATAAAAAGTCTTGGTCCTTGACCTACTACCTGACCATAAATATAATAAATATTCTAAGGAAGAAGCACTGCTAATTGAGTGATATTTGGATAATCCTGGACTTAAAAAAAAAATAGAAAAAATAAGAAAGAAATGGAAACACCCCATCTTCTGATTTAGATTGAGAAATAAAACAGTAAGCATGTTGTTTCCACTTCTGGAAGCTTTCTTATGAGATCTTCCTCCCCACACTTCATTGTAATGATAAAAACATCAAAGGAAAGAAGCTACAACAAGATCCTGTTGATGCAGAGCTTTTCACACATAGGCTTCACATCAATCAACAAACTTGGATAAAATTTGTATCTAAAAGGAGTACATTCACATTCCAATTATCTATAGTTTTAATTAAACAATTTAAAGTATTAATTCCATGTCCTTGAAGAATCATAACAGCAACTGTAACCATATCAAGAAAATCTTGTTTTCATGGCTTTCATATTAGTTTCCTAAATGTTTCATTTATCACATTTTCCCTCTTTCAGTCCTTTATTCTGCAACCAACAAATAATAGACAGAAAATGCCATGTGGATTTTTTTCCAAAAAGAAAAGTCTCTAGCTGCAATGCACCATTCAGACATGCTCTGCTGGAGACTGAAATGCCTTTGATGTTATATGACAGTTGATAGAAATGTTTTAAAGGAGATGGCGTATTCGCCATCTAGTTTTCTACAGGCAACTGCTTGTGCTCCACCATTGTGTGACATTTTCCACTAGGAGTGCATTAAAAACAGCCCCCTTGTTTCAACTTACTAAACTGCTTAGCTTGGATAGAAGGCTGGGTTCTGTTGATTTTTTTATTTCATTTTATTTTATTTTTAAAATGAGCAAGTCTTGTGACTGCATCTTCTGTGATTCCTCCTTTATTTCTGCCTTAAAAAGCAGAAGTTTTCCTCTGAATCTGCGATCATTCATGTCTCTTTTGCAGAGGCTCACTATATTTTGGAGGATCTCAAAACTATTTGATTACTTCTTCCCTTGTCTTTCCATTGCTTAGATAATGGGCTCATCTTTGTTAATCTGAGGAATTGTCTCTCTTTCTCAGTGTAGTGCCTATCTGTGTATTTATCTCACCCAGAGATTTGGCTGGCATCAGCTCACTCACCACTGTGATGCCTGACCTCGGTGCCCGGGAAGGTTATGGAACAGATCATCTTGAGTGCCATTAGATGGCACATAAAGGACAACCAGGTGATCAGACCCAGTCAGCATGGGTTTATGAAAAGTAGGTCCTGCTTGACTAACCTGATCTCCTTCTATGATAAGGTGACCCACTTAGAGGATGAGGGAAAGGCTGTCGATGTTGTTTACGTGGATTTCAGTAAAGCCTTTGACTCCTTTTCCCACAGCATTCTCCTGGAGAAACTGGCTGCCCATGGCTTGGATGGGCATACTCATCAGTGGGTAAAAAACTGGCTGGATGGGTGAACGCAAAGAGTTATGATGAATGGATTTAAATCCAGTTGGCAGACAGTCACAAATGGTGATCCCCAGAGCTCCGCGTTATGGCCAGTTCTGTTTAATATCTTTATCGACAGTATGCGTGAGGGGATCAAGTGCACCTTCAGTAAGGCGACAGATTACACCAAGTTGGGTGGGAGTGTTGATCTGCTTGAGTGTAAGATGGCTCTACAGAGAGATCTGGAGAGACTAGATCAATAGTCCAAGGCCAACGGTATGAAGTTCAACGAGCCCAAGTGCTGGGTCCTGCTCTTGGGTCACAACAACCCCATGCAGTGCTACAGGCCTGGAGAAGGGCGACTGGACAGCTGCCTGCTGGAAAAGGACCTGGGAGTATTGGTTGACTGCCAGCTGAGTATCAGTCAGCAGTGTGCCCATGTGGCCAAGAAAGCCAGTAGCATCCTGGCTTGTATCAGGAATAGTGTGGCCAGCAGGACTTGTCACCCAGTACTCAACACTGGTGAGGCCGCACCTCAAACACTGTGTTCAGTTGCGAGCTCCTCACTGCAAGAAAGACATTGAGGTGCTGGAGCGTATCCAGAGAAGGGTCATGAAGGTGGTGAAGGGTCTAGAGAACAAGTCCTGTGAGGAGCAGCTGCGGGAACTGGGGTTGTTTAGCCTGGAGAACAGAAGGCTGAGGGGAGACCTTATTGCTCTCAACAACTACCTGAAAGGAGGTTGTAGCAAGGTGGAGGTCAGTCTGTTCTCTGAAGTAACAGATGATAGGACAAGAGGAAACAGCCTCAAGTTAGGCCAGGGGAGGTTTAGGATGGCTATTAGGAAAAATTCTTTACAGAAAGGGTTATCAAACATTGGAACAGGCTGCCTAGGGAAGTGGTTGAATCACCATCCCTGCAGGTATTTAAAAGGCAGGTAGACATGGTGCTGAGGGACATGGTTTAGTGGTGGACTTGGCAGTGCTAAGTTAGCAGTTGGACTTGATGATCTTAAGGATCCCTTCCAATCTAGATGAATCAATCACAGAATCATAGGGGTTTGAAGGGACCTTTGGAAATCATCTAGTCCAACCCCCCTGCCAAAGCAGGTTCACCTAGACCAGGCTGGACAGGAACACCTCCAAGTGGGTTTTGAATATCACCAGAGAAGGAAGCTCCACAACCTCCCTGGGCAGTCTGTTCTAGTGCTCTGTTACCTTCAAAGTAAAGTTTTTCCTCATGTTGAGATTCTATGATTCTATGCACAAATTTCATTCATTAACTAGATTTCCATCAATGTTCATTTTAACATCTCTTTAAAAAATTGAATAATAACCAAGAATTATCCCTGAAAACTCATCTTTTCACTCATTTCCAGGAGTTACTAAATATTTTCTTGTTTATGGAGCTCCTCCTTGAAGATACGTTTACATGCACACTGCAGTGCTATTATAGATACAAGAGCTATCTTCAAATTTAATAGCTTAGAAACCAGAATAGCTTGCCATCCCAGAAAAAAAGTCCTGCCTGAGTTAATTTATAATGTCAAGAAACATCATGGAACTCCAGTCTGCTATGGCAAGGTTGTTTCAGACTATAAAAAGCTTCCTTTTTAGTAAAGCGTTTATGAACAAAAAGCTGACACAGCATCACCTTGATAAAACCTGTTAGTCCTTTGTTCTATAGTAGTGCTCAGGACATGCCCCTGGAACCTCCTTGTATCCAGAAGAACATAGCGTACTCGTGAATGCTATACAATTATTTAACAACTTGAACCCTTTGCAAATCCAGTAAGCATTGCGCTCCAAAGGACATCCATCCATATGCAATCATGCTGTTTACACAGTTCAACTAGAGGTTTTTCTGTGCTTAATGCTATGCATTGTCCTCTATAGCAAATACTCTTCCAATATTTTCCCCCTGCTTACACACATGCATTTGTAATATTAGAATGCCAAACAGCATAGGGGAGATTTTAAAATTGACATGGAGTTGTCCAGACAATTGTCTGAACTTTTGTGGGGGAAAAAAAAAATCCTCCTCTTCTCCCACGTTATTTCCTATCATGAAGAGAGGTTGACTTCTAACTCAGTGATTAAGGCTCATTTGATCAGAGGCTCGTGTTACCATGACAACACAGAGGGATCAAAGTCAGTCCTGTGAAAGACAACCAAGCTGATGCCAGCCGCCCCCTCACAAAAATCTAGCAGAGCCTCAAGCAATTCTTCATCATCCAAATCACGTCCAGGCTTCTCCTGTGACATTCCCTTACCAACCAGGCTCATGAGACTGTATCCTGAGCAGCACTGAAAGAAATCTCTGGTGAATGGGAAGGGAGGACTGCATCACACTTCATCCTTGTCATATGCATACCTTGCATTCAGTAATTTCCCTCTGAACACATTTTTTGTGTGAGTCACTTTCCATTTGTATTTCAAAATGGGTAGTCAGCATACTGACCAACTCTCAATGACAAATATTTTATAAGGATGTTTTAACTTATAGCTGCTTCCTGAGAGCCCTGCACCCACTTTTCAAGACTGGTATAAGCTAAGTGTGGATACTGAAATGCAATCTATAGAAATATTTTAGCAAGAAAAATGCAACTAACATCTCATTTTCCTAAAAACAAAGATGGAGATTACAACAGTAGCCTCAAAGTGAAAAATTATCCATTCAAATTTGAAAAGTATTTTCTTACCCTCAGCTTGGAGCTGAAATAATACCAATTAGGTGTGTGCTACAAAGGAGCATGGTTTTGTTTAATTAACTAACAAAAAATTAACAACTTACTAAAGAAATTATTCAGTTTGATATTTCCAGAGATAAAATTCCCAGGCTTGTTTGTTGGAATTAATTAATTAATTTAGAGTAAAAAAAAATAGCAGATATCTAATGGGTCCATTTTGTTTCCCTCAAGATAACTATATTTTACTTTTATAGGCAACATTACAGACACTAGATCATTTGATGTAACAATGCTTTGCTGCAGCTGTGAGTCCAGAGATGTCTAAAGATTATTTAAAACTATTTGTTGGAGTCTGGAATCCTTATCCCTGAAAAGGATCATAAATACATTCTGGTAAACTATTCCTACCATGTTTAGGCAACATCTGAGCTGTGCTCATGCCCAAAAAGCTTCCATTTGATTAGTTGGATGACTATGTTGAGAAAAGTGTGATCTTAGAAAAAGCATCTTTGCAGAGACAGAGCAGAAGGTGCTGGTAGACAACAAGCTGACCATGACCCAGAAGTGCACCTTTATGGCAGTGAAGGCCAACAGCATTCTGGGCTGGAACAGGAGGACTGTTGCCAGCAGGCCAAAGGAGGTGATCCTTCCCCTCTACTCAGCACTGGTGAGATACATCTGGAGTGCTGGCTCCCTAGTACAAGAGAGACATGGGGAGAGCCCAGTTCACTGGAGAGAGCCCAGTGAAGGGTCACAAAGATGAGTAAGATAAGAGCTTGGAGCATCCCTCATACGCAGATAAGCTGAGAAAGCTGGGGCTGCTTAGTCTGCAGAAGAGAAGTCTCAGGGAAATCTTATCAATATGTATAAATACCAATCGGGGTGGGAGAAGAGGAGCAAAGAAGATAGGGGAAAATCTGTGCTTCACTCAATGCATTGTATGGCTGGTAGCTCTGGAATCAATAAAGCTTGACTGTTTTACTAACACTTGCAGTTTTCAAAGTAATTTGATGAACACATTTAAACTTCAGAGATTTAGGCATCAATCACAGTACAAGACTAGATATACCACTTTCTGTGAAGATACTACTATCTGATCTGAAGTAGAAATGTACAGGATCTCAGTCATTTTCAAAAGCTGCTAGGCAGCCAATTCTGATGCCTTTATGAATAGTTGATCTCCAGCTCAACTCTCAGTGTATTTTAAACTTGCTAGATATGAATACAGTGGAGAATGAGTCATTCCCTTGTGTAAGCAAGTCTTTGTACCCATGACAAGAATCTTAAAATCAGAGCTTATCTTACAGCTGTGAACTCTACAGAACAATTCTATTCTGCATTTAAATGTTGAAAAGAATAAAAAACTGTTAAAGGACCAGACAATTACAGAATATAAAGAGAGATAAAAGGCAGGAAATGAACAAAGAAAATACAGGAAAGAACAGCAGACAAAAATATAATTTAAAAAGAAAAAAAAAGGAAGGTAATTAAAAAGACCCACATGGGAAATTTAGAGTATTTAGATATGGAAAAAAAAAATTATTATAGAAAATGCCACCAGTACACCAAAGTCATGAAACAGACAGGAACAAAAGAAATGATAAAACAGTATCCTGAAATAAGAAGACAGTTCATTAGAAAGAAAATTTGAAGAAGAAATGAAAGAGGTGTGTAAGATTTCATCCCAAGGAGTAAAGTAGCTAGTAGTCTGGAATTTTCTCCATGTTAACATCTGCAGTAGGGATCATTTGTTTGAAGCACTACTGTAGAATGTAGGTAAGGAGGACATTGGTTACTGGAAGGCATCCAGGACAAAAAATGTTGCATCACTAAAAAGCTGAGAGTACTGGCAAATGATTTTCAAAGTTGTTGAGATATGCAAGCTCCCATCAGTGACATTTGTAGATTTTGAACCCCACTGAAATGACTAAAATCCCACTGAAACCCCACTGAACTAGAAAACCTCAGTTTAAACAGCTTAATTAGCCTCTGCCACATAGACCACATTCTTACACACACTCCATATCCTACTACTCCATCACATTTCATTTGTGCCATACCAGGGAATGAGGAAAAAAAAAAAACAACAATGGTTCTAGTGCATCAGCTGTGCCAGGGCAAGGAAAGAAGGCAAGAATGGTGGACAACTATGGTGGACAGTGGTGTCCATCATGGATAGATGATAGGCAGATGGGACACCACCTTCTTTCCGAAGTAGTACTGGGTTACAATGTCCCTTAAACTGCTTTAAACCAGCCTTGCTTGTTGCTGTTGATGCTGCAAAAGGCAACCAGGCAATTTACCGTGATGTAACTGCAACATTTCTGAAAAGGGCTGTGAAGTTCTTTCCTTTCACTGTGGATGGGGACAGAGCACCCGCCAAAAGTTCCGTTTCTGTCCCAGTTTCCACTGTTTAATCTAACTACTTCCCTTGCAGCAGTTGAGCACTCACCAGCTCAGTAAATGGGTAGAAGGAGGTTTGAGTAATGCATTTGAGTTTTCTGATCTCAGAGCTCTCCTGCGCCTCCCTGCGTGGGACAGGCAGTGCAATGGAAGAGCTGGGAGTAGGACCACATCTTCTAGTGACTGGTAGATGGCTTTGCCATTTTCTAGAAGTACATCCCATCTTTGTCCCACTTTTCAGACATTTCTTCTTGCCATCCAAACAAATAACATTCATGTTAAGTAGCTGCAAAGAACACATCACATCCATAATTAGGTAATGTAATTCTCACTGCAAGCTAATACTTCTAGGCCAATGCCTTCACAGAATGCCAGAAGATGTATGGAGCACCATTTTTAGAAAGAACAAGTTACAGGTTCTTTCAAAAAGAGACTGAAAATAGTGGGCCTGTACAGGACCTAAGTTCCCTTGAATATGATATATTCCGCTTTCAGGATCCAGAGTGACCTGTTAGGAAACGATGAAATTGAGCAGGTTTCCAAAGGTGTCTGCTGCAATGGCAGTGAGCTGCTAGCAGTTGCCTCTGCTTCCTGGGTACCCATAGCCCCTGTGGTATTTGCCTACAACTTTTCAGCCCCATTCATTCTATTGGTCTACCATTATTACGGGTCAAACAAGACAACCCAAATGTCTTAAGGTCATCTAGTTCCCATGACAGAATACAAAGCTCCTCTTCAGTCCTGGAGAAGAGTTTACTCCAAAACAATTTCTCTGAAAAATGTTCTTGTTCTGGAACAGTGTGTTTCAACTATGTTCTATTTCCCTGAAAATATTCTAACAATTTTTTTGTGTGCTACTAATTGCAGCTAAAAGACTCAACCACCTGTTATGCTTTCTGCATGTTTGGAATATTTATGTGAGGAATTAATTCAGCTGTTTCTTCTTTAGTGGTTTGGACCCAGGCAGAAGTCCTACATCATCTCTGAAAAACAACCACACAGGGCATTAGTGTTCACATGTGTGGCCTCCTGGGCTGCATGCTTTGCAGCCCTTGTGCACCATCTGGCTCTTTTTACTTAAATTCTTTAAGCTGGGGAAAAGGGACTCTCATAGTCTTGCAAACCAAGATGCTAGAGGAACTAACCTAAAACAGCAAGTCAGAATAAAATGCTGCTCCTTTTCTCCTGAAGGTTCTAGTAACTGGGAAAGCAGGAACAACAATGATACTGAATGTATCATTGCTGGTGTCAAAGCTGGTACACAACAAACTGCATAGTTCAATTTACATGACTCAAACCAGATGTTTTCAGACTTCGAGCAAATGAATGGTAACATCCAGTTACCTTTAGTCATGTTTTCAAGGTTTTCTATACAACTGTGACACCACAATGCTTCCTCAGTCTCTTGTGGCTTGTTTTGGTTGGTTGGTTGGTTGGTTTTTATATTTTATTTTCCCTTTTTCTTAATGACAGGTGACAATTAGAAGTAAGAGTAAGAGTAAGAGTAGCTAGTACACAATACCTCTATGTCTCTGGCAGGGAAAAGAGAACGGTGTTTGAAAGTAGGAGTGAAGACAGGAATAAATGCTTCCCCAGTGATAGTTCTGTGCACATTATCAAATCTTCCCCAGTGTATGCACAAATGCACCAAAATCTAATTCACATCTGTAGAGAAGTGAGCCTTATTTTTAGCATGCCAATTTACACAGGCTGAACAAGGTGAAAGATAGATAGCCGCTGTCATGAAGAGTATGATTTAAACAAACCTTTCTTGCCTTTGTAGGATTTCCCTATTAGACTGTAGACAACTGATAAAGTAGGATTTATTCTTAAATACCCCTGCATGTTGGCGGTGGTGGGAATGTATAGAAAGCCTTGTTTCTCTAGGCACATTAGAGATAAATAACTGGTAAAAGAATCTTTATTCAGATATGTCACTACAGGGAATTCTACATCCAAAAGGATGAGCATCTGTGCTGCTCCTGCAAACAACTGCATTTACAGCTGAGAAAACACTGCATTATTTAGGTCTTATTTGTCATATCACCAAATGCCTCAGGCCCTTTCCTCCCCACATCTTTCCCATTGCCTTTACTAAATCAAGAAACTTAATTGCTCCTTCTGTTAAGCCTGAAAGCTATTTGTTACTTCCATCCATTTTATAAACATGATTCTTTCTAGCTGAAAAAGTTATGTTAGCATCCATTAACTATTTTAAGTATAAGCTGGTTTTTTCAATTCATTTTTCATTTTTTTTTCTCTTATATAGTAATTGTAGCAAACTCTTGATTAAAACCATTCTCATTAGGCTATTCCAAGGAAGCAATTCAGAAATTACAGCACGCAGGGAAATCCACTACCTGATTTCTTTGTGGTAGGGGACCACACTATTCATATGGACACAATTTGACCTTCTGACAAAACTGAAACAGGTGTTTCTTAGAGCTTTCACAAAACAAACCAAATCTTTCTGGGTATGAAAAGTCAGCAACCATTGCAAATCCAGCCATCTGGTACTGTAGTGTTTCAATTATTTCCTTAGCAGTTTGCTTGTAGCAAATGTATTAAATCTCAAAAAAGATGTGATACAAAAGAGGATTCGCAGAGAGCCGTTACAACGAAGGTGTCTTTTAAAGACTGTTTTAGCAATGGTGTGTATATATGCGTATGTTCATGTATACATAAGAATATATAAAGATTTTAAATCAGTAAAACTAAGGGTTTTTTTATTGATGTGAAAATCTCTTTGTCATAAAGCCTCAAGTACTGAATGTCACGTAAATCTGCTTTGCAAGCATTTGACACTGTCCCGCATGACATCTTGGTCTCTAAACTGGAGAGACACAGATTTGATGGATGGACTACTCAGTGGATCAGGAACTGGCTAGACGGCTGCACTCAAGGGATTGCAGTCAATGGCTACATGTCCAAATGAAAGCCACTGATGAGTGGTGTTCCTCAGAGGTCAGTACTAGGAGCAGTGCTGTTCAACATCTTTGTTGGAGACATGGACAGTGGGATAGAGTGCAACCTCAGCAAGTTTGCTGATGACTCCAAGTTGTGTGGCACGGTCGACACGCTGGAGGGAAAGGATGTCTCCCAGAGGGACCTGTACAGGCTTGAGAGGTGGGCCCGTGTGAACCTCATGAAGTTCAACCAAGCTAAGTACAAGGTCCTGCACCTGGGACATGGCAATCCCAGGCACAAATACAGGTTGGGCAGAGGCTGGCTTGAGAGCAGCCCTGAGGAGAATAACTTGGGAGTGCTGGTGGATGAGAAGCTCGACATAAGTCAGCAGTGTGCACTGGCAGCCCAGAAAGACAACTGCATCCTGGGCTGCATCAAAAGAAGTGTGGCCAGGAGGTTGAGGGAGGTGATTCTGGCCCTCTACTCTGCTCTCATGAGACTCCACCTGTGTCCATCTTTGGAGTCCTCAGCACAAGAAGGACATGGACCTGTTGGAATGAGTCCAACGGACGGCCACGAAGATGATCAGGGGACTGGAGCACTTCTCCTACGAAAACAGGCTGACACAGTTCGGATTCTTCAGCCTGGAGAAGAGAAGTCCCTGGGGAGACCTTATAGTGGCCTTCCAGTACCAAAAGGGAGCCTATAGGAAAGATGGGGAGGGACTCTTTATCAGGGACTGTAGTGATAGGATGAGGCCTTACCATCCTCACACTAAAGAATTTCTTCCTGATACCTAGTCTAAATCTCCCCTCTTTCAGTTTAAAACCATTTCCCCTCATCCTATCATTAATAATAACAGACACACCATAATTTTAACTCATTGGACAATTGCATACAATTATTATTGTATCTTTATTTTCTTTTTAATTAAGCATTAACGCTTGAAGATGTGTAATACATGTTTGCTTGTTAATATACCGTCCTAACTAACATTCCTCTTAGCACAATTTCTTAAAGCTTGAAGGGTATCATAAATTGACATGGGGGGAGATTGACATGACCTTTCCCAGCAGTGCATGAAGATTCAGAATAGCAGGAAGATAAGACAGGGGTGCAATCTTAGCACCACACTTTTAGTCACTGGTTAGACATGTGTGATTTTTTCTGCTGGTTTTTACTAGCTCTTGCCTCCCTCTCGAGTCTTTAGTCTTGAACTTAACCTCACTCAAAAAAATTTTTTTTTCTTTCTTATAAAGTGCACGTTAAACATTTAGAGAAAATGTTTGTTCCACAAAGACTGAAAATGTAGACCTCTGTCTTCCCAATAGCTGAACACAGCTCCTTAAGACAGCCGCTGCACAGGCTGAACCAAAGATTAACATGGGCCTGACTGGTTAGGACTGGACAGGAGACACTGTACCCAAAGAATGACCATGTCAGGGCTATACTAACTCAAAATATCCCTTTAAAAGCTTTTAGTTAGAGAGTTTTTACATGCTACCGCTGTCAAGTTTCAAGTTTATTTCACTTTCAGAAGAAGAAAAAATATCTGTCTTCCTTTGGAGCTGAATTACATTTTAGAGTTGGAATCAAGCCCTCCAGGTAGGACAATTACAAGTATCTTACTCATTCAATTATACTTTAATTAAAGACATGACTATTTAATGATATCTAATGGTTTGTGTTCAATACTAATCTTTGTTGTTTCTGAAAAACCTCTCTCTTGATAATGTAAAAGCCAACATACTTATCATCCACACAATGTTATACCATATAATATGTTAAGTTAATGACTATGTACAATCATTGATGAACTTTGTTTCTCTTTCTCCTGAAGGGCAGGAGATTTCTGTTGACAGCACTTACATTGGATACCGCAGGAGTGGTTCTCGAAGGATACTTTTCTACTGCTAATGTGTGTGCAGACTTTTCCAAGCAGCAAGACAGTAGGTGACTATGATTTGTTACAGTTTCAATTGTATCTTATTAGGACTTCTGAATGAGATAGAAACACTCACTGTGTCTTCCAAAAGAAAAGAAAATGAGAGAAAGAATTTATAAAATGCAGTGTAACTCTAGCATGCGATATTTTCCTTGTTTCCTTCCCCGCAGTGACATTTTTACTAACCCTCTTATTCTAAATGTTTTACATATAGCTTTGTCAGTTTGTTTTGTTTCACTATAAGCTGTCAGGGACAGGGACAACTCGCATCTGTGCTCCACAAGATCCCAAGCACACTCTTCACACATAACGAACAGCACCATGCCAGCTGTCTGCCTGTCCTGTAATGGGAGATAATTGGTATGTGCTGTTGCACTGTGATTATTCTGCAAACTTTCATTCGCACATTTTAAAAGCAAGCTTGAACTGAAAACCTAGATCTCGGTCAGTGTATTTCCGTGAGTCCAATGTATTTCTACTCAGCTGAATCTCAAGAACACAAGTGAAAACCCTAAGCTTTGTTAAAATTTAATTTATGACTGGATATTGGAGTCCAGTTTCAAAATGTGTATTTCCTAGCTTTAGATTCAATGAGTCTCTCTGTTGCAGTCATACTGAGTGTGAGATAGCTACTTATAATTATTGGTGAAAGATGCCTGTAATACCATTTTTAAATTTTCTAGTTGATAATTCTTTCAATTAGATCAGCTTATATAGCCACAGAGAAAGAGAGAATGGCAGCAACACATAAATGAGAGCGTACCTGAAAATTAAGACTTCAGCTAATGTTTATTAAAGATGCACTTATTCATCTTTGTAGGATGCCAGTCTTTTGATCTTCTAGTTTCACTTCAAAATCTCTGCTTATTAAACTGCATATGTTCTTCCCACTATAAGGTTTAGCATTTGTTTCTTTCTCTCTTTCATCAACTCCGACATTTTTTCTGAGTTGAAAAATGCTAATAATGCTAATTAGCCAGGCAATACTGAGCTTTCCCATCTAGATGGCATTCTCTAGCATAGCTACTGCTGAAATAGCTCATAATTCTACTGGAAATACTTTATAAGAATTTTTTTCCAGATTATTCTTTTCCTGTAAGTTATGTGACTGAAAACTACCCACAGATAGAATTATTAAAATCATTATCTCTATGAGATATGCAAGTGAAAAGCAGTGGGCTAGCCCCCCCAACTCTTCTACCTTCTTTCACTTTGGCAATATTCCAAGTTTGTTTAGGCATTTTTGCAGCAGCAGACCAAATTTTGAGATCCTTATTCTGTCCGTTTCAGGTGAATGCTAACTGAACTCCATTGATAAACAAGATGAATTTGATCCTGTGTACAGTCTTCAGTTTCATCTGTAGCAGTTCCAGTTTTGCTCTTCAGGCAAAGTTATTTGAGCTGATATTCTGAAAAACCTGTGCAGCCTGCGTTTTCTTTCCACAGAGCCCAGGCTTTGCAGTATCCTTCCAATGCCACTTTATTCCTGAAGTTGTTTGGATTTTGAGTGAATAAAAGATTTCATAGGACTAGAAGATTTCTAACATCACGTCCAATCCCCTGGTATTATGTATGATGACATATTGTCCTGGCTTGAGCTAAAAGAGAACCAATTTTCTTTTCAGTAATTTTATTTTTCAGTTAAGCCTCTTCTAAATCTCTCAAATTAATGGCATATTTTTCAGACAGTATCTGCTTCTAGCAGAAAAGGTCTGATGTTTATAGTGAATACCAAGGAACAGTATGCAAAGAGCCTCCTGCTTATACTTATTGCTATAACAACCAAGGTCAGCTCACTTTGTTATGTACCAAGTTGGAGGGCTGGAAGAAGAAGAGCATAGAGGGGTCACACCCATGGGGAAGAGCGGACAGCACAGGTGACCCAAATCTAACCAACAGGTTATCTATCCCATCTGCGTCATGCTCAGGATAAAAGTTGAGGGATCACAGTGACTTGACCGTCATCCTGAGAGCTCAATACAGTTTTGTATATATTGTATATATTTCATTATTTTCTAATTAATATTATTATCTTTTATTTTTATTATTTTATTATTAATATTTCATTAAAGTAGTTTAGTCTCTTTTTCAACCCATGTTCTCTCTTCCTCTCATTCTCTCTCCTCTCCTCTGAAGGGAGATGTTCTTCCTACTTTGAAGGGGAGAGAGGTAAAAGAGAGCACCTGAAGTTCATTTTAGTGGCCAGTCCAGTCCAAACCAAACCACAGCACATGTAAAATCACTTTCATAAATTGCTACTGGAGAGCATAACGAATGGCTGTAGGTTTTGTGTTCTTGTGATCCATAGCAGTAAGATTGAACTAATGAGTCCACAAAGAAAAGGTGGATACGTGAGTCTTTCTAAAGGATGCATTATCCAGAGGCAGAAAAGATTCTGCTTTTGATCAGGAAAAAGTCTTTTATAATTACCCTCTTTTTTTTTTTCAGTTTTAGTATTTGAGATAGTAAGGTCAGAGCCAACGGTACTCATCAAACTAAACCAAAATATCCAACATAATAGAGATTCTGTGGAGAATGAGGACCATCTCCAAAAGAATTCCAGTCACATGCAAAGATTTTCCTATAACCCTCTATATAGCAGAGATTAGATCCATAGTATCCTCTACCCTGCTGCTTCTCCACATCACCAGATGACGGTCTTGTGATATCTGGAGATGGCCAACCTGATCCAGGGTTTTGGTGTGCCTTAACAAGGTAAATAGATAATTTTGTGGAAGAGAAGGTGGAGTAACAGACTGACGGAGGTCTGTGCAAAGGTTTACAGAACTAAGGTTTTAAAGAAGAGACAGGACTCATAGATAATATTGATGGAAACAATTGCCAAACTACAACTTTTCAAGTAAGCATAACTAAATGAAACCCACTTTGTCTTTTGTAAGCATTTCATGGATGGTAAGGATTTAATGGATTCATTGTAGCTCCTTTGCTACTGAAGTGTTTAATTTATTTATATAATACACCTAAGAAGAAAATTCTCTCTCTGTTAAGATCCATTGAAACTGAAAAATATATTTTAGCTCCTCAAAATGTTGACTTTATTCAGCAAGCATAAATATCTGTTTGATAGTTAAGTTCACCTTGGTTTAATTCTATCTGTGTGTTTCCCCACAGGATTTCTTATTAAAGCCTGTACATATGTTTTCTCCTACTGAGTAAACTGCAGTATGGATAGCTACTCTTGCCACACAGCTACATCTAACAAAGATGCCAAAAACCAGTGTATTTTGCAAAACAACAAGCTCTGTCCATGCAGCAGCTAATTGGAATTTAGGAAAAGATAATCAGGTTGTGAAGACTAATTCATAAAAAGAAACATAACAGAGATGATGCTAAGCCACTTAGAGTGCAGAGATGAGCAAGTGGGAGGGGAAGTACCCTTTGGGTGCAGTAATTTGTTAGGTTAGTTTAAATCTTAAATTCTTTTTGTATCTAGAAATCTATGGACTAGATACATGGAATGCATTAAATGGTAATAGTTAGGTTCCAGGTTTCAGCAGTTTCCATTGTAAGCTCCATGAAGGAAAATATGTGAACAACATAGATTTCTTTTTATTTAACCTTTACATCTACATATCCAAAGGCAAATTACCCAGCAGCACAGATTAGCTGTTGCGGCACCAGAAACAGAACAATATTTTTATAGTACTCTGATACACATGCAACTCTTGAAAGTAGGAGCAAAGAAATTGCTCTGACCCTGCTCTTGAACTACAGCCTAAGGGATCAAAAAAGAGAAGACTGAGGGAAGTTGCACAGCGAAGAGTAGGCTAAAACCTGAAAATTCTTTTACTCCAAGCCATGCTTCTCCAATGCGATATGCAGTTGGGAGGGGTGAACCTAAAGCTTGGGACACTCTTGCACTCTCTGAGTGAGTGAGACAGTAATACCGACACACCACCAGTTCATGCATTGACCTGTAAAACCCTAATCCCAGTTGTCTAAGATATCATAAAGGTCTTTTCTAAACAAAAGTAAGGGATTCTTTAGTTAAGTTTGACAGCTAAGAAAAGCATATAATATAAAAGCACTGAATCTCTTTTCCACAACTCAGTCAGGGGGTTCTGGTACAGTGGGAACTGTTTTGAATACAAATGTGCAATAAACTACCAATTATGAAAAGAATCCAATTAGCTTGTTCTTGAACACTGAATATTTGCCTTGCATAAATATTCTTTATTATGCACTTGAAGAATGGGGAAAAAGTAATTGTGGAGATCACAGGAGAGAGAATTTTTTCTTACTTTCAAAAGCAAAAACAAAGCCAAAAAGCTTTGGGGAAGGATTGGCTCCCTGTGATGTGGAAAAAAAAAAAAAAAGAAAAAAGAAAAAGTGGAAAGATAACAGTAAGACAATGTTATAATTACAAATGTTGGCAAGAACTACAAGCCAAGTCAACGTTACAGTACAAACCACTTTTCAGTGACTGTGTATTCTATTTTCATATCAGAAAAGGTGCCTTGGTTTGAATTTAAGTTGCAGGTGAATTTCAACTTTCTGTTGCTTCTTGATGGACCTGGAAAATCAGGAACAGAGGTGGTGTCCTTATTCACATACTGAATTTAATGTTTTTATCCAGGTATGTTCCTTGTTAGATGAAAACCACAGGATTATGAAAAGCTACTTTGAATATTCCCTTTTTGTGTTGTATGGTTTTGCACACATACTTTATACATCTTTTTCTCTTATAGTTTACCTGCAATATGTCTGTTCTCATCACAGTTTCTTGTCTCTGAAGACCCACTTCTTTTTTAACACAATGTATTGAATAGCTTTCTATCAACACTGCCTAATGTTTTCATTTCCTCTCATTTATTTTCATTTGTTTGAGAGATCTTTCAATACAGCTTGCCTTAATCTGTATTTTGAAATCTACTGTAGGTAATGGAGTAACTTGTGACTAGTTCGTGGAAATTTGGGAGCAAAATTAAGAACTCACATATTTTATTTTCATGTCTGGACCACCAATACTATTGTACTGTGTGCCACTAGAAAGCTACAACTACGAAAATTACTGAAACTTGGTGGGATGAATGCAATGACTGGAGTATGGCTACAGGCTGTTCAGAAAGGGCAGATGAGGAAGGAGGGGTGGAGGCATTGCCCTCTACATCGAGAAATGGATAGAGTGTGATGGACTGTCCCTGAAGAACAGCCATGAGCAGGTTGAAAGATTATGAGTTAGAATTAGAGACTGAGGCAACAAAGGGAACCTTGTGGTTAGTTTCTGTACTCAGGGTACCTGATCAAGGGGAGCCTATTGATGAAGCCTTCTTACTCCAGCTACAGGAGGTATTGCGCTCGTAGGTTCTTGTCTTGTCGGGAGACTTCAACCACCACAACCCCTGCTGGAAAAGTAGCACAGTAAGCAATCCAGGAGACTCCTGAACTGCATTGAAGATAAATTCTTAAGACAGGTAATAGGCAGCCCCACCAGTGGAGTTGTGATACTAGACCTGATGGTCACCAATGTAAGGGAGCTAATTGGTGACATCAAGATTGGAGGCAGCCTGGGCCGCGGTGATCATGCCCTGGTGGAGTTCACAGTCCGAACTGCCGAGAAGGACTTGTGGGTACTGGAGGATGAAAAGCTGGACGTGAGTTGACAATGTCTGCTTGCATCCCAGAAGGCCAACTGCAACCTGGGCTGCATACATAGAAGCGTGACCAGCAGGTTGAAGGAGGTGATTCTGCCCCTCTACTCCTCTCTCGTGAGACCCCACCTGGAGTACTGCATCCATCTCTGGATCCCTCAGCACAGGAAAGACATGGATCTGTTGGAGTGAGTCCAGAGGAGAGACACAAAAATGACCAGAGCGATGGAACACTTCTCCCATGAAGACAGGCTGAGATGGTTGGAATTGTTCAGCCTAGAGAAGGGAAGACACCAGGGAGACCTTATTGTGGTCTTTCAGTACTTAAAGGGGTCCTAGACGAAAGATGGGGACAATCCTTTTAGCAGGTCCTGTTGCAACAGGACAAGGGATAATGCCTTTAAACTAAAAGAGGATAGTTTTAGACTAGATAAAAGGAAGAAATTTTTTACAATGAGGGTGGTGAAACACTAGAACAGGTTGTCCAGAGAGGTGGTAGATGCCCCATCCCTGAAAACATTCAAGGTCAGGTTGGACAGGGTTCTAAGCAACCTGATGTGGTTGAAGGTGTCCCTGTTTATTGCAGTGGTGTTGGACTAGACCTTTAGAGGTCTCGTCTAACCCAAAGTATTATATGATTCTATGATTCTATTGTAACTGTCCAGCTTCATGCTTACTTCAGCGGGGAAATAGAGACTGTTCACTTCCCAGTTCTACTGAGCCAGCAACTGCTGAAAACTCAGTCATGCTTGCACAAAATAGAAGTAAAATTGCTTAATGACTTATCAAAAAAAGAATCTTTTAACATCTGACATCTTCAAGGGTTATGCTGTTTATCCCAGCTTTAAGTGTCCCTCTGTAATTTTTCTCTAAGTGAAGCCTCAGATATTCTACCACCTGTATTTTCAGGAAGATTTCTATGCTAAAACAACCTCTTTTTTGGCCTCCAGAGGTACTAGTTAAGCTCACTAAATTCTTTTAAGACAATTAAGTTAGCATTAGGGACTGCATAAAATAGTGTGGTTACTTAATTTCTTTAAAATATTCATAACAAGGAGCTGATACTTGTGAAGTTTGTGATTTAACAGTTATAAGTGTAGTATATGGACCAAATGTTCAAAATTAGCTTTAAAATAGGTGGCAGTAAATCTTAGTATCTTCCTGGATCTCTTTTCCATACAGTAGGAGAACACACACCTCGTAAAAACATGGAGTCAAACTCTGCTTTACACCTGGATAAATCCATTTAGCTCCAAATGACTCATTGTGGTGCACGTTAATGCAGCTTTTGACCTATGAAGTGAAGGAGTGACAAGAAAGCGCGCTCTGCTGTTAAAAGCAAGCTGTATCTGCAAGGAACAGACTCCCTTTCCTCGTATCGTGCCACCCTTGCACGCAAATTAGGATAGTCATTTCTCATGGTCTACACAGCCTGCACAGCTGCAAAGCATTCATGATTCAAAACTGCAACGATTTACTGTTTTGGTATGAAGTAAAAAGGCAGCAAATCAAAACTTGCAAACAGAACCTACAGTGAATTACACTGCTGAAGAATGGATTTTACTGGTGGTGCTTGACAGGCAAGCATGAAAAAAAATCTGCCTCATAGATCTGCCCAGTAATGGGACACATATGCTAGGAAAGGCATTACATTATGAACTCCCTGCTGCCAACTTCTCCATATCCTGCAGGATTACATGAGAGAAGACCAGATATGCAGATATACAGATGAAAGCATCTATTATATTATTCTGTAGGTGAATTAAGAAATGTAGAGGGATGGGCTTCCTGATTAGGGGGTTAAGTTAGTGGCTAGCACAGTGGATGAACTGATAACAGCCATGAAAGTGATGAGAGAGGGATATAGGAAAAGAATGGTAAAATAAAAAGAAATTATAAAAATCCATATGTATTTTCCCTTATATTGAAACAATTTGGTTTTTGCATGCAGAATTTCTAGCTCTTCCAAAATAATTTCCTGAAAATCTAGAGTACCTAAATTATGCTTTCTCTTAGCCAAAAGTGTTGTAATATGACAGAAAAGTAGAAAAACGTTTTCAAATTCATTCATTTCTTAAATACCTCATAGCAACGAAATACATGAGGAAGGCAGCACAGGAGTAGATAGCAGTGCCAATAGGATGGTAAGCACCATAAAGGAAGTAACAGTTTTAAATTTAAATAAATATTCTCCCAAAGAGAGTGAAGAATTGTTTGAGCAGTCTGGCAATTGAAGCAGGAAGGTTTTTGGTAAGCAGGGAACCACACTCTCATTTCTTTATCCTGGCTTCTACCTACTTGGTCACTGTGCTGACTTTTTTCAGCTCATTTTATCACGGTGATTAAAGTCTACAAAGGGAGACTGGTAAAGACCAGTTCTCTGCTGACTTTCTGTGCTCACACAAAGGCCAGCATTCAGTGAAGTGTGCACATAGACAGCAGCTAGAAGCATGCCCAGCCACTAAGCAGTACAGTTAGATGCTGACCTTCCCCTTATATCGTATAAGAGGCAGTTAAGGATCCAGGATAGCAGTCGTCTACACCATCAAACAGTGCCCACAGGAAATGTCAGAAGTAAGACAGTTTCTGCTAGGTTTTTGCATGATCTGCTCACCTCATTGTTGAGGCAGGCACTTGCAAAACTAGAGCTTAAAGCTAGAGTCTGGATCAGCAGCTCCAGTTGTCATATTCTCATACAGATAATACATATCTTTTATCTTGGACAATATCAATGAGAAAACAGAAATAATCCAGAGACTCTCTGGCCTCAGCCTCTGGTCTGACCTTACTTATCAGGTTGAAAGAATCAGGTGAAGATGCCAAACCAGTTAGCTGTCTGAAGAAGCCCCAGTGAGGAGGCTCTACAGGTTTAATAGGTCCAATAGCACAACTGTAGATACCCTGGATACTTTCTGCACAAAGCTTCAAGCATTTTTTACTTTGTAAAGCACCAGTCAAGTATTTTCTTGCTTTATTTTTCTGAACTTGTGTGCTTTTAAATTTCATTTCCATGAGCTAACTGGTTTATTTAATGCCTTCCTAAGCTCAGTTAAAGCATTTGGCCCACTGTGTTTCCTTGGAAATTAAACTGTTAGAAATTTCATAAGGATAAAACCAAAAGAGTTCACTTGCCTGTTTAAAAGCTTTAGGTTTCACCTATATGAGTTTCCTGTTACTGTTCTGTACACAGCTTATTTTGCTTCTCCACCCATCTCCCCGCATATCTTTATTTTTCTGTTAAAACTGAAATTTGTGGCTGTCTGGTACAGATTCAAGAACTGGCACAATACATGTGTTATCTAAAAAGGTGATGCTATATAGTCTCAATCATTTTTACCTAGTGGCATTTTGCAATGTCAGGAAAGTGTCTGACCTCTGAAGCTATTCTGAAGTACAAAGTCAGATGTTCAAAAAGAAAAATAGTTCATCTAATATTCAGTCCATTTCTACTAGAGAAAAACAGACTGTATTGAGGTGCCCAAAACTGGACACAATACTCCAATCTATCTAAGTCTCTTTGTAGAGCTTCCCTATCCTCCTGGGAATCAACACTCCTGCTTAACTTGGTGTCATCTGCGAACTTGCTGATGATACACCCTATGTCCTTGTCA
This sequence comes from Limosa lapponica baueri, assembly GCA_002844005.1. Classification (NCBI taxonomy): domain Eukaryota; kingdom Metazoa; phylum Chordata; class Aves; order Charadriiformes; family Scolopacidae; genus Limosa; species Limosa lapponica. The sequence continues at coordinate 507,776 of KZ505952.1, read as the reverse complement.
AGATCGTCAATAAAGACGTTAAACAGAAATGGTCCTAACACTGAGCCCTGAGGCACACCACTTGTGACCGGCCACCAGCTGGATTTAAATCCATTGAGCACCACTCTTTGGGACCTTCCAGTCAGCCAGTGCTTGATCCAGCGGATCATATGCTCATCCAGGCCCTCATTCTGCTTCCCCTCCCTGTCTCCTAGATCATGAGGCTGGGTGTCCAGGGAACAGCTAGTTCCACTGCTAAAGACTGACGCGAAGTAGGCGTTGAGCACCTCAGCCTTTCCTCATCCTTTGTGACTATGTTTGCCTCTGCATCCAATAAAGGAGGGAGATTTTCTCTAATCCTCCTTTTATTGTTAATGAATTTATAGAAACATTTTTTATTATTCTTAACAGCTGCAGCTAGGTTGAGCTCCAGCTGTGCTTTGGCTCTCCTTATTTTCTCCCTGCATAGCTTCACTACCTCTATAGTCTTCATGAGAGGCCTGCCCCCTATTCCAAAGGTTGTAGACTCTCCTTTTGTTTTTGAGATCCAGCAAGAGATCCCTATTTAGCCAGGCTGGCCTCCTACCCCGCCTACTTGTTTTTCGGCACATGGGAACAGCCTGCTCCTGTGCCTTTAAGACTTCTTTCCTGAAGTATGTCCATCCTTCCTGGACTCCTGTATCCTTAAGGGTATCCTCCCAAGGGATTTTGTCTAGCAGTCTTCTGAACAGGTTAAAGTTTGGCCTCCAGAAGTCTAAGGTGGCAGTTTTGGTAACCCTTCTCCTTGTTTCTCCAAGGATAGAGAACTCAATCATCTCATGATCACTGTGCCCTAGATGGCCTCCAACCTTTACTTCCCCCACAAGTTCTTTCCTGTTCACAAGGATCAGGCCTAGGAGGGCACTTTCCCTGGTTGGCTCACTTACCAGCTGCATGAGGAAGTTATCCTCCACACATTCCAGGAACCTCCTGGATTGTTCCCTGTCTGCCATGTTGTATTCCCAGCAGATATCGGGGAGGTTAAAGTCCCCCACAAGAACAGTGGCAAATGACTGCGATATTTCTCCCAGTTGCTTATAGAAGGCTTCATCCACCTCACTGCTTTGGTTGGGAGGCCTATAGCAGACTCCCACAGCGATATCACCTTTATTTGCCCTTATCCTAATCCAAACACTCTCGACCCTGTTATCACTATACTTAATTTCTGAGCTCTCATAGCATCCACTAACACACACGGCCACTCCGCCACCTCTCCTTTCCTGTCTATCCCTCCTGAAGAGCTTGTAGCCTTTGATTGTGGCACTCCAGTCATGTGAGGCATCCCACCACGTTTCTGCGATAGCCACTATGTCATAGTTTTCCTGGTGCATCATGGCTTCAAGGTCCCCCTGTTTGTTGTTCATACTGCGTGCATTGGTATAGATGCATTTCAGACGAGCTAATGGTTTCAACATCTTTTTGTGAGTGTGGGCCCCATTTCGTACCAGGCCCCTCTCAGGTGTTTCCGTAATTTCTAGATGTCTATCACTTCTCTGAAATGAATTGGTAGAGTATGAGTCCTTGCTAGTCTGCCATCCCTCAAGCCCTGGCGTGTTTCCCTTGAGTTTAGTCCTAACAGGCCCAGTTATCTCCTCCTCCCCCCTCATATCTAGTTTAAAGCCCTGTTAATGAGTCCTGCTAATTCCTGTCCCAAAATTCTTTTCCCCCTCTGGGACAGGCGCATCCCACCTGTCACCAGCAGGCCAGGTGTCCCATATGGCAACCTATGATTAAAAAACCCAAAGCCCTGTCGATAACACCAGTCCCAAAGCCACAAATTGACCTGCTGTCTCTTCCTATTAATTTCCTCGCTCATGATAGCCACTGATGGGATAGAGGAGAACACTACTTGTGTTCCCGATCCCTTAAGCACCTTTCCCAAGGCTTTAAAATCTCTTTTAATTGATTTTGGACTCCTTCTTCCCACATCATCACTGCCCACCTGAAATACTAACAGGGGGTAATAATCAGAAGGGTTGACTAGAGTAGGAACTTTGTCCAACACATCCCTGACCCGTGCCCCAGGGAGGCAGCAGACTTCCCTGTGAAGCGGGTCAGGACGGCATATTGGTCCCTCTGCCCCCTTCAATAGAGAGTCACCCACAACGATGACCCTTCTGCTAGGTTTAAGTTTGTCCAAAATATAGTTGATACAGTTAGTACCTACTGAATAAAATATTATCATATAGAAGACTTTCCCTGCTAAAATTAAATATTGCATCAAAGAGTAATTCTAACCTTTCTTTACCCACGATCTCTGAAATCTAGGGAGAGGACAGAAGCCTGTGGAAGCAACCTTAGGACTAGCAGCTTCAAAACAAAGACTCTTTACTTTCAGCAAAGATGCATTGTGAGTATAATTGTTATTATTAACATACACTTCACCTTTTTACATTTATAATTATATTTTTTAGTCAGAACTAAATTCCATGCCATAATGCAACTTAAATACCCCCCACATAGTGAGACATTCATTTCCTAGCAGTTTTCTTATTTGATTGCAATTAGCATAGACTAGGGATTGTAAACAGGAATGCTTTTAACAACAGAAGTAGGCTTTTCATAAAACACCCCCTGAAAAGTTAGTAATGTGCAATTACACGCAGAGAAAAATGTAATTTATTTGGAATAAATATGTGAGGTGTAAGATTAATCCTGTCAAAAAAAAAGATGAAGACTGTCAACTAAATTGCACCTTTCTGTGTGCAGCTACTTGAGACTGATATTTTACATACAAAAAAAACCCTACACTGCTGCTCAGATGACAAGAACTGAAGAATCAAGATTGCCAAAATTACAGTCCTCAAAACTGAGAGACATGTCCTAAAATCTGACACATTTGAAAGACCTGGGAAGACTCATGGACTCTGGACCTTTACCAGAAGCAGACATGCAAATACACAGTACTATAGAAAGAGCTTAAATGGGAGTGTCAGTGCAGCAACTGCCTTTAAATTACTTCTATAAAATAGAAGTAAAAAAATTCTGAAGTACAAAATTAATTCTATACGCATAAGGGGGGCAAAAATCCTTGTCAGATGCTGCAACTGAGTCATCTATGTCTTAAATATTATTATAGTCTCTGGCACACTTTGGACTGTGCAAATTTGCATTCTCCTGAATTATTCCCAGGCTCAGTTCGAGAGAAAGCAGAGGTCACAAACAGTTACCAGCCAACGTCCCTAGTTTGCAGGGTTAAGAAGCTTAATTAGTAGCATTATTTAATTGCCAGTCATTTGATGCTAATTGGTGTTAGAGACAGAAAACAGTTGTATACCTACTTAATTAGTAGCGTAGACAGGCTGACAGACCTAGGGAAGGCCCTGAGGATGACCTTTGTTTGCACCATGTCATAAATCCAGAACAGGGATTCAAGTTCCAGCAAATTATAGGTTTCAAACCAATCAGTGTCTTATATCTCCTTTGTCCCCAACTCCTTTACATCCCAGCCAGGGTGCAGCACCGGGCGGGTGAGTGACAGGGGCTGTGGTCAGCCTTTGGAGCCGGCTGGAGCCGTCCCTGTCTGTCATGTGGCAGCCTCAGCCTCTCCTGACAGAGGTGGTCCTGCGATAATGACCACCACTCTGCTGCTCCCCCTACTTCAGGGCTAGAGGTCCCCAGACACAGTTAGACCAAGAATAAGCTCCCAAATGATTGAGCACATGCAGAATTTTACATTCTCTTTTACTTTTTTAATTTCACTTTTTTTAGATAGACTTAAGAGACTCTGGAATTGCAGCTCATACCTAGTCTTTTGTAGCTATCTGGTGGTTACAAGGAAAGGCTCGGCCAACATATACACCAACATTTTTGGGAAAATTAAGCAGTTCTTGTCATCCCAGAAGATGCAACTCAGGGCAAAAGCGACTCCTTCCCACTGCCTTATGCTCAGACTTTCCAGTGGCAGCATCAGATACAATACGTCTGCAATACCAGCACAACTTATTTGTGCACAGTGTTTGAATTAAAAGACTGATTTTCCTATCACTTTCTCACAGTAGAGCAAACTCTTCCCAAGATATTAGATTATTATTAACAATACTATTAGTTGTAGGAATCTCCTGGGCTAGCAGCCACTGTTTGAGCAAACACTGCATAAACATTAGCGTGTCTTATTGGGCATTTTCAGGGTTTCCAACCAGCCTGGGGAACTACGAGCTATTAGTAGAAAACACAAAGTTTGAGTCAGTCAGAAAGGTTACCTTAAATCTTTGCAAAAGTCTCATTGTGCAATAGCGTGCATTTGTAATGTTCTTAATGAGAGAAAAGAGGAAAAGTGAGCATGTTGTTAAAATTAAATGGAAAAGCAGAATGCATGTTTCCTTTAAATGCAATGAAAAAGCATTGCATTTCAGACTTCTTTATTAAAATATTATAAAACTGTACAGACATAAAAACTTCAGCTGAAATAAAGCCTAAGCTTTATTTCATTTTTTAAATGAAACTTAAGATGATAGTAGAAATAAAGCTATGGGGAAAAATTAGTTAATATTTGACAAACATTTTCAGAGGAATGGGAAAACTATTCAGAATTATCTGTACACACAAATGAATTTAATATACCTTATTAAGAAGGAAGGAAAAGAGATAAGAATGATACCTCAGGCTCTTCTATTCATTGTTTTAAACTGATTCATGAAACAGAAACTTGGTTTTGCTACCAAAACAGCTGTTTTTAAAAGGATATCTTGAAACAGCAGGATATAGCACACACTGATCATCAGACTTAACTTTATAGCCTGGCAAATACAACTTTGCCATCGCTAATAAAGACCTATATGCTTTGTAGTGACTTGATGCCTCAGTGTCTCAGGGCTTGTCTGGGCCAATCTTGGCTTGAAAATATTTAGTTTGTTTAGCTGCGATAGCAATTTTCTATCAGTCAAGTAACCCTTGTTTAAATTTGTATTAGTTTAGGTTTAATCAACAGCAATAAGAAGCAGAGATTGGAACTGTGACTGTAGAACACAACATGGTGGGGAAGAGTGCAGACACGTGTGATGGCAGGAGGTCCCAGACTGCAAACTCAAATCACAGCAGTCACGCCACACTCGCTACAGGAGGGCAGCCTCGTGAATCAGTTACAACTGGTTTCAGAGATAACAACAAGAATGGAAAACGGATTAACTGGGAACCAGTAAAAAAAAAGAGTAAAAGAGTATGTGAGGTGCCAGTCTTAAGGAAAAAAAAAATAAAATCAAACAAGCAGAGTAGAAACTGAGGAGAAAGAAAAATGTGATATAAACATCACACTTATCCTTTGAAGACACCAGGATGCTGTCAGCTCATTGTAAAGCATCACTCCTGGTCTTCCTGGGGAAGTCTGAATCAGCTTTGGGACATTATCAGAGCAACATTGGAAGGTCAAGCATGCCTTCAGCCAAAGAGAAGGTGGAGGTGCTAGGAAGTTCTGGAATAACATTTTACACTATATTACTTATGAGACCTTTCTGGGTTAATTTGGAATATGAGTGCTCATAGAAACATAGAATCATAGAATAGTTAGAGTTGGAAGGGACCTTAAAGATCATGAAGTTCCAACCCCCTGCCATGGGCAGGGACACCTCCCACTAGACCAAGTTGCTGAAAGCCCCATCCAGCCTGGCCTTGGTGTTAGTATTGTTACAACTGGACTCATGATAACTCTTTGTTCTATCTTGATTGTTAGAGTTAGATTAACAATAATGTCTCAACTCCATAAACACGGTTTGTTCCCTTTTGTCCATACCAAGATTTTAGGGTAGTGATATCAAGATGGACTTTGATGGTGAGTATATAGAACCGTTGAGAGCTGGTTTTAGAAAGTTACAGGGGCTGTGAAATTGGCAGAGAAAAATGAGAAAAAAATACACTAAAAAGAGCTTAAAAAGAGATAATTTAGATACAGTAAATATAACTTCCACTGTTTTTCAGTAAAGTGCTAGGAGATGTAATTGGAAAATATGCATAAACATCAAAGTGATGTAAATGAAAAAAAATGAAACTGGTGTTTACATTCTGCCTGTTTCAACTGTCACCCCTTGTTCAGATCCAGTAATAAGAACTGCATTGTTGTCAATGGCAAAGGGCTAGTGAGTGAGGATCCTGGAGCATAAAAAATATAGCTTCAAACTAGAAATAAATTAAAGAAAGAAATTATCCACTTTTGGACTCCATATGAATGGAAGAGGAAAATCAACCCAGACAATTCATCCAATGCTAGCATCCAAGTTATTTTTCACAGTAGTTATTATCTTAACCCATTTGTTCATGTCTTCATTACTCTGACAACTTAGCATAGAAACATCATGTATTAGTGAATTAAAAGAATCTAATCTAATTTTGTATTAAACCAGCCAGTAAACTGCTAATCTACATTCTACTGTGAATCTACATTGTTTTTCAGAATTAATAGAATTTTAGAATTAATAACTGTAATAATTCAAAATCCTTCACATTAATATGTCAATCAATTCAAGTATACATCTTGTAATCAGCTGAGTTAGGGGTTAAGTCAGAGATCTACTCTAAGTAATTAACCTAATTCTTCTCTAAACAGGAGGAGAGAAATTCCTCCAGACAAATATTTACTCATCCTCAAACAAGTGGTTTTGAAAGAGTTATTATACCAAAGGCATATTATCAACTGTGCAAGTGTTAATAATTAGAAGACTAACATGCTTCTTTTTTTCACCAATTAACTATTCAAGAAGAGATTAAGTATTTCTCAGTCAAAACAATCTTTATTAAAAATCTTGTGAATAAAACAGATCATCCAAAAAGAAATCCCTCTGTTAGTAAAGAAAAGATGCTAGAGAAGGTAAACCCTATGAAAAAGAGGAATGATGATATTTATTCAAACACATTGATCTTTGAATAATTAATCTCTGAAGGCAATATTTCTCATGTCACTGAAAATTGGAATAAGCCACATCATGTTTTACTCCGTTTCTTGGCCTGTAGTTCAAGAAGAGTGTCTCATCCTGCAGGAAATAATTGCAGCTGAATCACCAGCTTATCAAGCTGGTTCCATCTTGACAGTGTTATCACAATTTAAAATGGAAGCTCTAAAATCAATAATTCAGATTTAGATTCCTCAGACACAATAATCAATGTAATAGTTAATGTAATAATAATAATATGAAATCACAATAAACAAATAAAACAATGGTATGAGAGTAAAAGTACTGAGTGAGGTTTATATATTTCACACCTGCAGTGAATGCCACAGCTCTCCTAAGGTCTAAATGATGTGCTATTATTATTTATAAAAGGCAGATTAGTCTAGCACTCTTCCACAATGCCAGTTGCACACAGAATTTTCACGTGCATTTTCATGTGTTTCAGATATCTTTGAATTGTAACATCCCACAGACAAAAACTGAAATGCTTTAAATAAATTCTTATGAAATATAAATCTGCTCTCATTTTTAAAGTCAGGAGCCTTGCTTTAACACAACTTGTGTCACTTAAGAAAATGGGGTATTTGTGCTAGGAGACCTCTCATTCCAGGACAATAATTACCAGCATGCAAGTACTGTAAAAAGTCTTTAACCCATGAAAGTCCAAACAGTGTTAGAGAGGTCATTCATTTGCTTTCATATAGAGTTCATCTTTTTTTTGGATGGCAAAATTTCTCTTTCATCAAGGAATACATTTTTAATTCCCTGAGCTAATCTCAATTTCACACCTTCTTCATGCCCTCTGGTCATTTTCCAAATTGTTCAGGATTACAGGGCTATGTTTGCATAGAGTTGTAAGCCTGCATCACAGAGGAGGAATTAAACAAGTATTCAGGAACATTAATAATGGTTACTGTCAGATTAAAAATAACTTGCTATGCAAGGGAGGCACTGTCCTTCTGATTCAGGGCTGTGGAGAAAAAAACATTACTCAGCCCAAATGAAATGTAATGTGTAATGATTGTCATGACTGCAAATAATCAGTATTCACCACCAGTCTAAGATCACAAGGAAAAGGAATAAGAGAGATCTGTGCAGGGCTACGATCTTGTTGGGATCACAGAGGGTCATGCTGCCATCCAGAAGGACCTCAACAGGCTGGAGAAACGGGCTGACAGGAACCTCACAGTTCAGCAAAGGGAAGTTCCAAGTATTGCACCTAGATAGGAACAACCCCAGGCACCAACACATGCTGGAAGCAGACCATCTGGACAGCAGCTTTGATGAAAAGCTTTGGGGGTCCTGGTGGACACCAAGTTGAGCATGAGACAGACTCATGCTATTCCCCCAAAGAAGATCATGGGCTGCAATAGCAGGACTGTTGCCAGCAGGTCAAGGGAAGTGATCTTTCCTCTCTACTCAGCTCTGATGAGGTCATAATTGGACTACTGCGTCCTGTTCCGGACTCCCCAGTACAAGAGAGACATGGACACACTGGAAAAAGTCCAGCAAGGGGCCAGGAAGAGGATTAAGAGGATGGAGCATCTCTCCCACTAGGAAAGGCTGAGACAGCTGGAGCTGTTCAGCCTGGAGAAGAGAAGGCTCAGGGGGGTGATTTTATCAATGTATAAAAATACATGAAGGGAGAGTGGAAAGAGGATGGAGGCAGGCTCTTTTCAGTGGTGCCCAGTGACAGGACCAGAGGCAATGGGCACACACTGAAACACAGGAGGTTCCTTCTGAACATCAGGAAACAATTTTTTGCTGTAAGGGTGACCAAGCACAGGTTGCCTGAAGAGGTTGTGGAGTCTCCCTTTTTGGACCTATTCAAAAGCCCTCTGTACACAATCCTGAGCAACCACCTGGAGGTGGCCCTGCTTGAACCAGTGGGCTTGGAGCAGATAACCACCAGAGTTGCCTTCCAACCTTGACCATTCTTGTAATTCTGTGACATGCCAGTGCTCCTAGGGATATTGAGAAATTCCTTGTGTGTGTGCTCAGCTTGCCCACACATACAAAGTTAACATCAAATGTCAACCTCAACGACTCTGTAATTCTTTGATTTTGTGATTCTGTTATTCTGTTCCACCATTCTTCACACCTGAGACATCACCCCAATAACCAATAGCTGCAACTTTATGTCTCACAACTGTATCAAACAAAACAGGAAGTCAAACAATATTTATGTAAATAAAGCAATAATGTTCAAGTCAGACTGTGGTACCACAAAATACAACTTGGGAAAGATAATAATGATGGTGGTACCATTGAACATAGTAATACAAAGCTCCAATTAGCCATACATAATTCTTATATGGATGGACAGGTAGGTAGATAGATAGGTAGATTTGCTTTAGCTTAAGTTGGCTGTTATTTCAAAAGATAAAAGGGAGTGAAAGTAACACAAGCAAATACTTCTAGCTATTTGGGAGTTGTATTGGCTGCTTTTTTTCTTTCTTTAAAGAAGTAAAAGTGCTTTCATGATCAGCTTTCTCCTCATGATTGAATTACTCGGTGAGCATACAATTGAGCCTATTCAGGCAAATGAAGTTTGCAAAATGACACTCATAGCTACTAGGTAGATGAAAGTGGGATTTTCATTTTTTAATATTTATAAAGTATCAAGTGCACTACAGAGAAGACAAATACTAATATCTGATGAAACAGAATTGAGGTTAGGCCAGATTTTATTTAAAATTCATCTTATTTCTCACAATACTTTTCTGTTGTCTATTATGAAGACATTACTGCTGCTATTTGTATTGTGGGAGTATCTAAGAACCATGTTAAAAATCTGGCACTCCATTAGACTGAACATTACATATATTTGAACAACTTCTTTCCAGCAGTTTGCAATTTAGAACCTAATTTGTGAATTTACATTATGTGATCAATATCTATCACATTGTTGCTGCTAAGAAAAGGTAAATTTTCTTCATTGTAATCACAGGTTGTAGATCCTGCGTTTATTTTTCTGATGTTTTGTTATACCCTGAAAGGGAAAGTCAAACCTTAAACCTTTCCATTAGCGAAGCAAGCAAGAAGCAATTACCCTACATCCATCCAACTTCTAAGCAGAACCAGCATTAAGTGACTCTTAGTCATGAATAATTTATAAGAGCCCTGAGACATGGAAAGAGATTTGTCTTTCTCATTTTAACCTTGAGAGGACAAGAATCCCAAAATACTCCATGTTTCTAGACACTGTAAGAGAAGAGCTTCTGCCCAAGGAGATTCCATGAAGCCACATAGGAAAACACTCCAAATCATCTTCCCATGTAAAAGTATCCTTCTGGTTACTGAGGTGTGTTTTAATCCAGTTGCTCTACTAGCAGAAATTCATATAGACTTGACAATGAATCACATTTTAAAAAATCTCTGATACCTACAGATAACCTATCACATAGCAAAGTCACAGCCTAAAAATACCAGCCTCTTCATTCACACCCTCTTTACAGAGGCATAATTTCTAGACATGTATATAGTGTTTCTTAAAGCAACACAAATATTTTGAGGGACAGCTTGAGAGAGGGGCAAAGGGATGAATATTAAAGGTTTGGTGCTATCAGTTTGGATACTTGAGTCCAGAAGGACAAGTCTGAGTGACGGTTTTATCACCTGAAATATATTAGAGGAGATTCAAGGGGAGCGAAGTGAATGGGCCTTAGCACTTCTACCAGAAGGGGCCAGCCAGGCACTTTGTGTGAGGATATGTAAAGCTCCGCTCTCATAAACAGGAACCACAACACTTATCCAGGCCACCTCTCTTCTGCAGACCCGTCCTCCACAGTTGTCCTGCACAGAGGCATTAAATCTGCCACACTGCACAGCAGAGTGATCAAAAATTTCCTGGATCTGATCTTCATTATCTTTCTAACATTATCTCCTCATTATCTCTCTTTGTAACGTCTCTATATTTCCTCTATAATATATCTACTTTCAGTGCTAGTAAGTCTATATATGGTGATTTTGTAACACAGGCAACTTCCAGATTCATTCAGAGCCAAATTGTTCATTCACAATAACCACCAAGCAGTCTTGGGACAAAAGAGACTTACTATGAAGTGCTTTACTATGTTGTGATTTTTTTTGTCATCTTCCTTGATACTGAATCTCTATTTCCAGTGAAATCAGAGCTAAAACTGACAATAATATAAATTTCTTCAGAAAATATAAATTGAACATAAATTGCCACATAAATTAGCCTAGACCAATGAAAACAATGTGGTGGTGAGATTCTCCATCTCATCTTCAACATTTTAATTTACAGCTACCTCTCTGTCTTCCAGCTCAAGTAAAGAAAATGCAAGAAGCAGACAGTATAATCAGTAATACTACAGAGTATTAGTTGGAGCAAAGGAGCTGAGCAGTCTTAATCTTCATGGTCATCTGCAGCACTAATTATGTTCTCAGTATCATCAAGCTACTGTCATATGAAATTTGCTTCACTTCCACATGTCATTATCTATGCACTGGGTGCAGTGAATAGGTATAAAATCTTCCTTTTCTCACAAGCAGAAAGGAGGAGACATTGGCATGGGGACCCTGGAGCAAATGAAGGGCAAAAAGTAATTAGCAAAATGTTTGGAGCCAAACACGTTGCTGGAATAATGAATTCGTTGGAGAAGGGCTAAGCTTGATCATCCTAAGTAGAATGTGGTTTCATTCAATGTCAGCAATCAACAGCAGAAGAGAGAGCAGTAGTTTAAGGCAATGAAAAAATGAATAAAAAATGGAAAAGAAATTGTATATCTCAGGTTTAGTCTTTTGGAAGAACAGTAAAAATGAGCTTGCTTCCCACTGATGCTGTTCTGTTATTTAGACTTACATTTACCAGCTACTAGAATATTTCTGTAGGTTTATAGGGTTTTTTTAAAATGGAATGTGATTTTCTTGGAAACTTCTTGTTCCTTGTTGCATCTATTAATGAAATCAACATATGCATCAAGTAAAACATAGGAGATAATAAAATTTGTTATGTGCTTCTATAAAATTTGTCATATAATTAAAATGGCAAGAAGCTGTTTGGAAAAAATCACTAAAGTAAATCCCTGTGAGAGTAGAAATATTTGGCTTGGCTGATAGTCCAAACATACTTACAATGATCCTGAAAACAAACATCTGCATCTGAACAGTCGCATCACATGCCAGCTAGATCACAGGATCTTTCTTTGGACAGTTAAAATTATTAAATTTTATTCTGTAGTTAATCACAGTAAAAGTGGGAAACATTTAGAACTGATGAAACAACATCCCAGGGAAACTGTCTTTCCTGAAGCAAAATCCTGTGAGATTCAAATATTTTGTTTTACATAAAAAGATGTCTCATCACACTTTGAGTAGTTTTTATTTCCTTCTGTGAACAGCCCAAACTATACGTTGTGAGGCAGATAAGTTCAGTAGCACATTTACATAAATTTAATGTAAATGAAGCGACAAAAAATTCTTCAAGGTTGATGTCTTCAGTGCTGTGATGTTATGGGGATATTTGGCAAAAGAAAAAACCGCACAAAACAATAACAAAAACACCCAGAATGTTTCCATTTAGTTCCAGTGCAGGGGACAGCTAGATTCAAGTGAAAACAGGATTTGAGGCTACCTGTAGGATCATGTTTCACAGGACATGCTGGGTTTCAAGGACTTGTTAAGTCCACACTTGCCCAGAGCAGAAGCGCCCAACACCCTCACCAGTACTACAAGAACAAGCTGGAGATACAAGAACGGCCATCACACAATACTGCCATCACCATAGTAAGTCCTGCTCCTTGCATAGATGCAACTTTTCAGTATGTAAAGTTCTGTTCTCCCATATTCTGGCATGTGTTTATATGTTTCTATTCTGCTGAGATCAAGCAACTGATCACAATTCCTTTACATGAACAGTAAAAAGGGAAAAAAAAAAAAAAACAACAACAGATTCTCCAGCCTTTTGCTTCTCTCCATTGTTAGGCAACATGCTTGCACTTATTTTTTCCAGTAACCCTTCAACAATTGCTATTGATGCTAATGCTGAACACTTGCCACATAAATGAGAAAGAAAGCAGTTTCTCAGAAAACCTAACACATCTTTGTAAAATGCTACTTCACTATACTTAACACCTGTTTCATTTAAACTCACTGGAAGTATTAAAAGCCCCACAATATATTCTGGTTTTGTCTCCTATTAGTACAGTATTCCTAGCTACATCTTTGAAAAATATTCACAGAGAAGATAAATAGAATTTTCTGCTAGTCCTAGATAAAGAGAATATACCCAAAAATGCATCCCTTGGAAGATGCTGATTTACATTTCTGTCACAGCTAAAGCACAGAATAGAATTGGCTCTCTGGGGGACCTTTTTGTTGGTTTTGTTTTGCTGGGTTTTTTTAATAATAGGTACAGACTTCCTCTTCTATGTGTGAAATCAATTCAGACGTAATTTTAGCAGATATTATGCAGAGAGTGTTAATGTGATGTAGATTGCTCAGTTTAAATCACAGAATCTTTGTATGAAATGAATGTGTTCATTTTGTGGTCCTAAGGAGAAAAGAAGGGTTTGATGAGCATGTTTGATCCAGTATTAATAAGAGCAGTCTGTAACTATGTCTTTTAAAGGGTAAGAAACTTCTTTCATTGCTGTGCCATACACTGTGAAAAATTATAACAGTACCCTAGTCCACAAGATTTCTGATTGAATAAGGCACTGTTCATTTGAATAACACCAATCTAAACTACAAAGTTTTGCGGTTGTAACTATGTTAATGTACATCAGAAAAGAACCATCCTTTGTAGACACAATCTGTATATGACAGGTTATGTCATTGTGATAGGCAATTTAACTATCCTGTAGAAAGAATTTCTTTAATGGGTACAAGCATCTCCTCTACTAGAAGTATAATAATTTCTGTATAACTATACAATCAGAGATCTTATAACATAGGCAAGCTCTGAGGTGGGTTCTTAAGTGGTGATATTTAAAATAATAAAATATGTAAATCAAAGAGGTGGCAGAGAGACTAATGGAAAATAATTTTACTTGTTACAAAAAAAATCTATATGTGCAACTTTAAATGAAATGAAGGGACTTTTTGTTTCAAAACACCTCTCCTGAATCCTTTTTTAGTTAATATCTTCATATTTAATACTTAGTTAATATCATTCTGAAATTGTTTTCCTATGCAATAAAAGCTCCAGCACCATCTACGCCTGCAGTTAAACCTTTCTCCTTTCTGTGGAAGCTACTGTCTTTTTTTTGGGTTGCAGTGAAGATCCTGAGACGTGTTTTCCCCCATTTTTTTCACATTTTAAATAAATTACTTTGGCCTAATTATATTCTTACTTACATAGAAACAAATTAGCTAAATACAAAATGCTAAAAGAAAAATTAAATTAATTCTTACAGTGTTCTTACATTTATTCCTTGCTCATAGAGATAATCCCTTTTCTCACTGTACAGATAACCTCCATCCTATTGCTTCACCCTCTTCAACACGAAACAGCATTTACTATGACATTTAAAATATTAGCATTTCATTTCTCCTGTACATGTCTGCTTTATCACTTCCAATAAGTGCACACAATTAGGGACAGATTTCCTAAGAAACATCTTGACAACAGAGGGAATCATGACAAGAATCTTAGTGCTGGGATAAAGAATGTGCAATTTTAACCTGAAAAACCACAGGCTGCAAGTGAGCTAGTATCATCAGTGCCTGACTAAAATTAACTAGAATAAAAAGAATGAAGTGGAGTCCCTGGGAGAGGTAGCACATAGCAGCCCACCTGACATCCTACTTCACCTCTTCCTTGCTCTTCCTCACTGCCAATCTTGGGACCCCACTCCCCTCCTCGTGCTGCACTGCCTCAGGTCCAAAGTGGGCATTTTTCTCAGCAAAGTCAGCTCCCTAACTTAGCATAAAGATACTCATTTCTAAGTGTTACGTTCATTTTCTGACACTGTAAATAGCTGAACCAGTTTGAAGCAGCAGACGAGCATCGGAATCCTTAGAAAGAATAGAGGGGTGACAAGCCTGGACTGGGGATTAATTACCTCAGGCTGTGAGGTATTACTTCACCCCTAAGTGCACTATCTGCAGAACTTATTCACCTAGAGCTACTGTCATTTCAGACAAATCAGCCCCTGAAAATACATCAACATTGATAAACTGCTATGAGTGTGGAAATAAAGTAAGCTCCTTTGCTTTACTAGGCTTCTTTCAAGCCACTTCTTCCATTTTCACTAGTAGAACAGGCTCTTTAGGTCACAAAGGCCACTTCGAGTTATCTCAAGAATTATAGGATTCTCAGCTGTTGAACCAGCAGAAGTGGAAGCATCAGATTAGGTCAGGCATAGAAGTCTGCTGAAGCTCTATATATACTCACCATAGGTGGGCTTTAACTCCATAAAGGCAGACTTTAGGTCCAAATTCAGATATTTTGATTTAGGTGTTTATGAGCTTGGTATCCACATATGGGAAGTGTGCCTGCATTTCCATTACAGTCAGTGGCTCGTCTAGTGCATCCTCGACTGATGTTCAGCTGACCAAAGGTAGGTATGTTTGTTGGGATGAGCTAAACAGCTCTTTAGATCCTACTAAGTGAATTGTAAAAAGAGATGCCAGTGGAATTAATTGTTTATAGGGTTAGGATACATGCTAGTTGTTCATTTCTAATGACTGTTCAGTAGGAACATCTTCAAAAAAAAAAAAATGCACAATGGCCACTCTTTAACAGACATATTTTTACCTTTCTTACAGCTACCTCTGCCTGGTAGGAGAATATTGAAAATTTGAAGTTGTCTTCCAGACGAAGCAGAGTAACAGGTCTCAAAGTAAAAATCTTCCAGTCAATTGACAGCTTCTAACTCCTCAAGCTGGGAACAGCTGGAGATTGACAACCAGCTAGACCTTATAATAAAAGCAGTGGTATCAAAGCTCAGGTTTATTCCTAAGGGAAAGAAAACAGCATCTAGGGACTTGAGCTGGCATATTAATCCACTCTCTTTTCACTTTTTGCACCTGATGGGCTGAGTGGATAACACTGTTGTTTGAAACAAAAAGCAAAACCAGTGCATTTTAAATCATATCAAAAGATCTTGTTTAGTTTGTCATTTCTGGCCAGGCAGTTGATATCATTGCACTGGTTCCCAGAAGAACTTAATCAGCAATTTGAGAATTAATAATACATTTAGAAATTATTGTAAGGTTTTCAGGGACAGGAGCCAGTAAAATTAGATTAGTATTGTGTGCAGTTCTGGGCCCCACAACTTAAGAAGGATGTAAAGGTCCTTGAATGCAACCAGAGGAGAGCAACAAAGCCTGTGAAAGGGGTGGAAGCCATATCTTATGAAGAGCTGCTATAGACTTTGGTTTTGTCTAGTTTGGAGAAAAGGAGGCTGAGGAGCAACTTCGTTACTCTCTACAGCTTCCTGAGGACCTGTCAAATGGCTCAAAGCTATCTCAGGGAAGGTTCAGACTTGACATTAAGAAGCATTTATGTACCAGGAGCGTGGTCATACACTAGAACAGTCCTAGGGAGGTGATCAAATGTCCCAGGCCTGTCAGTGTTTAAGAGGCATTTGGACAACACCCCTAATTACATGCTTTAGCACTTGATTGGGCAATTGGACTAGATGGCCATTGTAGGCCCCTTTCAACTGAACTATTCTATTCTATTCTATTCTATTCTATTCTATTCTATTCTATTCTATTCCATTTCATTCCATTCCATTCCATTCCATTCCATTCTACAGATTCAGCTGCCTCACCCAGCCTTCAGCGCAGTGATAACTGCTTACAGCAGGGATCTTCAACAACCAGTGGAGCAGGAGTTAGCAGTTCAGCTAACCAGCAGCAAAGTTCAAGGGAAATGGCAGGGATTAACTGACACAACAAAGCTAGAAATTTTTCAGGTAGGATATATATGAGCACTCTTTCATATATGAACAACAATTTGGCAGCCAGTTAGAATTTTTTATATTCTGTGTTGGACTTTCTCTAAGCCTCTCCTGTCAGCATCCTCATTCCACTTTGTGCAAGTAAATCATGCACATCCAGAGAAAGTCACATAGCCAAGTGACTGGCCATCCATCCAGCAGGAGATATCTCAGTCCCTGTTTACCCACTGCTGTATCCCCCTGGCAGCTCATCATTACTCTATGGCAACAACTGCCGTCAGATAACTTGCTGCATCTCATGTCTCCAATTGATGACCCAAAAGGTTATGGCTTTATTACAAAACAGCTAGCTTTGCAATTTTTACTTTAATGCCTTATTTAAAACTACTTTTAGGTTACATATATGACTAAAACCAGTGAAGAATCTTGTAATATTTTTCTCTCCTCAATTTATTATTTTTTAAAGTGTTAGCATTTAAATGGATCTAACTTCAAAGCTAATATATTACTGAGGTGAATACAGCTTTTTAATTTCAGAACTTTGCTATTGTTCTGAAAATTGCAACATTATTATTCCCTGATTCTGTAATTACATTTTTGGAAAAAAGGCAGAGTTGTGGCCTCCCTGCCATTTTCATTTGGCCTATTCAGGTTTTTTTGTTTCTGTTTGTATTTACTTATAAATCTATTTCTTTTTTTGACATACATTTGTTCTTTGAAACAAAGATCAGATCTCTGTGCCTCTACTTCAGCATACAGGTTCCTGTCCAAGAAATAGTTCTGTGTCTAATCTCATAATAACTGATAATTGTGCTCCAAGCAGTTGCTATTCCTATTGTTTCTGACTTTGAATTGTGGATCAGACCTAGTGATCAAGTCATAGTTGTTTTGATTTGCATAATCTGCAGGAAACTCTGCTGGAACTTTCCTGAAGAAAAGAAAAAAAGAAAAAAAAATAAATAACCAAACAATATGTTGTAAGCAGAAGCTCACACAAATAGAGGTAGCCTGAAACGTCATCATTTTTCCTTGATTCTTAATTCTGATGTCAGTATAATTAGCCCCAGTAGATCACTGCATTGTTCAGGGCTTCATAAACCCTGATCCTAAAGTTTAACCTCGTTTTTAGTCATTGCAGTTTAACATGAAAATCTCTCTTCTGCTTACTTGAGTAAAAATCAGAGATAATACATTCTCATGTTAGTGATGGCAACTGTGAGCAAGCATCTCTTATTTATAATTATGTTGCTAGTGAGAACACTTTCTTATTTTTCAACTTTTTCAGATAAATTGTGACTTTCAAGGGCTTCAAGGGGGTTGATGGCCTCCTATGAGCTTTGAATCATTAATTAGTTTACCTTAAAATGTAGTTTTAAAATTAATAATAGATGTTTTGTGATGTCAAAACCAAAAAAACCTTAGTCAATATGGTAATAATGACTTCACACTATATAAACAGTCCAAATAAAAGAAGATAAAAAAACAAACCCAAACCTTAAGTGAAGCATGGCTCATACAAGACAGGATATAATTTACTCTGGCACATTTAGCAATCATTGTCATTTGAAGAAATATTGTATCATTACAATATATAACAGGCAGAAGATGAAACAATATTTCTTTTCTCTTTACCCTGATATAACGGGATCATGACAGATACAAGTCCATTCACAAACTGAAATTAGTAGGCTCAATTTAATCCTTTGCAATATGAAGTGGTGGATAAATTATACGCCATCTGTTGCTCCTTCAAAGGTCGTGGTTCTTACTGTGTCGTGGTTCAGGCAGCACCAATACTCTCAGAATCAGTGACTGGGTATTGCTTAATCCTGGAGATTTTGGAACTCCTACTAGGTGATTTGAGCATAGTTATACATCAAACATCACTTCACAGAGGGAAAAAACACACACAGAAAAATTAACTCCAAACCAACCTCCTAGTTTTCATCTCTCAAAATCAGCTGCCTGTACAGGATGTTGTCCATGATTAGTGTGAGGCCAATTTTGTATGTGTGCTTTCAACTAGACAAAATATGTACAAGTGTCACTGTGATTTCAGAGGAATGCACGGTCCCTGGAAGTCCATAACTCCCATCCCCAACACATGCAGAAGTTCATCACAATGCAGGCAGCGTGTCACACAGTGTGTTGGCCTGTACTTTCCTTCTGCACCTCTGAGGAGCTCTGAGATGACCATCTGTTCTGATCATCAATTTTATAAGCCTCCCTTACAATTTATTTGAGCTCTTGGTATTTTTCTAGGACTTTATCAAGACCCAGAAGCTCTTTGGAGTCACCAGGCCATACCTGGGAGAAGCCAAGCTGAGCTGCTCTAGCTGCACAACCCCCACATCTGTTTGCCCAAGGCTGACTGCAGCCATCATCACCCAGTTTGGTGGGACTGGCAGTATTCCAGCCTGCTGTTGACAAGCATGAGGGGTGCTATGCATCTATGCAAGGTGGATTGAGCTTGGCTGGCTGCTAGGTGCCCACCAAGTCACTCTCACTAGCCCTCCTCAACAGGACTTCCTTCCTTCATTACCAGCTCTTGTACATTCTTCCCTAACCCAAATGGTGCACCAGTTACGGAGAATGGGGGTTGTGGTCAGTCTATAATGCTTTGTCTTCATCCTCCAACATGGGTCCTTCCCATAGGCTGCAGTTCTTCAAGAACGGCTCCAACATGGGTCTCTCCACCTGGTATAACCCTTCAAGAATGGGCTTCTATAGTGTGGATCCCCCATCGGCCACAGTTACTGTCAGAAAACCTGCTCCCGTGTGGACTCCTTTCCGAGGGCCACAGTTTCTGCCAGGAGCCTGCTCCAGCATGGGCTGTCCGTGGGCTGCAGCTTCCTTCAGGGCATGTCCACCTGCTGTGGAGTGGGGTTCTCCGCAGGCTGCAGTGTGGATATCTCCTCCAGGGTGGTCCTCCATTGGCTGCAGTGCTACAACCTTCTTGACCATGATCTTCTGCATGGGCTGCAGGGGAGTCTCTACTCCACTGCCTGGACTAATGATTAAAACATCTGCTACAAGTGGCTATCATTCACAGATATGATAGACTAATTACCATAAACCTGGTGCATTGGAACAAGGGAAATTTAATTTACATATGAGGAAACACTTTCTCATAGTATCAATAGTGAAAAGCAATACTTAGGGAGGTTGTGACATACCCAGAAGTAAAGGTTTCTAGTAAGAGGTAGAAAAGCAACCTGTGTAAATCAGAATAAATGTAGGTGTTTCTGCCTTGGGGCCAGGGAATAGACGACTTCAGCCCTACTTTCTATTTTCTGTAGTTTTACTGCAGCTAACCAAACCAACTGTCAATGCAACTAAGTAGTAATTATCCTAGACTTAATACAGCAGAGTCCACAAAAAATGTCTGTGAAAGGTCTAAGTTTATAAGTGTTGTAAGAAAAGATTTATAATCTGTCACCCTCTTATAATAATGAATGCAGTGATTGGCCAAATGGTAGAGGACTTATGTGAGCCAGAACATCAATAATTATCTAATTATATTAATTTGGTAGAGGTTCAGTAATTTTCGTACTTAGCTATTGTGACACTACTTCAAAGAGTGTTTTTCTTCTTTTTGAACTGTTTATATATGTTTTCAATGGCACTTATGAAACATCACACTTTGACTACCAGATCTAAGACAGGTTAGGAAAAAGGGATGTTTTTCACTACACTCTCCGTGCATCTCAGCTATTCTGAACTGCATTGCTGTAATTACACCTTAAAAAAAATAAAATAAAATATTCTATATACAAAGTAAAATCCTATGATATTCATTAAAAGCAATGAATTCACCAGAAGCTAATTAGGGAGTGACAGGTTTCAGCTGGTAGGAGAAACAAAAAGAAGAAGCAACATTTTTCTCTTTGCACACTCCATTTTGATTTCATTTCTGCTCCAAAGCAAACCTGTGTTCTTTGACTTCAGCAGGATCCTGATATGGGTATAATTGCATATATAAAATGTAAAAAACTAGAAAGCAGCAAGAAATTCTCCATTACTTGGGTTGTTGTATTTTGGGTTTTTTTAATCAAACCTGGACATCTTTCTAAAAGATGGGCTTTATCCTATCAAGGAGGAATGAATCTTGATGCAGGAATCATGGTGAATATGTCTGCATAGACTCACATACAGACACAGGCCAGTTCTGCCTGTTCTTCCATTCAATCAGCTGCAAATCAGCTCCAAACTGAGGCTATTATCTTAGATTCATCATCCAGCTAATGTATCCCTATTGTTTCCAATTGAGAACCAAATCCAAATGCAGAGAGAGGGTGAGCCTGTTTCTGCCTGTGATCACGTCTCATGTATCAGCTACAGCCTAATACAGGAGGTCAGACCATTTCGGCTTTCAGGTTTTGAAGGGAAAAAAGGAATAGGAGAAGGCAAAAGGGATGCAAAACAGAAGACAAAACCTGCACTGAACGTTAAAAGGACAGCTGAAAAAGAAAAAAGTTGCATTCAAAAGCAAGCATGTGTCTCCTCTGTCCATATTATCCGCAACATTGCGTAGTCGTATTTTTGTATGCCTTACCCTGCAACAATAAAAAGTCATCAAAGGGGTTGAAGGGGTTGTCCCTTTAATCAGCACACAAATCCATTTAGACATAAGGGTTTGGTTAAACAAATACTGCAGTTCAAAGACACAATCCAGCAGGGAAACTCTGATGTGTAATAAAAATCTGGTTGGCAAAGAAGCAAGAGTGTAGTGGAGGAGGAAGAAAATGGTATTATCAGTAACCGCTCCCCATGTGGTAATTTAGTTGTTTTCATTTACTGCAGCACAGAAAAATTCCCCAGCTCTCCAGATCTGCATAAGAACTAATACGTGAAGTACAATCCCCTTTTCTTGTTGAATCTTCCAACATTAACCCGTGCACTCTCCCATAAATAATACCGTGAATTTGTCCCATAAAGTCATTAATAATCAAACCCAAAAAGGGCTGAAGATAGTTTACTTGCTGTAGAAATGCTTAAGTGCGAGAAAGCTTAAGGAACACCTTTCATATGCTTTTTCCTGCACTTGAGGAGGGGGTGAAAAGAACCTACTCAAAGTTGCTGTACAAATAGAATTCCCATGAGAAAAGCCAATAGCTTCATCTCAGCATGTAGCCAATATAAACTGCCCCTGTAAAGTATCTGGTTTGCTATATCATATTAAAACATTGCCAACTGGTTTGAAAAACATATTTTTAAAATACTGTGAGACAGCACATGGTTCCTCGATGTTACTGTTGCAGGGCAATACCTTGTTAGTTCTGTGTATTGCATAAGTGTCTGGTCTTGGAGAACAGCCTATTACAAATGGTCTCTGCAGAGCTCTCTGACCCTGGACTCTGTGTCAAGTGGGAGGCATCCAGGCTCTCATTTCCATTCAAATCAATTCCTAAATATCTCTGTGAATATGGTGTTTACGGTTAATATCACTGATTGGAGCAATAGCTATTAATTAAGCTGGTTTGTAATGGCCATGCATTCTGGCACATGACACAATAGATGACATAGACATGCTATGCATTACATGTTGTTTTAAGGCTAGTATTTGTGCTTGAACAAGAGTTTTTCTTTTAGAACAGCATCTTAGAATCATAGAATAGAATCATAGACTAGTTTGCATTGGAAAAGAACTTTAAAGGTCATCTAGTCCAACCTCCCTGCAATAAGCAGGGACATGTTCAACTACATCACGTTGCTCAGAGCCCCATCCAGCCTGACCGTGAATGGTTCCAGGGATGGGACATCTACCACTTCTCTGGGCAACCTGTTGCAGTGTTTCACCACCCTCATCATGAAAACATTTCTTCCTTTTATCTAGCCTAAATCTACCCTCTTTTAGTTTAAAGGCATTACCCCTTGTCCTGTTGCAACAGGACCTGCTAAAAAGGTTGTCCCCATCTTTCCTCTAGGCCCCCTTTAAGAAAGGCCCCGATAACATCTCCCCAGAGCTTTCTCTTCTCCAGGCTGAACAACCCCAACTCTCTTAGCCTGGCTTCACAGGAGACATGTTCCATCCCTCTGCTCATTTATGTGGCCTGTCTTGATTTAAATTATCACTACTTTACCTTTCACACGTTGTCCCTATTGTTAACTATAAAAACATGAGTCTGAATACATCCATCTTGAACCTGGAAATACTGTGAGGTATCAGCATATATGGAGTTTGGCTGGAGCAGGTTTCAGGGCACATCTGTGAGGGCAGTTTACTTTTCTGACCCTGCCTTGCAGGCTGCCTAGGACCCCAACAAGCAACTTAACAGGAATACTGCAAGTTGCCATGGCCCTATTCAATGGTGGCTTTGTTCAAAAATCATTCCTTGAGAATGTCTCACCAATTGCAGTGACCTTTCCTGTTACAGGATCTTCACTTCACTGTAGTTTATAAATAGTTAAACATCTGTAATGACCTGGGAAATTTTTCCATTTGCCACCTATAATTTGCTTAGTATTGACGTTTCATTATATGGAACAGTCAGATTAAAAATCAAGTATCCCCACATTTCAATTGTTTCTTTGTGGTTTTTTAATTGCATTTAGAATATAGTTCCAAGGGCTGGTGAGAGAACATAAACAACAATAGTCGTTAAACCTTGACAATCTTGTATTTAAATGGAAGCAACTCCTTGGGCAAAAAAATACACAAACACCACCAAATCACATCAAAGAAAGTTTCTGCTAGTTATAAGACTACAAGGTACAAAGGTGAATCCCTTGACAAAAGATATAGAAAACTGCACAGCAAGGCAGTAATTTGGCAAAAAGGAGTTAAAGTCAAAAGCAATCAGCTTTTTGCAGGACCAAGAGGGAGTTAGAGATGCCAAAAAGAAACCATGCACAGTGATATAATGATCCCGCACTCCATAACTAAGTGTGACAGAGGTTCAAAGACCTCTTGGTGGGGAGAAGAGGCCAGAGAATGCTGCCCTCATTTTTTAATGTCCAGTGTAGATATGTGCATTGTCTTTTGTACCATCAATCTACAGACAAGGATATTTGGATCAGAAACAATTTATAGACTGTATTTGTTAAAGCTTCAGCTTTATTTATTCCTGGAGGCTTAAATAATACAAAATTCCTAGAGGCTTAAGCAGGTCAAAAATTTGAAGCCCTTGGAAAGGTTATGTTGAAGTCAGAGAAGAAGATATTCTTGGGCAGAAATCCCAAATCAGAAGAAAGGTCCAGCTCCATACTCCCAGGAAAAAAAAAA
>KZ505952.1:468105-483767 GCA_002844005.1 Limosa lapponica baueri | reverse complement strand
CCAAGCCTGGAGCAATGATTGATTAAACTGCAGGGAAGTCTAATTAAGCAGGACCCCAGTGCATGGAACCAAGACAAAAAAGCTCGTAACTCAGAAGAGAATTGACCAGATCCAGGATATCCATCATTCAGTAGGAAAAGCATGGCTACATGTTTCAATACACCATTATTCCTGTCTTTCTTTCCCACCAAAACCCAACTTGTTCTTCATAAAATGAAAATAACCATATTCAAAACAAGAAAAGCAGGATAAGATAACCTTCCCACATAAAAAAATCCCACAGGTCATAAACCTTGTTCTTGAGGCATCCACTAATGGCTACCACTGTAAAGAAAATACTTCACTAGCTGGACCTTTGGTTTTACCTGAGCTCACTGTAGGTATGTACTTACATCCCCTCATGGAGCTCAGTGCCACCACTGGAGTGATCACTCTCTCTCTGACCCACTGATGGCCTCTACCAGAAGAACCTGTGGTTAGTTCTGAAAATTTCTATTTCATCACCATCCTCCCGTTTCCTTGCTGCAGTGCTCCCTGTTGTAGTCTTAAACAACAAAGCAGCCAAAGAAGCTCCAGAAGTGCTGTTGCTGTGGCTCTGCCCTGGGACTTGGCAGCAGCAGGGAGCCAAAACTGAAGTCAGTACAGTCTCATGCAAGCGATCTGTAAGTGAGCGACAGCAGGTTACAGTGAAATGGTGTAAGGGTTCAGCTCCCTGTCCAAGCTCAGTGTTTCCAGAACAGCTGATTGCTTTGGGTGTTCAAAACTGCTGAGCTAATACTGATAGCTAGCCTAAAACTATCTCCGAGCAGCTTTTATCTTACTGTAAATAGCCCTTTTTCAGCTTCTCCATGACTCAATTACCCATTGGCAGAGGCAACTAGAAATAATGAGTTAAGACTTTTTTACCTCAAGGGTGTTGTGCAGATAAACATATTGAAGATGATGGGTTGTGTGCTCAGACACTGGAGCAATAGAGACCAAGTTAATGTCTTCTTCATTTGCTTTCCATTGTCTTCTTACACCACCTTCTTATCTTGATGAAGCTTTGTTCTGCAAATCTATTCTTTCATGCACCTTCATTACTGGATTTGTTTTGGTATGTGAATACTTTACAGAAATTAAACAGTCAGTACCAAACAGTAAAAGTTAAGCTTCCATAAGTTCCACTGCCCTCACCTCCTACCAAGACAACTACCTTCTGGCTTTGGAATTAAATTAAGGTTTTAAAACAGGGAGAAAAAAGAGAGTTTCCCCCTTCTTCTTTCTCTTATTGCCTACTGAGCCCAAATGCCACTCGTGAAGATGAGTACAATTACAAAAAATTCAATTTCCTGATGCAAACACACTCAAATTTTTGCTCCAAGTCTCAATACCCGTGCATGACTGAGAAAGACAAATGAACAATATAAGAGGCTTTTCAATTATACATAACAGATAACCAAACATTGTTTATGGAAAATGTATTTACTTGGAATAACAGGCAGGTAGATACAAACTAGATTGAGAACAAAATGCAAGTCTTTGTTGATTTTCTGCCACACTAAACTAATGAAGCATTCAATAAAAGCGTGCTATAGACTAATTAACAGTCAAAAGAAAAAAAAACTTACAAATGCCTGAAAAAATGTTCTTTTCTTTCAGTTTCTATCATGAACCTAAAACAAAAGCTGAATATTAATGTCTTGAAAGAGAAAAAAGCAATAGACAAAGCTGCTATATTGGTTATCTCTGTTCTTTTCATGTCAAAAATGATAAGCATATTCTTTTAGACAGTCATGATTTCACACTAATCAGAATATGAAATGTACACAAATAGCACTTTAAGAAATCACCTGACTCCTAAAGTTAGAAATGAAATGCAAGAACAAAAACGTGTCAATTGAAAAATTTCCCCATATTCCAAGGGGAAATTGTTAGCAACGTGCTACATCACTTAGAGATACACAAGTCTATGGGGCTGGATGGGATCCACCCAAGAGTACTGAAGGAGATGAAGGAAGTGCTCACCAAACCACTGTCCATCATTTATCAGCAGTCCTGGCTGTCCGGGGAGGTCCCAGTTGACTGGAGGTTAGCAAATGAGACGGTCATCCACAAGAAGGGCTGGAAGGAGGATCTGGGGAATTACAGGCCTGTGAGTCTGACCTCAGTGCCAGGGAAGCAGATCATCTTGAGTGCTATCACACAGCACATACAGGAAAACCAGGTGATCAGGCACAGTCAGCATGGTTTTATGAGGGGCAGGTCCTGCTTGTCTAACCTGATCTCCTTCTATGAAAAGGTAACCCACTAAGTGGATGAGGGAAAGGATATTGGATATAGATTGGATATTAGAAAAAAATTCTTAACTGAAGGGGTTACAACACATCAGAACAGGCTGCCCAAGGAAGTGGTTGAGTCACCATCCCTGGAGGTATTTAAAAGATTGTAGATGTGGTGCTGAGGGACACCGTTTAGTGGTGAACTTGGCAGTGCTAAATTAAAGGTTAGACTTGATGATCTTAAAGGTCTTTTCCAAACAAAATGATTCTATGAATCTATCTTTCTAAAAGTCCAAGTTAAAAAAAGAGACCCCACAGACACCAATGCATTCAGAGACTACCCTGATAAATTGTTCTTAAAAATCCATTTGGACAATGTTTTTGTTTTTATCAGATAGTGTTATGTAATACTCACCAGAAAAAGTAAATGAAAACATTTCAGCAGTAATAGAACCTTCTTCTGTCTATCTTTTGGGGTTTAAGTGATATAAAAATTGCATGGGCTGTCTTTGACTGTCATACTTTAAATTGCAGTATTGCTTTCTCTAAACTGTCCCTCCCATTCAGCTTAACTCTATTGTCAAAGTTTGAAGTATAAAGATAAAGCAGTGCTTTATAGAACAAAAGGTAGTATAGTTGGTCAGATTAACTGCAGTTACAAACCTAAGATTGTAGGGATGATATCTCAGCCTGACCTGAAGTCTTCATATACTCCACCACCATCTCTCTGCACAAAAAGGAAAGGAAGGAGGAAAAATAAAAGGAGAAATTCAACCTACTTTATCAAAGGATTTCACTCTTCTCCCTTCCCGCCTCCTGCTCAGTACAAATGACAGTCATACTGCTGCTTTTGCCCTCAGACAGCCCCACTGTGTGCCCCGGAGCACAAGATTTTTCTGAGACCAAGGTAAGAAAGAAGAAAAGTAAAACAGCTGAAGTAACTCCTCAATCTCTGAATCATTAGCTAGAGATTTCAGTGAAGTGACAAATTATTTTAGTGTCTTGTAAGTATAGAGTCTTTTTGTGATACTTATTCCTGTCATTACCCTTATTCCTTTGCATATTTTTATTTGTTAGCTTTAACTAGTGTAAAAGGCCTTAATATTTCTTCTCCGACCTAGAGAGGAAGCATGAAGGTATAAAACTATATTCAGACATTCAGGTTTCTTTAGAGACTTTTTTTCAAATGAGAAATAAGAAGTCAAATATAATAGCAAATTTCAAATCAAGAAACTTCTCATGTTGCACCAATGGTGATCTCATGCAAATTATTTGGAAGTTTATGAAATTTTTTTTAAAACTAACTGCACTAACTAAACATGAAATTTCTGCTTGTCAATAGCAAACTAGCAGACCCACTTAACAGATTATTCCCTTATGTGAAACATCCTTTTGCTGACCTTATTGTGATGCATGTTTTACAATTAAGCAATAAAACACAGCTTCCCCAGCAGACAGTGAATGACAAGAGGAGCAAGCTATCCCAAAGAAGACTTCAAGTCAAAAGCTACCTGACCTGAGCCTGTGCTAGGCTATCACTAGCAATGCTTATCATTAACAAGGCTAGAAGGAGATAAGTACTCCTACCTTGTAGGAGGTTCTGGAAGAGGAGACTGCAAAGTCCTTGATACTTCCCTTCTAAAGCATTGGCTCCTCCTAAACTTTGAAAGACTAGACCTGTGAAAAAAACCCTAAATTGTATATATCTTGAAGGCTTTATTGATTTTAAGTTCATATAATAATGAGTATCTTGGAAGTTCTTTACCATATTTACAGATACTTTTTAACAAGTATAATGATCCCAATCTACATACAAATGTTGTCATTTATGTAAGTGTAATGTAAAATTAAGGATAAGTGTTTTTTTTAAAGGCAACTGTATCAATCAAAACACCTTTCATTGAAAATCACATCAAGATCGATTATTTTGTTGCCAGTCTCCAAAAGCAAAATTAGTAAGAAAAAGCAAAAACAAAGTCAGGTTCTTAAAGAAATGGGAGAGAATCATGGAAATAAAGTTCTTGATAGAAAAAAATTCTTGAATTGAGAAGCCTGTTTATATGTGTCACAGTACTTGCTTTTTGAAGGTAAAAACAATTATATAGTAATTTTGATAGTGGATAATCATGTGAAAAATACTTAACAAATGCCTCCTCTAGGTTTTCTTTGGTTAGAATGTCCCCCAAAAGCTCCACAAAGAGGGAACACAGGGAAAACAAATAGTAATTAGGAAAGAAAAAAAGGAGAATGGTCCCAGACAGCCAATCACACTTAATAAAATATATACTTTTGAAGAAACTAATGTACTTTTTACAACATGACTAACTAAATTCTCCTGACATACTATTGATTGAATTTACTGGACATTTATAGAAAATATTTCAGTCACCTTGAATACCAGTATTTGAGCATTGGTGCCTGACTGCTGCAATATGGGTGTGAAAACTATCTCTCAGGGCAAAAGCAATGCTAGCTTTTCCTTTTGAAACTTTTTTAATTTTTCACATTGAATAGCAATATTATACCTAAAATGTTTGCAACAACATAACACAAAAATATCAGATCCAAGTAGGTAAAAATTAGTAAATGTTAATATTAAAGTTGACCCTTACGTGTACTGAGTCTCATACAGTCCTTAATTATGCTATTGTAGGCTTTAACAAAATTTCATATACAATTCCTTCTAGAAAAATTGAAATAGACAAAAAAAAGTTCTATTGCAAGAATTTGCATTAATACACACGTGAGGCACCTGAAAAAAAAAGCCATTTAGATCGACAGTGCACTCTTGTGAGATTTAGGCTGAAAATTAACTGCAGCTCTCCACACAGGCTGACACCGGAGAATGACTGCTCTTAACCTCAGAGGAACGTAAGAGTACCAGGAAACTACATCTCCATTTTAAAGAAGTTGGAAAGAAACCATGGTCACATATCCATCCTTACCTCCTTCCACCTTCTTTCCAGTGCCCTGGTGAGGGTGTCATGCCACCTTCCCCCGCAGGCTGCTGGTTCATGATTTGGCCCTTTCCCATGCCTCCTCAAGCAAGGGCAGACCAACTGGGAAGTCTCCGGCTCTCCTCCTTCTTTCCCCCTCACTCCAATACACCAGATATTTTGTGCAAGAAAATAACAGCACTACCTTTGATATTACTGCAAGTATTTTTGATTAATGACAAATCAAGTTTCCTGGGGTTTTGGCACTGTGACCATACATTTATGCTCAACAGTGTTCAGCTGTGAGATGCTGGGAATCAAGCAAGAGGTGGCGGCTGGAGACATAAGTACGCTGGTGTTGCGCCTTGGGCTTCTCTGTTTACCCCAAATTCATCCAAAATATTCTCTACTGGCATTTTAATACCAGCCATTATCATCGTACTTTCCGTGTGCAAGAGAAAACATGCTAACATCTGAAAAAGTTGCCTGAATCCTTTCTTGTTGGAGCTTTGACCATATGGCACTGCCCCAAGGATGAATTCATTACCAGTATGTCTTCTGAAATTCCCTAAAACTTAATTTTCTATCATACTCCACATTTGCAAAGTCACTGAAAAAGAATGAGTAACATCTTTGTGCAAATACTGAATTATTAGGAATAAAATTGCTAATATTCATTGCTAATATTCACATATTCTTGATTTACCAGACAATCACAATTAGGCTGTCTTCTGCTTAGGAAAAACCTCTGCTGCTAATGTCTTCTTTAGCCATCTGTCCCGAAAAGATTATTGTTTGCTTTCTGATGATACAGTAGCCTAATAGTTGCCTTTTCTGTGCAGCTCCAAGTTTGCATAGCATGCTGAGAATGGTCTGGAATGAAAATCTGACCTAACAAGTCTATTTTTAAGCAAGAATCAAATGGCAGGCTAAATCCACTGATGAAGGCAGTTGACTTTTGCTTGCTTGTTTTGCGGGAGGTAATGGCTACACAATCTGAGACTTTAGTAAGTATTTAACATAGCTAATAAACTACAGTTGATGTATTCCCTGTCTACTGGATTGAAAAATTTTGTGTACTGTGGAAATAGCATTTGTGTTTTTCTCGGCTTCTCTGAGGTCCTAGTTTTCATGCAGTCCTCTTCCAGTCAACTTTACTGATCATGGCTCCTCCTTGAAAGTCTGAACTATTTACAGAGGTCTTTACTACTACAATTTCTAGATCTATTTCTTTCTTCACATATTGTGAAAATACTGTTTATTTCCTGGTGTGCTCTTCAGAATTGAAACACAGCGGGTTGAAAACTACACAATATAAGTATTAAATCAGCTATAGTTTTGGAAGAACAGAACTGGTAAAATCGTTGTAAGAAGTTTATCAGGTGATAATGTCCTTCTCTAATTACTTTGCATTTTCAACCTTTAGAGTTGTCTACTGGTTTCATAGCTTAGTAAATAGAAATAAATTTTATGTAGTGTGATAACAGGGTTTAATTTTTTTTATTTATGACATGCAGCTCTGCCTGTTTTGTCATTGTAATTCATCATAGCACACCTGTTTTACACAGATTCAAAAAAATATTTAATAACTCTTGACATGCTGTTTACGTACCTTCCCTTCACACAACAGAACAGGAAATAAATGCATTAGCATTAGAAAAACTGATCTGACTAAAATTTTAGTGTTTTATGCTTAGGTCGATGGTTTGTTAAGGGACATTTTAATTTATTTATAACCCTTGATTTCTCTAAATGCTTACAGTACCTTCCAGAATAAATCTCTGAGTACCAGCCTTCCTATTTCTTACCATTGTGCTTCGTCAAACGTTCACCATGTGCTTTACCATAGTATCATACATCTCAGCTGAGCAGCAGAAAACCTCTATAGCCAGGTCAAAAGTATGTCAAAATGCAGCTCAAGCTCTTTTACTGCCACAGCTTTCTACTTAATGTGCCTCCTGGAGGCTGAAAGTTTTGTTAGCGGCAGTTAGAACAAAAGGCATGATGTTGTCCCTCTCACACCTACAGCCCCAGCTCTGTTGAGCTGGTAGGAGTAATATTGACATTACATCTGAACAAAGATGTTTGAAATATTAGTAGAGACTTCTAGAGCATTAGGCAAACACAACCTGAAAAAGTCTTCTCTGAGGGCCTTCTGCTCTTCAGCTCAAAAGATGATAACATGATCATAGGGCAAATCATGTTCCCAATTCTTTTTAATAACCTGGTAAATCACCAGAATTGAATTAAATCAATACACCACTCTCTTGTTGACAGCCAGTACCTTCTGACTTTCTAAACTTAAATAAAACTAAAAATTGGATTTCTGTATTGTACATGACCTTAAACATTGTTATTATGGATTCTGACTCTTTACTTCATTCTCAATTCAGACTTGATTCAGACTTATTTGTTGCCTAAGGCTGAGTGAAGAGGCCTCCATTGCCTCTGGTGTGTTTATTTTCTTTGCAACCAAAATAAAATGTTAGCACAAGTTCACAGACATTTTTCTTATGAGTTTTTTATTTTACTTTATGGCACAGACCTTTTTTTGTGCATGCAATACACTGCTAGGCTGTGCATTATACTCAGTTTAGAACAGAAATTCACAACATAAGAAGTGACGGCTTTCCACAATTAACTTCCGAGGCACCTGATGAGTGTCTTCACGTCCAAAGCAGTGCAAAGAATGTTAATTTGTAAGGAGATGAGTTCTGCCTGACATCCTGATATAGAATGAGTGCCCTTGAAGCTGGTGTTCAAGAGCAAGGTATATTTGAAGGATTCAAACGACGGACAAGGCAGGTGAAAACACATAGCAAAAAACTGTTCTGTACTCCTGTGACATCAGTTGTCTTGGCTGCGTCTTGTTGTCCCACGCCAAGCACACTTATATTACTAATTGTCTTTGTGTATCATAATGGGACCCAGTGGGTCCAACTGGTCTAAAGAAAAGGAGGTTAAAAAGCAAAGATGAAACCGGTGTGCATTTGAGGATGGAGAGTGAGTGTGAGGCGTTTTTTTCCTCCTTGGAAATCTGAAAGACACTCGAATGTGACAAACATACCTTCCGTTTCCTAAAGATTTTTATTTCTTCAGGTCCCCTCCCCTTGACTATGTTGCTAAGCCTTTTCACCTCCAATTATTATGTGCCAGGGGCCTAAATGAATCTCACTTGAGCTGTCAAACTGTTAATTGCAGAAGGTTTGTGCTTTCACCAGTCCTTTTACACACAGATGAATTAAATCCTCAGTTGCTGAGCCCACATTCACCCTTTCTGTAGTAGGCTTGAGCTTTTGTTTGGTTCCCTGGAAGCAAACGAATTTTCTCATTTTATTCTGTTAAGAATATGATTCTGCTTTTGGGCATTGCTATTTAAAAACTATTTAGTAGATCCAAATGTGAAGTTTTTCCCTAGGGCAATTAACTTGCACTATTGCGGATTTGTTTTGGTAACAGGGACTACCACCGCTTCACGAAATATTGTTAAAGCTCAACACATTTTTTACCTTCATGACTTGAATTACAGTTCTCTGTAATGATTACTTAAATTTATCCAGACTGATATAGTAGGACATTGGTGCTGCCAAGTTCTCTCTACCTCATTATCTTTCCAGTTTAGCTACCAGTTTGTCTTTAGTAGAGATCTTAGATTGAAAAACATAGTGACAATCAATTTGATGGATAGTGAGCATCCTATGACATCCCAAGCATCTACCCATTGTTTTAACACTCTTTATAATACAGACCATGGTCTTTGTGTGAATAGACTCCTTGATTTACAGTCTGCCAAATATTAGGAGGGGAGGTTATAAAGATCAGGAGTAGCTGAAAGGGTAATCCTGCTGAAACGTAGAATATGTTCTCTTTGACATGGCATCTTTTCTTTTTTTTTTTCCTTATAAATGTTTTCAGTGGATGATTCATTTTAAAGTGACCCTAATTCAAGGTTATGCCAATAAGACAACTGTCGTTCTCTTTGATTTAGATGTTCCAATCTTTCCTTTACGCAAAGACTATGTTGGCTTCATTTCCTTTATAAGTAATCTTGCTCCCAGAGTACCAGCACACTGACTCTCGAGTTGTTTCATTGTTTCACTAGCAGGTAAGTGGGTGTTTACTAAATCTATCTAAAACTCAGAAAGCCTGGTTGGAGAAAGTAGGGAAAGATGCAATGTAATTTGTGGAATGAAGTGCCGTATTTCTAATGTTCCCTAAAATCTTTCATCTTACAATCCTTCTCTAAAGCAAAATTTTGGCAGGGGTTTTATGTCTCTTTTATGATGTTTGAGAAAGATTTTCCTCTTTACCACTTGAAGAAGTTAAGCTAGACAGTAGGGAAGCTTCTGCTGAAATGTTCCATAGCTTTTGGATACTGTTTGGCCTGCTGCATCTCAGTTTTTTCACTGCATCACCCAGAAATCACATATCTCTCAGAGACTTTCTAGCTAGTCATCGGTGAGTCTTCTTCTGAGTCTGGACTAGGAATTACGCAAGGAGGGCTACTCCTGCTGGGTACAGCTTTGTAGCATTCATTCTGCTGCAGGGAGACTGAATTCTGTTCTCACTTACTCCAGTGTAAATATTGTGCAATTCTATTGATCTACCTGATATTATTATGGATATTCAGGTGTATAACTGACAGAAGACTGTGTGGTTCGGTGCACCCTAGCTACCAATGCTCTTAGATGCTTAGTCCTGTGTCAGTCTGCAACGCACAGCAAAGGAAGGCGGAGGACAGCAGAGGTCTCCCTTCTTGCAGGAGATGACCACAAAGAAAATTGGGGCACAGTAAATGCAAACAACAACACGCATCATTGCAGATACCTCAACTAACTTTTATCCTCCGACTCTCCTTGTTACTTTTTTTTAGACCAGAAGCCAAATGACATTACAAACACACACATATGCGTGTAGTTCTGTGATACCTGTGTAGAAATGGAAATACCTGTTTCACCACAGCACCATTGTCATGGGGCTCCAGATCTTAATTTATGGAAATAACAAGCTAGAATGACCTCATTTGGGGCATCTTCATAAATTTCCCACACCTCTCCAGAGGTGGGTTTGGACGACAGCACACCTTTTTCAATGAGACTTCGGCTACTTCTACCTATAGCAGAAGCCATGCCAGCACTGCATGCTGACACACAACCAGACTAAAGCTTTATGTGGCTACTACTCCAAATGCAAGCAGATTTTTATGGGCTTGCAGAATTTAGGTTTGATTCTTCCCACATTTGTTTTCCTATTTGTTATTTCTCCCTCCCAGACAGATGGGCATGAAAATGGCTCTGAAAAGACATATCTCAAAGAGGCGTTTTCTTCACCCTGCCCCAATCCTATAGGTTTCCCAGAGAAAGTAACCATCTCTTTAATGCATTTTTTAATCATTGTCTTTTCACTATTTTTACTTTTTAGCATAAAGAGATGTAAATATATTAGTTCAGCGGCAAGATAAAAAGCACAACAGTATTTTAAGTAGCTTTCATGGAAGAAGATCTTGTGTCTTTCATGCTATTCTTTTCCAGTAAGACATACCTGGGTTTACAAGATCATGCATTTAAACAGCAGAGGATGCACTACAAATCCACACCCTCATTTTCTATAATTTAGAAATATAAAATATTATTCTAATGGTTCCATCTACTTTAACTATTGTTTTGTTTGCGACTACTAGAGCAATCGCAGCCAGAGAAGAAGATGGGTGGCTCCTAAAAAGAAACACCTAGGAAGGCTGTTTTCTTTAGAGCAGAAACACAGAACTTCTCTTTCAAGAAATGGTTAATGTTTTTCTGTACAGGAGATTTCCTTGATGCCTGTTGATAACAAGATTTCTGTGATGGCATTATTACTGGCAAACTTAATGATTTACTGGAAAGAATAAGAACAGAGCCGTGGCCTCAGAAATGTCACTTGAAGGCCTCTTGATTGATTTTCACAATGATCCCAGAGAACTATTTGTCCTGTATTCAAATTCACTATTATTTTTTTTCCTTGTAGAAATTTACAGCTACACATAGGCTCAAAATTAATTTATTCTGGAAGCAAATAAGAAAGAATAGTGTAGTAAAAGTAGAATATGAAGTCAGGAGCACAGTAACTAATGTTTAAAAAAAAACATGAGTCAGCCTATTACAATCTTAATAAAGAAACAGATATTTAGAAGGCATTGATCATTGTAGCTTGTCACCAAGTCACTCCAATGGATTGAGACTTATTTACTAGAGTGAAAGCAGTGACCAAAGGGTTTAAGTACACCACTTCCAAAGCAATTACCTGCATCAGGTGCAGCAGGGTGTTGTTCTTTTTTTTTTTTCCCTTAGGTAGATTATGTTGTTACAAATTACAATATACTAATAACTGTATTTCCTAATGTATCACAACTTTACAAAGCAACAGCAGCTTTATGGAGAGTGAGTCTCTGTGTGTTTCAAAAAAAAACCCAACCAACTGTCATGATCACATATACTATCCAGGTGCAAAGACAGGGGAAACCTTCACTGAATTTCATTCCCTTCCCTGACAGCTGTATATCAAATGACTTGTAAAAGTTCCCCCTCCCCAGGGCACAGCATGCTGTCTGCACCCATGGGAAGGCCCCTCCAAAGTTCACGTACTGCATAAGGAAGCAAAACACCAGTCACTAGTGCATTAGTGCATTTACAGCCTTTGATTTTCTACAAGCTCTAGTTTTTCTCTATATAGCTTGCTCATTTCCAATAAATTGTCCACACACTTTATATGAAGAGGGTTATTTCACTAATGACTTTGTGGATATTCTGTGTTTATGCCTCATGACAAGACAAGACTTTTTATATAACCTCCAACTCTTTTCGTAATTTCTTTAGTTCCAGATACTTAAGACAACAGTATAGCTTTCAGTCTCAGCAATTGTATGTGAAAAATTATACTGCTTCAAGGAGTTAATCAATTAAAAAATGTTTCCTGACTTTTCAGCTTTACTTTATTTTTCTCACTGTCATTATAATGGCCCCGACATTTGAGTCATAAACATCCTAAATAATTCCTTTTCCTCTCTACTATTGCAAAGATTTTTTTTTTAAGTATATTGGGAACTCGGTCCATCCTTTCTAATAATTTTTACTTTTCTTGCTTCCAGTATCTTTGCTGAAATACCCAGGGCCAAGCATGTTTTGAATGAAGCTACACTAATGTCGTGTAGAGAGAAGCAGTCTTGACCAATAAGTTTCTGAATAGCTTAGATGCTTTATTGCATTTTTTTACTTGTTGGCAACAAGATCACAGAATATTGAATATACTTAACCTTAAATACAAATGAAGAAATCTTTTATGAAAGTTTTTTTTTTCTTATTCATAAAACAAACATGTAATTGTGTTATTTCAAAGTTGATCTTAAGGGGAAAAGGAAAAGAAGTACCCAGAAGAAATAAACCCATCTTTCAGACTTTCTTCATCTGTATTCTTTGCAAGACATCCAGTCTTGCATGTTTAGTTTGGGCATGTTTAGTTTGGAGAAGAGGAGGCTGAGGGAGACCTCATTGCCCTCTACAACTACCTGAAAGGAGGTTGTAGAGAGGTGGGTGTTGGCCTCTTCTCCCAAGTGAATAATGACAGGACCAGAGGATACGGTCTGAAGTTGCGGCAGGGGAGGTTTAGATTTGATATTAGGAAGAATTACTTTACTGAGAGGGTGGTCAGGCACTGGAACAGCCTGCCCAAGGAGGTGGTAGAGTCACCATCCCTGGAGGTATTTAAGAAACGTGTAGATGTGGCACTACAGGGCATGCTCTAGTGGCCGAGATTGTTGGGCTGGGTGTTTTGTTTCATGGTTTTTTGGGGGGTTTTTTGGTTTGGTTTTGTGTGTGTGTGTGTGTGTATGGTTGGACTCGATGATCTCAAAGGTCCCTTCCAACCATGAAGATTCTGTGATTCTGTGATTCTGTCCAATTTCTGATCCAGTCAGAAAATTCTTTTTACATAGATTACAAAGTCAGAAAAAGACTTAGTATATAGAATTCTCTTCAATGCATATGTAAACATCTGACATTTAAAATTTCAGCAAGCGTGATTTGCAGCCTAATTTCACTCTAGAAATGTTGCTTAGAGGGAAACTACAGCTATAATCAAATTAACAAATAATATGTGAGTAACATTTTGCTAGTAATAAGCCCCATTGGTACATGTGTGGCTTTAGATACAACAACATTTTTTCTATATTAGCTTGTATATGTATACACTTTGGGTTTTTTGTCTCTTTGTCTCTGTTTTTTTCAAAAAGTACTCTCTCTGTGTCTATCAGTGTGAAGTTAGTTCTAAGAAGGTACTAGACACTGAAATCCTGTAGGTCATATATTCATTATTCTGATGCAGTAAATCTCCAAGACAAACAGCAGTGAACACTCTTTTACAAAAAATATTTATCTAGGTCTGATGCCAGTTCATGAAACTGAAATTAGGTTACATAACATTATATAGTGTCCTGGGCACATGTGAGAAGCCAGAATAACTGTAATCAGTCACTAATACCTGGCTAATCTGATTTTGTTGAACACTAGAGGGAGATCAAAGCAAAAGAATAGATCATCTAATGGATTATGGATACTAATTGGTGGTGTTCATAAAATTTCCACTGATGGTAGGATGAAACACCAGGTATCATAGTATCTTAATTTTTCATCGTAGGTTTCACATGGCCTTATTTGATATTGCTTCACCTAGAATGTCATTTTAAAGAATGAAAAAAAAGACTCAGAAGGAAAAGCACTGTGCTTTTATCGATGCCAAAGTTAATATATTTCGTATTAAATTAGGTTTTCATATGACATGTTTACTTCAATGAGAAGTTTTAGCAACTGAACAATGAAACATAAGCACAGAATCAAGCTATCTCACTGTGCTTTTTTCCAGCAGGTACCTACAGCAGTAATCAGGGGAAACTCATATTTCTGAAAGACCTTCCCTGGAAAGAGATATTTCTGTTAGACCTAAAGGCAAGCAACTGAGACTGTTCACATTCAGAACAGGATGGAAATTAATGCTGTCACTCTTTTGCCATCATAACTGCTGTTCTGTTCAGTGTTTGCTGAACAAAGTTTGTAACATAAAATATAGACATTTTTTAGCTTTGTGTGAAAGAAAGTAATAAAATGCACTTTTTTTTTGCCCTCGCAGTTACTGCTGGGAAATACCAATACTTTCAGCAGGATTCCCAAAGGAAGGGCCCTTAGGGCCTTGAATAGTTTCCTAAGAGGACCTGGTTAACCAGCTGGAGTGGAGGAGGAGCCCTGGCATCCACCTTTCACAACCAAGGAACTACTCATGCTGCAGTTTGTACAGATTGTTATGCTGGTAGGGATGTCTGAGCTGGATGGAAATAGCATGATGTTTGCACTGGTAGAAATGTAGTTATTGACAAAGAGCTCACAAAGTTAGGGTTAGTCTACCGTAAGTAAGGTGCTAGGCAGCTTGCAGCTGCCACACACAACTGTACAGTATGCTGCAGCCCCCGCACCAGTCGGCACCGCCAGCATACCCCATTTTCAGTGTACACCACGGTTTAAGGAGAAAAATGTGATATATATGTATATACACACACTAAAAATTGCTATTGTTATTTAGGGAAGAAAAGGTTTGGCTAGGCTTAAGGGAGATGATAGGAATGTGAGGGCAGGAGCAGAGAGAAGCGCAGATGGGAAGGGTGAGCTGGAAATTTGCCTTTCAGCACGGTGAGCTGCTGAGCTGGCTCAGGGCTTGCTGTGAAACCATAACCTCTCACAAAGTTACAAGTCAGCTCTCCTCCACACAGAACAAAAGAATGCTCCAAGTTTCACAACTTGGTTCAAACAGGAGCAATATTTATACATTATTGAACAACTGTACTGCCACTAAAGTTAAGTAACAACTTCTCGGATGCTTCCTGCAATATTTGGGTCTGTTTAATAAATGGTGAGGGATTTAAAATCCAGGCCATCTGGGGAAACTATTTCCTTCAAGAGTTTAATGATTGCAGCTGAGGATGTTTCACATAGGATCTGCTACTGCTGATTTATGTTTGGGTTTTTTTATACAGGCCATGTGGTGGTACTTTAATCACAGAAGTCAGTGAGATATTTTGTATACTCTGAGACAGTCTGTGATCTTCACTTTAGCTATGGCCAGAAAAGCTAGAGGAGACAGAGCAGGCAACTTGCGAGGTAACAGAGCCGTTAGGAGTGTGTAAATATTGTACAGTAATTCCTCTGACTCAGTTACTGTAAAGAACTGCATGATGTGCAGGGCAAGGCAGAATCAGGTTCTATGTGTCTTTTTCACTTACTTGCTGGTTCAGGGCTAAGCCTAGCTGGTAGACAAAAAGAAATACCCACTAGAAAGTGTACAGAATATCCTGTCCTCGTGGCTTACCTTCCTATAAGAGGTTCAGTCCCCTATGTCTCCATGAAAGCCATTGCTCACCTACTGAAGAAAAAAAAGAAAGAAAAAG
>KZ505952.1:448496-468095 GCA_002844005.1 Limosa lapponica baueri | reverse complement strand
TAAAATAGGTTATCATTGTGAATACTCACAATTATGAATTCAAAACTCACTTTCCATTTTTGTCCCATAGAATTAGCATAACATTTATTGGTCCAGTGAATATTCCCTTTATATTCTGTAGAATATTCATGGAAATTAAATGAAAAAGAGGTACAATCAGCTTCATTAAAAATTCAAATGAATGTTTTCCATTTCTGGCAGCATTCCTCACACATCATTAAAAACCAAACAGCTATTCCATGAGAAATGTAAGTATAAACAAACAAACAAAAAAATGTCCCATGACTCTTCCTCCATATGACCTGCCATTGAAACAGTCCCCTCCTGCTTCCCTTGCTCACCGCAAGCCCCCCTCCAAACCTCTCAGAGGAAGGCCTCTCATTCCTCCTCCTTGAGGAGAAAGATACTCTGATGAGAGACAGCGGTGCCACGGGCTGGTGACACACACGATGGAATAGCACCCGTGTCCAGTAACCGTATCCTTCTAGGACTTGCTGCTCCCAAGAGAGTTGGCTGATGTTGGCCAGCACATTCATCAGCTTTCAGGAGCAGGAAAAAAAGAAAGAAAAAGGAAGGAAGGAAGGAAGGAAGGAAGGAAGGAAGGAAGGAAGGAAGGAAGGAAGGAAGGAAGGAAGGAAGATCTTTACTATATCTTATCATTATAGTTTAAAGCTGAAATTAACTTTGTTGCTATTTAAACTGAGCAGTACAGTTTATTTAACATTTTGGGACTGCGGGAAGTGTGTAGTTTACTTATCAAATGTGTAAGTTTTCATCCACTAAAAAAAAATCAAGTGCAGACTTATTACTGCCAGACCCTTCAGGTGCTAAGTCAGTGCGTTTCTACTGTAGAGAAAATTGTATTTTTGTAATGGATAGGCACTGGGCACACAGGAGAGAATGTCCAGGGCTTTTTTGTCCAAAGCTAGTCCTGCACGGTGCTGGGAGCTCCCAGCATCCACAGAGGCCTTCTCAGCCTTGTCACAAGCTGGGACTGGCTTTTAGCTCTGTAACATATACCAGTGTGAACATGCTTTGCAAGTGTCAGAGTGTTGTGAAGAGCCAAACCACAATCATCGTGAATGAATACAGTTGACAGGTAATCTGAATTCTATTTGTTTCCTGAGTTTGTACAATATTGTCAGTATAGTTTCTGGTCCTAGCTTCCAATGTCCCAGTTTCCTGCTTCATCTTGCTTTAGATAACTACAAATTGTATAAAAATTGCTGAGGATATTACGAATGTATGCATTTTTAGTAACTTCACTATTGCCATCAGCTCAATGCCCTTTAAACCAGCTCCGGAGACTGTATCTTTCTAGATAAATAATGTTTCTGAATATCCAATGTTACTGAGGTGTTGATTTCTCCCTCCAGGACCTAATTCCAACATGAAAAAGAATGGGTTGATGTTTTTTCAGCTTTTGTGATACAGCTACATTTGCAAATGTGTTTCAAACTTAAAGAGTCTTTTTTGTCATTTATTGCTTTTTGACTGTTTTACATTTCTCACTACTGTCAGGCAAACTTATTAGACCGAATGACCTCAAGAAAGGTAAAATACAAATAGTTCAACCATTGCCAGGAAAAAATGATTGTAGTATAAGGCACATTTTATTCTTAAATTGTTGTGTTCTATTTTTAACAATTCTGATACATAAAAACTAGCTGTGAAAGGCTGTCTTTGCAGATAGCTGCAAAAGATAAATCTGAGGTCTTTCAGAGGGTGGTGATGGTAAGTGGCATGAACCCTTTAACTGGACAATACAATGATGAAGCAAGCTGGCAAGGTATTGGCAGTGGAGAGGAAATCTATTGCACCCAAGCTGCCTCTGGGAGTGCAAACAACACAGGAGGGTAAACTCTTTTTTCACATGATGATTATTTATAGCTTTGTGTGAAATGACCTTGGCTCTAATTTCTGTAGCCAGTGGAAATACTCATCCAAGCTCCAAGCTGTCTTCTTTTTCCATTAGCTTTAGGACACACTGAAGTTACTCGTCATGTTCAGAACAGCTTTACATCCCATGTATAGTCTATCTGTCGTACACTGCTTAGAAGTGTTAAACTACTTCATGCATGCTACCTGGTAGATACGTAGCAGTGAAAGAATCCTATAAATGTGGGACTTACTGCAGATGTAAGATATAATATGTATTGCATAGATCAAGCATTGGATTTACCAC
The DNA here is from genome assembly GCA_002844005.1 of Limosa lapponica baueri. Classification (NCBI taxonomy): domain Eukaryota; kingdom Metazoa; phylum Chordata; class Aves; order Charadriiformes; family Scolopacidae; genus Limosa; species Limosa lapponica. Next base: position 465,910 of record KZ505952.1, on the reverse strand, counting down.
CTATGTACAACACTGTATACACAGATATTTCTGCCTGGGAGGTCTGAGACAGAAATATGACTGCTCACCACACTGAAGCATCAGAAAAGGAGATAATTAGCAACATCCTTGATGGAACCCTAATAACATAGTGTGCAATAGCCAGGTTAAAAAAATAGTGTGCAAAAGCCAGGTATACATGCTGAAATGAGAATCTCTGAAATAAGAATATCTTTTTCTGGCTTTCTATTAATTCTTTGAAGACAACATTAAGTGGTATACAATGTAATCATTCAGTTTACTGTAACTGCTCTAAAGCCCTTATGAGTTCTCTGTTCTAACCAAATGCTGTACTTAACATGAAGTTACTGTAAAATTATAAGTAGTAGGTGTAATATATCATGCCATTCATAATCTACATGTTTTCAGTGAAGGAAGCTTCATGTTTGTCAGGAAGATTAGTTTAGCAATGTGACTATATCAGCAAAGAAACATTATTGAAAAACAGTCCTGAGAGAATAGAGACTTAGCAAGTATATTTTTGCAAATGATTGTCCTTTTAAAATCCCATTGAAATGAGGCTTTGTCAAGAGTGAAAATTAAGTTGTTAAACAGATTGCAAGATTAGAAAACATAAAACTTAACTGTAACAGTAAATCTACGTGAGAATAGGAAAAACATATCATTACAAAGGCATTGCTGAGTCTCTTGTTAGTAACTCCTTCCTTCACATACTGACAGATCTTGACCTAATTGTCGTTGGGAATGTCCACACACACTTCAGTGCAATACAGTTCATTTATTCCACTACACAGCTTTTGTTTTCAGGCAAGTAGGAATACTCCCTTGAATGTTTTCTCTTAAGAGAACTTATTTCAATAGAATTCATGATGGCTGGTGATCCAAGTCTCAGCATTCTTCACCATAAGTAGCACCTTACTGGCCATCTCAGCAGATAACATTAGAAAACCCAGGTCAGAAACCTGTTTTCCATTCAAAAAGTGTCCAAACACATTCATCTGTATTAAGGCTAATCATATTCAAACAGCAGTTCAGCTGTCCTGCTTACAGATACCCCCTGACACTTGCAGAGGGCATTGTTTGTATACAAAGTAATTAAAACATTTTACTTCTCCCTTTGAAAAAGTAATGGCATTCAGCAGCCCTGACTATGAACAAATGTCCAAAGGAATTTCAAGACTTACTGTTATGAAAGTAACAAATAATTAAAAGCTGGTTTGAATTTAAAAACAGAGTTCTTTAAAAAAAGGGGACATTCCAAATAGCAACTGCATCTGTTTCACAAATGGGGCTATAAAAACGAAAAGAAAAAGTGGGCATTGTTACTTATGGGTAACATCCAAGCTAAATTAATATCACATCCATTTATACATTAATGAAGAGCCTAAAAAGCCTAATCCTTTGGAAATATTCCTACGTGCTTTAATGTAGTTTAGATCAAGATCATTATGGAGAAAGAAAAACACCATCTGAAATAAATTTCATGCTGAAATAAACATTTGATCTTTCAGATAGCTGTAAAATGCAGCCAAGAAAAGATTATGCTTTGGATCTTAATCTGCATTAGAAATATGTTCATCAAATCAAAAGACGGTTTCATGAAAAGGAAGCCTCCCACTAGTATCTAATATGCATCAGAAAAATACCGATACTTACAAATGTCCACATCTAAATTGAGGGCATCTTATTTCACCATCAACAGTGTGGTGGTAAACATGTTACTGTCCTGGACAACAGTTTATCTTGGCATTGGTCTCATTTGTGTCTAATAATATTGCAAATCTTGAGAGAAATGCCAAACTTTCTCAAAGCAAACAGCTGGGCCAGTAAAGATTGCCAAACACTTGAAGTCTGTCAGATCAGTTTCAGTAAATGTGTAATGCTCATTGGTAAAGAAAACTACATATATTTTTAAAAACCGCTTTGAAGCTAGAAGAAAAATTACACTTTGTTCTCTTCTAATGTTCATTAAAGCCTGGAAAGCTTATTTTATCCAAACAAACTTTGCATCTCTCTGATAATGATGTATGTTCATTCCATTGCAAAAGGTGGTATTTCAAATGTCTATTTGTGCCATATCTGTGTAGTAAATTTCTTCTTGATGTTTATGTTTCTACATGTTTTATTGTAGGAGAAATTCATTTCAGCTAAGTCTTAGAGTTGCTCCAGAGGTAAGACCTTCATCAAAAGAAGAATGATCTGACTGATAGGTCAGCTTCAGAATAAAGCCAAGCCTGAGAAATAACAATCCAGAATCTTTCCACGATCAGAAGAAATGAGCACTGAGAGACCTTCCAACCTAATCAAACACCCAGGGCAGACAAGCATTCCTTCCCTCGAAAATATAAGTGGTTTCTCGTTAAATGTCACTGACTGCACCCAGGTCGTGGTGCCAGAGGAAGTTTTTTTCACTGTTGCTGCTGCTGGAATACTGGAAAATCTGCTTGTCCTTATTGCTGTCATTAGAAATAAGAATTTGCACTTGCCCATGTACTTCTTTATTTGCAGTTTAGCCATTTCAGACATGTTAGGGAGCTTGTACAAAACTCTGGAGAACATCTTTATCATCTTATGCAAAATGGGGTACCTGACACGTCGTGGGGACTTTGAGAAAAAGCTGGATGATGCCATGGATTCCATGTTCATTCTGTCTTTACTGGGGTCGATTTTCAGCTTGTTAGCTATTGCAGCAGACAGATACATCACTATCTTCTACGCTTTACGATACCATAACATTATGACACTAAGAAGGGCCTTGGTTATCTTGGCAATCATTTGGACATTCTGTGCTGGCAGTAGCATTGCCATTGCCCTCTTCTCCTATGAAGCAGCAACAGTCATTCCCTTCACCATCCTGTTCCCTTTAATGATGTTTTTTATACTGTGCCTCTATGTCCATATGTTCCTCTTGGCTCGATCTCATGCTAAAAAGATTGCCTCACTGCCAACCAGCACAGTCCATCAGAGAACTAACATGAAAGGAGCCATTACACTGACTATTTTCCTTGGGGTTTTCCTTTGCTGTTGGGCCCCCTTTGTTCTTCATATCCTTTTAGCAAGGTTTTGCCCACATAACCCTTACTGTGCCTGCTATATGTCCATTTTCCATGTGAACGGGACGCTCATAATGTGCAATGCGATCATTGACCCTATGATTTTTGCATTCCGAAGCCCAGAATTACGGAGTACATTTAAGAAGATGTTCTTGTGTGCCAGGTCAAACTGGAACTGGTAAACACTTCATGAAAAATGAAGATCATAGAAGCACAGTTATGGGTTGCTGTGCAACATCAGTTTGCATACTTAAAAATGCTAAGAATTATGGTCAAAGTAACACTATGATTGTAGGATACTGCCAGTGATTTTCAGAGGGCTACCCAAAGAATGCATAAAAACTAAGTATGCACACAAATCTTTGCTAACCAGACCTCCAGAAATATTACTGATTAAGTTAATTCTGCTGACAATTTTCATGCAAGTAAATATATTTGTATCTTAACTATCTTTTGACATTTCATTAAAATTCAAATATAAATCTTCTGCAGCAAGTATTGCGTTACCCCAGAGATGAGTTTATGCCAACTCGTTTTGTACTAGTAATTTCAATTTAAAGTGTACGCTACTTAAAAATTCTGTTGCTTAAATCACAATGAAATGAACATTTGTTTCTAAACTGCACATTTATGTAAAAGTCTATGATAAAGTAGAAAATATGGGTATGTAATTGGATTTTGCTGGAAAAGTGAATTCATGCCTGTTCTTTAACATCTAGGCACCTTAAAATCGTGCAATTACTGTTCTCTAAGTTTCAAAAATAATTTTTGGAGTGTGAGTCCAAGAGAAGATATTTTGGTTTGAAAGCTATTTTTAGTGACTAAAGAGTTTTTTCCAACATAAATTTGTTGTGGCAGCAAAGACAGGTTTTGAATTTTAAAATCCCAAAGCCAGGTCTGGACTGGCAAGGGGAATTGCTGAGCTTGCCAACTCCCCATTGGAAGTTCCTGGGCCAGTTTAATAAAATAAGAAGCTTCACAGACAGTAAAAGAACTTTGATTTAGCCATGACTTTCTAAACATGTCACAACAAAGAATTCAAAAAATGAAATACCAGAGAGAAAAGACAAAGACCTCCACGGAAGTCAGCCACCTGGGTAAGGAGTCAGCTTGCCAGTCTGGAAGGATGCTACAAAGCAATTTGTAATTTACAAAATCCTAGTGGTAAAATTTTGAATTGTCCCTGCCAAAATAATACAAAAGTCACAAAACTTTAAGGCAGAATAATTTGCAACAGCAAAACATCCTGAAGCAGTCCAGAGCATATGGTGAGGAATTAACCTCACAATAATTCAGTGGAGTTATTCAGCTGTGTCAGAGAGAGAATATTTAGAAAGAGACAACCATGAAACTGAGAAAACCAAGGCATGGCTAGAACAAAAAGGTGAGAAAAAGGTAAAATCTATTAGAATTCATAGATAAACAGAATAATTTACTCTGATGGAACACTAAGAAAACAGGACTTTCAAGATAGATGGAATATATATATTCAGGCGGACTAGGCTTACAGATAAAGATACAAGAAAGGGATGATAAACCTGAAAGCCTCTATAGAACTAAGCAGAGATAGTATCTTCAATGAGAAAAGAGATAATAAAAATAAAATTTTTCAAACTTATATATTTATTACAAAAAAAAAAAGGTTTGTCTATAAAATGCAAGGTCAGAAGGGAGTTCAGATATAATCACACATTTTACTTTCATGAGAATTTTTTCCTTTCCATCAAAAGCAGAACAAATGTAACGATGCACAGCAAAAATGACTGTTAGAACTGGAAAAAAAAAATAAAAGTATACAATATTAAAGACAAGGGAAAACAAAAGACCTACAGTACCATAATACCCTGTGCACACAGTTGATGAGCTTCAAAATGATAAAAAATATTGGACAGAAAAATGTGATTTAGGCAACCCTTATGTTAGCTCTGCAATACATGAAATATTCACTAAATGCACCTTCCCTCAAAAGTTTATTTTCCATCCTCTTCCCTAAAACAGACATAGTTAAGAGAGTTAAGTAACCTCTACCACACACACACTTTCAATCCCCTTCCTCTTGGCTCTACTTCAAGGGCAGAGCAAACTGTCCTCCATTAACCCAGCATCTGTCTGCTCCTTCCCAGGCTGTCCCACTGTCTGTCCCAGCACCACCCCCAAGCCTCCAGCCAACATTTACATTCAAAACAAACACAGGGCAGCCACGGTTATGTAGGTTATGACCCAGTGAGAATTTTTTCCATCTAGCTTGTTAAAACAAGGAGTCAACACTTAGGCAGTAAATTTTTGACAGGCTTTATCCCACATTGTTTTTACTTTGACTTGAACATATTTCTGCAGTTACTGACATTGCATCTAAGATTGCCATGAAATCCAAGCACTGTCCAGAACTGGTTCCCACCTGATGATACCGGGAATTAATTGCCTATTCTTTGTAGCCTACCTCAGAACACACATCCCAAACACTCAGAACAACATCCCAAAGCATCCCAATACACTCAGAACAATATCCGAAAGCATTTGTTGATGTCATGATGCTGGAACAACACCAAAACTTATGATTTGATGTTACATCTTTAAACTGGTGGTAGACACTTGATGGCTGCTACAGTTAGATTTTATGTCTAGAACCCAGACAGCCAGCAAGATTGAGAAAAAGCTGCTACATAGAAGGATCTAAGGCAAAGTATAGAGATAGCAAGGTTGTAAATTACGAGAACTATCAGTTGTTCTCCATTTTTAATGTGTTTGGGACAACTGAGCTTGCCATGTTCTCTGAGTAAATTTGTAAGAAATGTAGATCCTATGCATTTGCAATACAGCTGAAATATGTTTCACAATATTAGATCTCAGGCCGAGCCTAAGGGTTATAAAAAAAAGTCACTATAAACTTCAAGAGACACATCCGAAAACTTTTTTTTTTTTCAGCTTGTACTAGTTACGATTAAATGGAGTATTCTTTTCAAAATATTTCCTTTCTGGGAAAGCAGATGCAGGAAAAGCACAAAATATTCTTGAATAAAAAATCTTCTAGGAAGATTTTAATTTTTAAGTCTGCCAGCATTTGTTGCATGTCAGCAGATGAGTAAATCTCCATACGTTATCTCCTAATTGGCTGTAATTTGGCTTGCATTTTAGTTGTTGTGCAGTCTCCAAGCAAATAAGTTTTTCTGTTTCATATACTAATGTCTCCATATATTTCCCTATGTTGCTCTTTGAATAGATTCTTTAAGCCATGATTTGTGAAACCTTCATTTTATTGCACTGAAGTCACTCTTGAAAGCCTACTCTGATATGTATAACAGTGAACATTTTTCTTGGATTTTGTGACTTCTCTATCTGCCCAGCTTTAAATTGAAAGTGCTTGGGAAGCAGAACTGTACCTTAGCTTTGTTCATCTTGGATCCTACCAGAAGCTAATAAGGCTGGAAGGAAAATGCAGTTCCTTGAAAATCACAGGCAATGCTACAACCGATGTTTCATTTGGAAGAGCCCACAGAACTTCACAGGCCTGTGGTAACAAAACATTTCCTAGTCATTTACTGCAAAACCAAAGAAGAAAAGCTCCTCCTCTGTTTCTGTTGTTTTGAACTGAACTTCATGTTCAGGAACAAAGCAAACAAATCTGATAAAGGCACACAGGGGAATTCATTCCACTGAAGCAGTCAGTATGCCAGTGAGGGACAGGCTTGCAGAGCAGTTTGATTTTGTTCACAAAATAGCAAGACTTACATAGTTTATTTGTGAGAAAATACAGTTTAGAGCTTATTTATGTGAGAAAAATCTTGTTTCCATGAATTATGGTTCTGGGCAAGTCTTTCAGAAAAATAGGTGTCTTGGACTCCAATTAGCTGAACAACATTTCAGTTTTTCAAGCAATATTTAAATAACTGAAAAAGAAGTTTGACTTGAAGCTCTGAGCACCATCAAAGGCAATCAATACTTATTTATAATATTTGTTTATAATATGAATTGAGGGAAATGCTAGCCTTCTCTTTTTAAAAATCTCAAGGAAGATATTTCATATCATGTCAGCTAAAATTACAGGCAAGGAAAACAATAAAAGGATCTTAAAGTATCTAATTATCATGAGACGTAATGCTGCTTATAATAGTACTGAGTTGCAATTATGTTCACAACCTTATCGATTTCGTTGATTTTTTGGATTTTGTCTAGCCTTGGAGGCTCAGAACTTTCAGTACTTCTGTTTCAGTGCTAAACATCTACATTTCAAGCCAACACTTTTTTTTAAAAATAGTCTTTTTAGCCAGATTTGAACTAAACTCTTCAAATGATACGCTTACTCAAATATAATCTTTTCCCCAGGGAGGCACAGGGTCCGTTTTTTAATTCTCTCAAGGTAATTACGGCAGATGACCATCTTTGAAGATATCGTGTGCCCATCAAGGCGCATTGATAGCGCTTTGATATGGCTTCATTTGAAGTGTTACTATTACAGAAGATACAATGCCATTGTGTGTTTCTGATTCAAAGAGGGTGACTTTTGGTACAATTCTGGAGAATGAGTGTGACCATTTAAGAAAATTTTTCATGCCTACTTGAAAACAGTACCCTTATATCTGCAAATCCTCTCAAATTACTGCTATAATACAAAGATCATACTGTTGAACTGCCATACATAGTCTAATGAGTGACCATTAGCTATCAAGTAATTCCAGATAACCCAGTTGGAGTACAAATGCCTAACGAGTGTTTAAAATTATTTATTGTTTTCCATAATATTTTTAACAGAATTTTTTATAATTTTTATAATATAATATAATAAATAATATAAATATTTTAAATAATATATATTTATATTTTTTATATTTTTTAAGACCATGAAACTGGTTTGTTACTCCACATTTCATTGCTTCAGCAGCACCTTTATGCTACCATTTATTACAACTGCAGTCCTTCAACAGTTACACCTGAACTTCATATGAACTACCTGAATAAAGGTAGAACTAGTCAAAAACCATTTGCTAATGAGTGGAATTATCCCACGGGCAACTTCACACCCTCTGACAACCTTTCCGAGGATGGAGGAGATGGAGCACGTGGCCTGGGTGGATACTTGTATTGACAATTCAGCTGTAGCAAGCCAGATGCATGATTTATGTGGATACCGAAACAGCCCCTTTAAAGGTATTGCTGTGTAGAAAGGCTTCCAGAACAAAAAGGCAGGTTGCACTGTATACAGCTTTACAGGTCAACAACTCATTTCAGTGTCATGTCACCACCAGCTCTGCCTGTCCCTGCCCACCCCCAGGGCTCCCCCGGCCCTGTTCACTGCTCAAGACACCATTTCAGTCCCCCAGACCCATCAGCCCCTGCTTCAGCGATGCCACAGCAGCGCTGGTCTCCATCTCCCCACAACCCTGCTCTGCCCAGCCACGGGCCCCCCAGGCCAGGCCCACGTCCTGGCCCAGCCTCAGACCATCCCCAGGGAGGTGCCCTGTGCCCAGGGCTGGGGCTGCCCTGCTCCTTTCTGGGATAGTGGGACGAGCTCTGGCTGCCAGGCCCTTCCCTGACGGACCCCAGTGGAGCCCCATGGCCACCGGCCCTCGCAGCACCCTGACTTTAAGCTGTTAGTTGCAAACAGGCAGTTAAGAGCCACTTTCAGAATCTGAAAACCCAGAGGAGCCTCTGCGGTGTATCATGAGAGCATTTAGCTCTGCAGGGAGCCCTGGTGTCAGCATAACGCCATGTGGTTCAATACAATGTCTGAAGCCAGCAAGAGACACCTTCAGCCCCTTCAAAATCTCATCACGTAAGTTACTCTGGCTAATTTGTCTCTTCCTGACAATTTAAATTTGGTCTCAGTATTTGGTGGCATTGAAAGTCCAGGGTAGGTCTCCTCCAATTCAAAACTAGCTTCCCAGTCCCAGGGACTCCTGAAGCTACCCACTTTCAAAATTAATTGATATTATGCATCATGCTAAATATGCATTTGAGCTTTCACTGAATTTTAAAGAATGTTCTACAGAGTCTGCTTCACTGATGTACTGTTTCAGTCTTGCAGTCTATAGTCTTACATTTTCATTTACTTGAGAAATGAAACCACAGCCAAGCAATTTGGGTAATCACATCATCTGGTGTGACAGCTAAATTTGTCTTAACTGTCAGTCTGTGCAGCAAGGAAAAAAGGAAGAGGGAAAAAAGGGCTTCAGCCCATCACAGAGTGGTCCATGTCAGAGGGCAAGCCAAGAGGAACTGATGGAGGCCTTGGGTCTCTCACCTGCACTTAGCTTCCTCTCAGATCACAGCAGAGCCTTGGAAAGAGGGGAGAATTTGGACAAAAGACAACTGCTGGCTCCTGCATGAGCAGACAGATGAAAGAAGTGCAGCTTGCAAGCGAGAGCTCGCTGGTTGATAAGGGGTTGAGACTGGCAGCATTTCCCATTAGAGGAGCTGGCACTAGGAGCTGTTAGAAGTCTAGGAACAGGCCCAAGGAAAAGGTTCCCTGAAGAATAATAATTTTTTGAAATAATGGTGTTAAATGAACTGAATCAATTGTTCAGCCTGTTTCTATACATAGGGGTCTTTACTGAAGGCTTTGTCTGGGTGGCTCAGGACTATCAGGGGCATGAGAAAGCCCATTGGGTAGAGGGGTCCCTGGTCTCCCTAGCTGGAAATGTTGCCAGTGAAGCCAGAGAGAGTCAGGCTGGGACTAAAGAGGGCAGGAAAGAAAAAAGTAGTTTCTAGGATTGGATAGGACAGCATGGAAGTAAGCAGGGCAGAGAAAGCAATGGGTGGAGAGGACGTACTTATCTTGCACTGCTGGAAAGAAGTGTGCAGTCCTGAGACTGCAGAAATGAAGAAAGCAACATTCAGGGTCAGACAAAGAAAAGGAATATTGAGAGATGAGTGAAAGGAGCAGACATGTCCAGAACAGGGCTTTTGTTATCGATTTGCAATAACAACCAATAATTGTTTTTTTCTTTTCAACTGCATTTTCTGTTCAATATTGATGTATCAGGTGCTGGTGCCCAGGTGCCAGCAGCGGGGGCTGCAGGGTGACCTCTGTGAGGAGCAGATGGGGCGCCCTGAGCCAGACATAGCTGGTTCTAGACGGTTCCAACAGACACACCACAAGGCACAGCTGAGCCCCTCAACCAAGATGGTGGCACTTCTGTGAAAATGCCCTTAAGAAGAGTAAAATGGCTCTGAAGAAGCTGTCAGAGAAGAGTTGGGGGGAAAATGTGAGAGAAACAGCACTACAGACACCAAGGTGAGACAATAAGGAGGGTGAGGAGGTGCTCCAGGCACTGGAGCAGAGACTCCCCTGCAGCCTGTAGAGATGACCATGGTGAAGCAGTTATTTCCCTGTGGCTCTTGGAGATGACCATGATGGAGCATGATGGAGCATCTATTCCCACTGCAGTCCATGGACCCCACACTGGAGCAGGTGGATACTTCCTGAAGGAACTGCAACCTGCGGAGGGCCCATGCTGGAACATGTTTACCCTGAAGGGTTGCAAGCCAGAGCAAAATAAAAGCGTGAGGAGGAAGGAGCGGCAGAGGGGAATTGCTATGGACTGACCGCAGCCCCCATTCCCCATCCTGCTGCAGGACAGAAGGGAACATAGAGAAGTCAGGAATGAAGAAATGAAGTTGAGCCTCAGAAGAAGGGGAGTGGGGGGGGAGGGTCTTTTTAGTTTTGTCTTTTTTTCTCACTATCCTACTGTTTTAATTGACAATAAAATAATTTTCCCCAGGTCTAGTCCATTTTGCCTATATAGAGAGGAGGCAGAACTGACATAGCCTGTGACGCAGTTATTTCAGTTTGACATATTAGTGCCAGAGCTACAGTACCACATGGCAAAAGGAGAACTTGACTCAGAAATCTCAGTGAAGAAGTGGCTAACAGGGAAAAATTATCTTGAGAACCATCAGCCATTATTGCTGCCAAGGAGGAAGGACATCAGTGGCGGCAGCAGCTGGAAGGAGTGCCTGGTGCCTGCAAGGAACAGCGAAGCTGTAGCTATCTGATCCACCCAGATCTCTTGCTATGGTTCTTCTCAATGTCATGCCACAAAGGAATGGAAATATTCACATGTATCTTCACAGACATACAGATAGATATACTTTATTTATATTGCTTTCCTCATTCAGTCACATGGGCTTTCAGTCTCAGTCCTGCATCCATTTCATTTAGTGATCAAACAAGCCTAAAGTGCAGTTCCTGTTATCTCTTTGGATATGTGTAAATAAAGTGATACCATGTGTCATGGAAGGAATTCAAAACAGGTCCTGAAGAATCTATAATGCAAACAAGGGTTATCTTTGTGCTTTATGGCTTAATTATTAATTCTTTTTTTTATTTCCTTCCCCATACCTTTCAAAAATACTCAGTTTCTTCCTTCAATCATCTTCATAAAATTGTCTGCTGTGATCCTGGTCCCTGTTAATGTATCATGTCTGAGGGTCAGTCATATTAGAATCAGATTAAGTGTGCTGCTTCTGGTATTTCAAAAATAACCTGATAATTTAAAATTTAAAGCATATTGCACATTCATTTGAAATTCAGATGTTGAGGTTTCAAAAAATATTTCATGCATTATATCTGTAAAATGCTTTATATCCATTTCATAACTAAGTACCTTACAGTATACTTTCCTCAGCTGATTGTTTGCCCAGTAACCGTCATGATCATAAAATTTAGCTTAAATGACTAAAATTACCTAACGTAATATCTGTACCAACATTCAGTAGTCTATTCAAATGTTTGTAATAGAGGATGTGAATAAAAGGCAGTCATGTGAAAAAAAGATTTTCGAACTAAATAAAATTAAGGACTTTGGTGGAATTTGGTGCCTAAAACAGGAACACCTGCAAGCAAATGCACACAAACTTATTGACACAACCAACCCCCAGGAAATGGGAGACCAAGATTCACATTCTTCTTACACAGAGAGAATTAAAAACCCCGTCTATAGCCTTTCTAAGCTGTTGGGCCACAGGGTTTTTTTGTAGGTAGAAAAATTTCCAATTGCTCTTCTTTGAAGGTGTTCCTGCTGTTGAAACTGTGCATTGAAGAAACCAGCATTTACTGGAGCAGGCAAAGAGAGACTTGTGGATCAGAAGAACCCTTGAGGGTCAAGGAGCTCTGTAACTCAAGTTGTCCTCTGCTGACGTACGACAAGTGACTCTGTGACTCAAGTCGTCATCTGTACTGCTGACATACTCCACTTCAGCAAAAATGTAAAAAAATGATTCCCCTGGAATTCTAAACTAGAAGTCCCTCAGACCAGAATCCAACCTCCTGTGTTTCTGGAGGGGTGGTTTAAACTATGGCATGCAGCTTATAGTCTTACAACAAAGGCAATGGCAGCGTTTCACAATAATGGTACCTAGTACACAGCTCCCTCAAAAAGGAAGAGCGTGATCACCTGCTCTTAAAAGAGATAGTAAGTGTGTGGTTCCATATCACACAAGATGATTCGAGTCACATCCCTCATCGATGTGTTCAATATTTCTGATCCTGTTTTGAGACACCTGTTTGTATCCCCACCCAGTTTTGAGAACCTTATACCTGAGCAGGGCTCTGAATTCCTCTCCAGGCGCTGCAGAAGCTGACAAAATCATCAGACCTAAAAGAGTTTAACCCAGCTCTCCAGGCTGTCTTTCTTTTATATACATAAGGAGTGGACCGTGACAATTTAGCTCCATTCCCAACATGCTCTGTGCAAAATCATAGCTCAGCAGCAGCTGTTTGGCCTATGCAAACTGTGGAGCATGAACCAGCCAGAAAAAAGTATGAAAAAGGTACTACATAGCCCTAGTTCCCAACTGCAAGCTTCACCACAAAGCAAATCTCGGAAAAGTGAGATCAATCCTGCTTCTTCCTGATTACAAGAGAGATCTGGGCTTGAACCAGTGAGACAGTATCTTATTTTTATTAAGAGGCCCTCTGTATTACACGAAGCCTGTAATGGAGAAATTCTCCCCTAAAGAAAACAGATAAACTTAAGTTTACTAAATGATCTCATGTTGCCGGCAGTTAGCTTTGTAAAAGCCCAGACTTTCAGTTTAAGAGTTTGGAAAATGTTCTCCTGAAAGAACATGATAGGAAATGAGACGGAAACAAAAGGTCTTCTGAATTAAGGCTGCTCTACCAGCCCTTCTGGCTATACTGATGACAAAGCCTCCCCCACAAGGAATTTGCCTTACCAGCTGGCAATGTTGTGAAACAAATGCCTAGAGTAAGAGTCAGAAACAGCATTTGGCAGTTCAAAAATGCATCTGTTCTGTTAATGATACTTTCCTATCAGTATTTTTGGGTCGCAGATGAAGCTATATGGAAATGAAAGTGGTTTTACATCAGTTTAATTCTTCTCACACTAATTTCAAGCTGAGGCACACTTTTTTTTTGTCCATTGGTGAATCTCTTCAAAAAATATCTCACCTCAGATCTGCTTAATAAATCCTGGAAAGGCATACTTGGACCGGTTTGTTCACCTGACCGGTTACCAACTTCTCTACAAGAGACTGCAAGAAGGTTGCTTCAGCTCAGGTGCCCAGTACAAGACAGCAGGACAGTGGTGGGGAGAAGAGGCCTTTCCCACAAAAGAGAAATCTAGCTACGACCTGCAGTGCACTGGGTGACAGTCCCCCAGGTTCGGAAAGTGGGTACGGGTAAGAGAAGCCACGCTCTCCAAAGTGCACTAACCTCTGCAAGCACAGCGTGGCAGCTGCTGGCTTGTAGCCAACCAGAGTGACAGGGTAGGTGACACAGAGCCCTAGCAAAGGGGTTGCCAGCAAATGTAACCTTAAGAGAAAGAAAAGGCAAATAAACTAGCTGCTTCATTGCAGTAGTGCGATCTAGCAACAGTAGAAATAGCGGCATAATTATCAAGAAAAAAATGTCAAGCAGTACTGTGCCCAAGACACTGCGGGTTGCAAAAATGTTCCTTGGCACAATATTCAAGCAATAAGAAATGAGAAAGGACTAAAGATAGAATATTTGGAATTAAATTTAAAACACTATATAATTCAGTAGTGGTAAAAAAAAGGAAATTAATTCTGACATTTCTGCTCAAAGCCTAGCAATCTGTGAATTACCTGAAGTGCACACTGATTTTCAAGATGCTTGGCTTTTGAAGGATATTCTAGTATATATTGTAGCCTGCATTTTCTCTAATCCCTTTTATCTATCAACACTGGAGACATTTTGCTGCCCTTTAAAAACCACTTTTTCAAAAATCATAGAATGCACTTTCAAGACCTATTTTTTGCTGCTAAATACTCACACCTTTTCTCATGACCCACTCACCACTTTTTTCAACCAGTTGCAAGATGAAGCCTTAGTATTACTCTCCTAGACTAGTTATGTCAGTTTATTACCATAATATCAGCTAGAGGGAAGGCCCCCTGATTAAGTAATAACGAAATTGAGAAGGTGGGAGGCCATATTTTGACCATGTAGAGGAAACGTTCTTGTAACAGGGGTAGAAGCTTCCTCATGCTTTCCTCTGTAATAGCCACGGTGGGCCAGACCAGTAGTAGTATCTGAGCCCCATTACAGAGAATAGAATCATAGAATCGTCTAGGCTGGAAGGGATCTTTAAGATCATCAAGTCCAACCATTAACCTTACACTGCCAAAACCACCACTAAACCACGTTCCTAAGCACCACATCTACCCATCTTTTAAATACCTCCAGAGATGGCGATTCAACCACTTCCCTGGGCATCCTGTTCCAATGCTTGGCAACCCTTTTGAATAGCTACAAAACATTTCATCCCACCCTCACCATTGTAGCTGAAAGACTCCGTGAACTAAGAACTCTGTCCTATCAATGCACACGCCCACCAGTAGGTCTCTGCAGCTGAAAAAAATTGTTCTTTAACTGAATTAGAATATAAAATTAAAAGACAAAATCATGATTAATTAGACAAGGAAGACTGTATCTGTAAATAGAGGCCATAATACAGCCAGCTTCTAATTTCTGAGGAGGAGGTTAAGGAAAACAGGAGGCAAGCCACAGGCTGATACTCCAGAGGGGGAAGAAAACAACTGTGAGTCAAAATCCAAACATGGTTCATCCCTGCAGGAAAAAAAGGTAAAGGTAGAAAAATCACCCCTACAACAAACAGAGCAGTGAATTAACTAGTTTTAGTACTGAGTGGCATTGACTGGCTTCTGTGTGTTTGTTTATGCTGTTTTGACCCTGATTTAAATCACAGGGGGTTTCTAATAAGATTGTTCTGGTTTTAGCTCTTGGTTTTTGACTCTCTTTTTTTTACCAAAGAGGTAAAACAAGAGTAGTGCATTTACTGTATGGAATTTAACAGGCAGTACGCTAGCTTCCCTTAAGGAATACTATCATCTCTTCAGGGGAGAACTGCTGTAGCAAAACATAATGGTGAGAGTAAAGAACAGATACTTGAAATAAGCTTTCAAATATATGTTTCCATGGGAGCAAATTAGCTATAATATATGGAAGGATTGTACCCACACTTCAGCCAGCACTGCTTCCTCCCTGCTCCCTAGCCACATCTTGTTGTCTATATTTCAAATGTCTGTGCACACATTCAAGATTCAAATGTCTGTCCTCAACTGACTTAAAGTAAGTTCATATATTATCTTTGGCATGTTTTATAGACCATTTGACAAGTAGTGCATTACCAAAAACAATTTCGTATACTTGAAATACAATTGTACCCACCCCAAAGGCGGAGAGGGCAACGGCTGAGAGGGCAACAGCTGAGGAAAACAGTCTGAAACTAAAAAGAGCTTCACCTATCCACCCATAACGTGTGCTAGATCAGGGAGAAGAAATGCAAGTAGACCCTTTTTTAAAACATGAGGAAATTATAAGTTCACAAGCCATCAGGACAAGAGGAAGCACCAACAGGGACTGCATGTCTCTTATGCTGATGCACAACTTGGTTAAGTCTATCCTTAGCTTTGCAGCCCATGACCTTTGGATCTGTATACAGATGCCTGTTGTTCAGTACTCTTTTTGTTCTAGGAAAAACGTCTTTCCCAACTATGGTTCCCCACTGGTTACACAAGTTTCCTATAAAAAAATGGAGCTATTACACCAGTATGGCTTTAGGTCCCTCAGAGAGGTCACAAGTTGCTGTGCTGCTGCAGGAGGGTAGTTGGAAGAGCCAGAGGGACACGCTCCTATGCAGAATCTGTTCTAAGCAGAGGCTCTAAACCGAGCCCATTACAGAGAGCAACCCTCTTGCTGTCATTTAAAGGGAATGAGCAATACCTATCCTGAAAACAACTGAAAAGAAATATTTGATGACTCTTTGACATTTCACTAGTCATCTCACAGGTTTGTCTCCAGGAGACTGACTGAGTTTTTAAATCATATATTCTTAGCTGTCAGCAGTCTGTGCATACCTCTGACATGGGATGAAGTTCCACAGAGCTGTTTGTACATGTGGAAAAATAGGAAGATTAAGAATAACCACCCAAAAGTTTTGATCAGGAGATTCAAATGCGTTGGATGAGCTGTTAGCATTTAGATCATCAACATGTATCACTTATCAAATGAATAAAGAAAAGGATAGATAGATAAATAGATAGTAATGTTACATCATTATTATGCTAGTTTGCCACTTTAGAAGCAAAGTTAGCCACTCAATAAAGAAATACAAAAGCCTCAGAGACAGAAGCTGACTGGTAAGAAAAAAATACATTTTTGGGAGGGACAAACAGAAACGGGCCAAATAATGAGACCAATATGGTCAAAGCACAAAGGACAATGACTATTTCCCACTAACAAATAGACATGTAGGGATGGTGGTTTCTAGGGAAGATAAGAGCATCACATCCCTGACTTTAGTATACAATGGAGCAGAAACAAAAAACAGAATTAGTGTTGCCATCTTCAGCACCAATGAGGTTCAAAATCTTAATAGTGAAGGGAAACCTCTAAAAAATCTAAAGAATTACTGATTCAAATGCTGCAGGAAAATGAATGTGGAATTGTAGAGTCAGAATCTTCTTACTAGTAATTATAGCCACAGCTTTTTTTTACAAGGACTCTGTGAATGTAATAAATTATTATACTATTGAAGAGAGTTTTCATGTAAGTGTCAAAGACAGAATTGCAGTCCAAGGAGAGGTCCAAAATTTCTCAAAATGGAAGTATAAAGCTATGTCTTATATTTTACACATCATTTTGGCACAATTTTTTATTTGTCAGAATGTAAGTTGCTTGCTACTTCTATTCAACTCATTTACAGACAGAGTAGTTTCACAGTAAGTACTGCCATTTAAAAAGCATTGGTTTCTCTGGATGGAAAAAGCAACAATTTTGCAGTTGAAAGTAAGCACAGTATAATTTTATGCATTCAGCCATGACAGCACTTGTTGATTTGAAGCCAATAAAATGATTAC
>KZ505952.1:386648-447691 GCA_002844005.1 Limosa lapponica baueri | reverse complement strand
AAAAAAAAAAAAGCCTAAAATTGCAGAAAGCCAGAGTGAATAGTTACTAATTAGTCCCTTACCCAGCCAGAGATAAATATCGGTATTTCAGGGAAACATGTTTCAGCTTCTTCTAGTATTATTATAATTACAGTGTGTAATTGAGGATTCACAGACACAGTGTGTTTGTAGGAAATAGAATAAATACATGCAGTGAGTGCCAGAGAGATGACAGCAAAGGAAAATTAGTAAGCAGGCAGCTGAGAATGTCACGTATTTCACACTGGAAGAGCATTTGGCATGGTACCTCGCTGATGGCTGATGACCAGCTTTCTTGTTAGATCTGTTTTGTTTAGGCACAACAGCATAAATAGAGTATTGTGCTTTCAGGTCTGTGTTTGCAGAGGTCCTCTAGATCATAAGGAACTCACGTCACCAGTAGCTGTCTATGCAGTAGTTGCCCACATGCACTGACAGGTGGAATGACATAGGCCATAGATGCGAACCCAGTCATTCTGCTTAACTATGCTCTGATTGAAAGCTGGGTTTAGGTAGCACCTCAGCATATAAAACTGGAATTCCTTGCTTACCACACCTGGTTCACACAAGGAAAAGGTTATAGCACGCTCCCATCCACAACAGTAGGGAAGAAAAGAACATGCTGATACAGAAGTATGTTGTCTAAGAAAGGAAAAGTCTTCCCAGGCAGACTTTCTTCCCCAACTTGTCTTCTACCAGCATACGACTATATCATTCCAAGTGTCACATGCTTTAGGAATCCACTACATTTCCCTTCAGAACATACAGCTTTTAAGCTTCTATTAGAAGTTCGTCATTAATTCTGTTCTCTTTTAAACTGCTTGAAGCAGTTTTGCACTTTTTTAAAGCTGATATGCCTGTTAAGGCTTACTGGGGAATCAGAAAAAGAGTCCTGATACTGGCTTTCCTGAGACAGATTGAAAGGGGAGCACAAACAACCTTGTCTCACCTGCAGCTGAAGCACAGGGTTGCTCCTCCACTCATTTTCATTTCCCCCAGACAAGTTAATGCATGTTAGTGCTGCCTACTGCTGGATTCTGCCACAAATGCTGACCTCAGAAGTCTCTGTCTATGTAAGCTGACATCTTGGTGATTTTACTTCCCTGGTAGATTTAGAATCCCTGCTTCTTTCCCTGTCTAATGTGATGATAGGCCTGTTAGGTAAGAAGCAAGGTGATTCAGCAGGCCTGCTTGGAAGTAAGGGAAGGAAGGAAGGAAGGAAGGAAGGAAGGAAGGAAGGAAGGAAGGAAGGAAGGAAGGAAGGAAGGAAGGAAGGAAGGAAGGAAGGAAGGAAGGAAGAACAAACACCAACTTAGGACGGTTGGTTTCCTTTTCAAGTAAAGGTCTGAAACTGTGGCATTCACAATAATAAATTTTAAATAATAATAACCTTTAAATCCCTCCAGTCCCCCTGAATTGTCAATAGCTTTCACAAAAACACTTCAGCAGCAATAGCTGCTGTAAAGTGATGTGATAACTTGGCAAGGACAGCGCATGTTGCAAAAGAGAAGAAAGTGGAAAAATAAGTCAGTCTATCAGCATGTGCTCGTATGCTACCAGCAGCTGTGCTTGTCTTAGATTTCTTAATAAAGAGATAACTTAGTTTTTAAAATATGGAGATACTGATGTTGTAAGTATATAATCTTCATTGACCTTGTCATAACAGCACAATGAAAAGAAGAAAAGCGAAAAAGTGAGCTAGTTTGTTTATGATATCCCCTCTATCCTTCCATACAGGTTGTCATCCCAGTCAACTAATTAACTTCTCTGCTTCTCCCTGAACTTCTTGAACCATCTTTGACAACTTCACCTTTCATCACATAGCTCTCTCTCACTTGGATTGCTCAAGCAAATCAAAACTGCTTGAAGGAAGTTTCCTCCTTTTCTTTCACCTTGCCAACAGAACTAGCAGGAATGCAAAGTCTGAATGGACTCCAGTGTCATACCTTCAAAATAGCACGGGTCACTTGAGAGCTGTGAAGTGCCTCTGTCACTATATTCGTCTTGTTGCAGTGAAGTTGTATTCGGCTTTCAATCTACTTATTCCTGTGCCTGTATAATCCCCCTGCCTCCATACACACAACAAAGGCTTTGGCAGAGTTTTGCAGAGATGTGCTCTCAGTGCCCTGCAATATTTAGATCTGCGGCAGCATAATTTGCCTTAGGAAATTATTCTTTCACAGAGTTTTGTTTGGAAAAAGGTCTTCAGAGGACAGTAGTGTAGTAGTAGTGTAGTAGTAGTGTAGTAGTCCTCATCAGAGGACTGTAGCTCATGCACCACAAGTTTCTAAGCAGAAGGGCAAGGCTGCTTCTATGAAAGACTCTTCCACCTCTGCCAGTTATGAGTCAGTCCTGTTCTGTTCTAAGCAGCCAGTTGTTGTGGGTTAACCCCAGCCAGCAGCTCAACCCCACAGCCACTCGCTCACTCGCCCCCAGTGGGATGGGAGAGAGAATGGAAAGGTAAAAGTGCAAAACCTTGTGGGCTGAGATAAAGACAGTTTAATAGGTAAAGCAAAAGTTGGATGTGCAAGCAAAGTAAAATAAGGAGTTCATTCACCATTTCCCATTGGCAGGCAGGTGTTCAGCCATCTCCAGGAAAGCAGGCCTTCATCACGCATAATGGTTACTTGAGGAGACAAAGGACACCACCTCGAACATTCTCCCTTCCTCCTCCTTTTCTGGAGCTTTTTATCACTGAGCATGATGTCATATGGTATGGGGTCAGCTGTCCCGGCTGTGTCCCCTCCCAACTTCTTGTGCACCCACAGCCTACTCACTGTCGGGGCAGCATGAAACACACAAAAGGCCTTGATGCTGTGTAAGCACTGCTCTGCCAAAACTAAAACATCAGTCTGTTAACAATACTGCTTTTGTCACCAATCCAAAACATAAAAATAGCACATATGAAAACATAAAACAAAAACATAGCACATACGAAGAAAATTAACTCCAACCCAGCCAAAACCAGTACATCAGTGTAAAGAAATTATATTTGCTTCAGCTATAGGAAGTATTATCAATTAAAAAAAAAAAAACCATAAATACTTAGTAAATACTATCAGTAAAACTGAAATGAGAGAACAAGATCTTTAGTCTCATAAAACACCTAAGCCACCTTGAAGGAAGAGAAAATGTGAGAAAATGTGCCATTAACTTCTTTTTGTATAACTTTTGCCTTTTCTCTGCAGAAACAACCCTTAGCTGAAGTGAACTTGAAGGAAACCTAAGTGAAAGCAGAGAAGCAGGATGTATATTCCTGTTCTGGCTCCCACTATGGTATCTCACTTTCAACTGGCACATTAGGAACAGTCACAGGCCTATTTTTCCTCATTTATCAAATGAAAGAAGCTGAAGTTTCTGAGGCAAAACACTCAAACGTTCACACAGAAGAGAATTCAATACTATCATCTTTTTCCCATGACCCTTAAGAAAGTTGGTGTTAATACAGTTCAGGCAATCCAGCAAGATCAACACTGGAACAAAGTGTATTTTTGCAAATTTGGGTTAAGATACACTGGCAGAAGTCCACAGCATGAAAACTTGCCTAGCAAATATTCTTACAGCTATCTAAAGTCTTACCATATTCCACTAGAGCACAATTCCCTTTCAAAGTTGTCATTTGTAGGAAATTATATATATTGCATCCTCTTGGGAGTTATTTAACAGGTATTAGCTACTCACTGAAGAACAATTATCAAAAGAAACAGATATGTTTCATGTTTTGGCACTGTTTCCAGTCTTTAAAGAAAGTTTGATCTTTATTGCATGATCCATCTCTCCAGAAAAATGTCATAGCTCCCTCCTTTGTAGCAACAAAGCAATGAAAAATCAAGTAACACCACCTCTCAACTAATCTTAAGGGAAATAGCAAAATGATAAGTCTGAATACATAAAAATATTTGAAATCCATTTCTTTAGATCTAAAAAGCTTTGGAGGAATTTAAAAATTAAATCCTAACTGGCTTCATAGCTCTTGCCATTATTGATTTTTCAAGTAAAAGATAACACAAGACTACTCCTTCAGTGTTAACATCCTTCTAAATGCTTTTGCAAATAAACAGCATTTCCCCATTTGTGGTCCTACAGAAGAGATATCTGAGACACACACAGAGAAACCCCTCAAAAGGTTCACATATATCACTTTCAGAGTAGAAGACAGATACTGGATAGAAATTATTTATTCCTGGTAATTACATAAGAAAGTAACTCAACAAGTCAGCTATGAACCAGTCTGTCATGGCTTAGGCTGGGCTGGCCAATAAATGAGCAACAGATGCTCTCTTTAACCTCTCTCCCTTTAGGGAATTATAGAATCATAGAATCATAGATTCATTGAATGATTTTGGTTGGAAGAGACCTTTAAGATCATCGAGTCCAGCAGTTAACATCGCACTGCCAACTTACCACTAAACCGTGTCCCTCAGCACTACATCTACCCATCTTTTAAATACCTCCAAGGATGATGACTCAACCACTTCCCCGGGCATCCTGTTCCAAAGCTTCACTTTTTTGGTGAAAAAATTGTTCCTAATATCCAAACTAAACCTCCCCTGGCACAACTTGAGGCCATTTCCTCTTGTCCCATCGCTTATTACTTGGGAGAAGAGACCAACCCTGACCTCTCTACAACCTCCTTTCAGGTAGTTGTAGAAAGCAGTTAGGTCTCCCCTCAGCCTTCTTTTCTCCAGGTTAAACAAGCCCAGTTCTCTCAGCTGCTCCTCATACGACTTGTTCTCTAGACGCCTCAACAGCTTTGTGGTCTTCTCTGAACGTGCTTCAGAACCTCAATGTCCTTCCTGTAATGAGAGGCCCAAAACTGAACTCAGTGTTCAAGGTGTTCACCAGCCTTGACTACAGGGGAATAATCACTTCCCTAGTCCTGCTGGCCACGCTATTTCTGATACAAGCCAGAATGCTATTGGCATTCTTGGCCACCTGGGCACACTGCTGGCTCGTATTCAGCCAGCTGCTGACCAATATTCCCAGGTCCGTTTCTGCCAGGCAGCTTTCCAGCCACTCTGCTTTCAAAGAAACTGCAATTGACTCTGTGAAGACTTCAGGAGCATCCATGGCAAATCTAGGTTAGGAGAATAAGAAGATCAATTTAAGTACATTCTCAGAGGTGAAAAAAACATTCTAGCATGGCTTGTGAGTATCATAAGGCATGGCTGGGCTTACCTCAGAAACACCAGGATGCACAAGAAAGCCTCTGTGGTCAAGATCCTGAAGACACTGATATCCCAAAGAGCATAGCAGTAGACAAGAGACAAAAATAAGCAGCTTACCCATCAAACTGGTGGATGGGCAGAGTGTGCTGTTTCCTTTATCAGGATGAGAGAAAAGCAAGGTCAGTTTACTGACCGTGAAGAGGAGCAAGGGATGTCAGGGTCCAGCTTTATGATCATAAATGTCTAGTCACTATAGCGCCTGCGGCCACCCTTTTTTAGCAGGTCTTGTGTCCTGGGAGTCTCACTGTCACTTTGACAGACAGCCATGCCTGCGGTGGCCTTGCTTCTCTGTTCAGCTGACGTGCAACACTGTGCAATTCATTTCTGTACCTGTGACTACTTTCACAAACTGTCATGCCCCAGTTGCCTTAATCCCACACTTCAGTTATTTCTCAGACAGACTATGTAATTAACTCTTCTCTTCTTTCCTCTCAAACCAATCCATCTACTTCCTAGTACAATGTTGGTTTTACCTTTTTGGAAACAATTCCAATGTGTTTGACTCTGCTATTAAGTGCTCAGAGAATAATTATGAGCCTGGTAAATCCTGAAAAGTGACTTTCCAAAGCAAGAAGGCAACACCGTAGACAAAACCACAAACCTTAGAGGAGAAAGGGGCTGTTAAGCAAGTCTGTGTAAAACAATATCATTGTTTTAATTAAATTGTGAGCCTGCCCTATAAGCTGTAGCACAAGAGGCTGGCAGAGACAGCAGCAAAGTTTGTATTTTTTCCTCCAGTCATAAAAGTTCTCTCATTACTAACTGAAATGTATTAAAACCTTAATCACAATTATTCCCATCCCTGCATTGGCAGGATACTCCTGTCCCTCCTAACCCTGCATAGTGATTGTTCATGTATGAATTATCTTGTGTTTATATTGCATAAAGCAGGAGGGTGAGGTTCGCAGTTATACTATTTATTAAATAGTTTTATTACAATGCTAATCCTGATCCCAGTTGCCAGGCCAATTAGCCTGGTCACACCAAATGGATAAAGGGGAGTGAGGGGATGAAATGTTCAGCTCAGTGCTCTTGAGCTAGTTGCTCGGTCATAACTGGGCAAAATGGCTTCCCACTATGTCTCACACTAAGAAAGTGGGTGATGTTTCTCATTTCTCTCCTCCCTCATGAGGGGAATGCATGAACGTACAATGACTGCAACAAGAGAGAAAACACAGTCCCAGGTTTTTCTTTTGTCTTCTTCTAGTTGTGCTGGTGCCTTTGTTCACACTATGGCCAGGCTGCAACTTTCAGTCTGGGACACAGAGGAGAAAAATCCTGCTTCATACACAATTGACCCACAGGTTGTTGAGCTGAAAGAAGTAGAGTAATACATAATGTGAAGTATCTCCCAGCAGGATTCAAACAGTCTGCCTCTCCAGCTCTCCATTCATTTTAAAAGCCCATTGCACTCCCAGGAAATCTGTTGTTGGATTAAGATGAGTATTTTCAGGTATTTCATGTCTAATGGGATTCTACAGCTGAGACTGTCTTTGGGAAATTCCTACCCTGCATTTACTGCATTTCCACTCACTTTTAGCTTGAGGAAAAAGGCTGAAGCATAATGGTTATTTTCATTCATTCTCTGTTAAGACCATTAGGAGGAAAAAAAAGTCTAAATCAGAATATTTTAACACTATAGTAAGAATTTGCAAGAAACCATCATACAGGGGAAGAATTTCTCCAGAGTCCCCAGTAATGACTGGCTTATATTTTCTTGCCTAATCATAGGTTATATAATGCTGTATATAAAATGAAGATCAGCATATTATCATTCATATAAATGGCAATTAATCCAGCCCTTTAAAGTTCTCCCTGTCTTTCATCTTGCTTAGAAGAAAAAAAATGTACCATTAGAGGACATCTGGAACATGTGTCTTCCTTTCAAACATCCTGCCTGCTGCATGAAGATTCATGATGTTTATTTAGATATTTGCTATTCAACTCCTTAGCCAGAGTCTTTGTATCACACCACCCCTCACTGCTCCTCCCTGTGCCAAAGCCACAAAAAGTCACGGTGTTGGTAACTCCTAATGGCCCTGCAATCCCTGCTCTGCAGACAGAGAAATTTGCAAAACAGTCTGCATCACAGGAACTCAAATGAGTTTTAAGAGGACCCACTAAAAAAATCTAAGTAAATAGAAACTTGCACTATACAAGCACTAGCAAGTAGACATCTGCTTGAAAATAATTCTTAACCAGCTATGGACATCATAGATGTTAGTATTAGACAGGAATTTCTGCTCAAACCAATTTAACCATTAAATGTACACTTGAGAACTTCAGAACTGCTCTAGAACCCATAATTAAACACTTTTATTTATTTCTTAATTTATCCCAAAGAAGTTCTCTCATCCCAATCAGGGGAAGATTGGGAAATTTATCTTTTACAATTTTATTTACACAGTTTATCATCCTGATGGTTGAATGGATGCCTAAAATGACAACCCATCCTTTTACTTGGGGAATTTAAAAATTAACATTGACAGGCATGATTTTAAGGTCATTTTTATTATTCCCTTGCATTTTACCTCCTCCAAATTTTGTAATTCATTGCTAGCTATGCTAAATATTTTGAAGACAGCAAAAATACACAAATAACTAAAGCTCTGAATGACTAGAGATGCAGTAATCATAATCAACACAAAACTAAATAAGATCAATGATGGTTGATTCCAATAAGGTTAAACAATTCCAGGAAATTAAGCAATGAATTAAATGTCACTGCTAGATCTGGATAAATTGATTTTAACATAAATTATTCCATGAGCTTAATTCTTCTTTCTGTTTTTTTTTTTCAATTAATTATACCCTCAACACTTCTCAGTTAAAGCAAAATTTTTTACACAGCTACTTCACAGTTCAGGCTGTCCTCTTGTGCTATGATTTCTGATTCAATTCTTGCATTAACCTTTGTATAGTTGTGATGTTCTGGTCTTAACCTCATCTCGTGAAAGCTTCTAGCATGAACCTCCACATCTATAAATGGAGACAAATGTCTTTTGGACTATATTAATTTACCCCTTAAGAAGAACAGAGTTCTCACTCTTCATTAGCTTTCTTGGAAGGGAGACCTGAACATTTGCTAACTTTCCATGAAACTTAATTCAAAATTTTAAGACCAGAACAGAATAACATGATCAACAAGTCTAACAATAAAGGCCATAAAAATCTCAGCCTATAATTTCTGCATCAAAACCATTGATGTACTAATTCGTCACTATAAACAACTCAGTTTCAGCAAGTTCTTGCCACAACTGTTTCCACAGCCTCTCAATCCATTATGTTAATACAATAGTGGCACCAGACATAAAAATTCACATTTCCACATGTATGATGAAGAATATGCTCCATTTATAGTATCTACACATCCCTTTCTTGCTTAATTCTAGCTTCAAAATGAAATATGTACACACTTTATAAAGAAGGGTCAGAGATTAATGACACTTTGCAAAAATGAATGACATGAAGAGTCGTCTAATGCCATTAAGCACTTAAATCTGTCAAGTACAGAATCTAGAGACAACAATCCAGCTAAACAATTTACTCAGGGTACATCCACCCCTTGCACTGGGCCACAGCGTGGAGATCTCTGAAGCAGCCCTAAACCAGCTGGCACCAGGACTGTGAGAAGCATAACAGGCACTGACACTGGTGTCAGCGGCTGGCCGCTACACTTAGCCCAAATACAATACCATATTTAGTTGGTTAGATTATCTGGGAGCCTCAAGTCAGTCCTTGTGCCATATTTTCCTTTCTTATGCAGGGATATTGCATCTAATCATGGGGTCTCTAGCACCGTCCTCTTTTCTCCAGAGTCATCAAGTATGCGAACAGTCCTGCAGATTTCAGAAAGACAGTTTGCACTTGTGAAGAGCAGACTGTTCTTATGTATTTGCTTGAATTGGAGACTAAATCAAGAATGCTGCCATAAAGTTAATGAACAGCAGGTGCCAGTCAGTTACAGATCTTTTCAAAGGAAAACCCGCAAAATGAAAAAGATGCCCTCAAACCATCTGACTGCAGATAGACTAAGGGTATTTTAGACCAGATGGCTACATATGGGGTGAGTAATCAAAGACAGCAGCCTTAGTAAAACTAAGGTATTTTAAAAAGCTTTACTTGTTTTCATCCATCACTGATTTTCTTTTTCCCACAGGACAAACTCATTTAAAGTTTAGTCTGTTTCTGTAGTGCCAAGGCTGTGTTGCTGTGGGAGGCACAAGCAGTGCTTACCACTAGCTGTTATGGAAGTCCATGGTTACTTAAGGAAAAAGTTCTCAGTGGACCCGTAATACTTCTAGACTGGAGCAGAAGACTGGTGAAAAATTGGAAAGAAAACCATTATAACTGCAACAAAAAAACTGCTTCGTCTGCAGCACAAACAATACAAAGCAGCAGTAGAGGGTCACTGACAGCTAACCAGCAATAACCCTAATGCGCCAAACAAATTAGGAGTCAAATATGCCTTAGTAAAGTAGAAAAGTTTTCTAAGTGATTCCTACCCTATGAAAGAAAAATAATTTCTGTAGAATAAAAATTGCTTTCATTGGTTTTAAAAATACCTCAAGTTGTAGCAAAATACTAGCTTAAAACTGTGAATGTCATTAACAAATGTCCATCTAATTTCCATGTATTTGCACATTTCAAGAGCAAGAAATGGTGGTTTGTATTCTAACTTCCCTTTTTTTACAAAGAATTTTCTAACTCCCTCAGAAAATAAAGGATAATTTGACACAAGGTTCTGTCTTTGCCTTGTTTATGGTTTTGCCAAGGTATTTGCATAAAAAATAACATTTTTACACTACCAATGTCCTTTCTAAGCCCTTGAGCTACAGTCTGAGCATGCTTCGCTCTGGAACTACTGAGGCCCACACTACAGGCCAAAACTGAGAGAAGGTGGATGTAAATGCTCATATCAGAGATTCTGCTAGGAAATCCAGTGGCAAAATTGTTAAGTTTGAGAATCAATCCTTTGACAAGCTGAATTACATTGGTTACTTCAATCTAGAGGTACTTTGCTATATCTTTTTACTAGCAACATGCTGCCTCTGCTTTACAAAGTCTCCCTGTCTGAAAAGTATTTTAAATGAAAGCAGGTATAATATTGAAAGTACAGTTAAATTAAAACATCCATAGGAAGGTGCAGAAACCCATCAAGCACAACTTTTAAAGTGTGATTCCCCTGTGGCCTGGCTTATTAGCAAACCAATGCCAGTCTAATAAAACTTCACTATACCTATCAGCTAAGTCTTGTTAACATCCAAGACAGAAGCAATGAAGACATAACAATGAAGCAATGAAGAAGAATATGACACTCTTAAGCCTTGAAGTCCTATTGACTGTGACTCTTTCAGTTAATTAATAAAGAAAATGGGTGGTATTTGGTTTGTTATCAGAGGACAGTCCTAAGCAGTACAAGCGTTTCAGAGGACTAAGGATGCCTTAGGAGGGCTTCTTAGCTTGCAAAGTGCTCTCAAACAGTTTGAAAAAGCCTCCAGACACCTTCATGTCCTGCAAGTCACGGTATCCCACTCCCTATCCTTAACCTATGTTTTAGCAATGTGATTATTTATTTATTCAAGCTCCATTCATTACACTGATCATAACTGCTGCTTCAGAGTTGTTGTTTTTTACATTGCAAAGAGATTCTGGATCTTTTACAAAGATGTCACTCACAGGCTACCAGCCACAGTCCAGAAACTAGGAGGAAAAAAAAAAATAATAAAATTAATACACCCAGTTATCTTTATTCCCTGAGGGAGCAACCTCATCAGCAAACAGTGCACTGGTATGTGAATACTCTTGTGCTTTCTCTGTGTCTGGGCTCTAGGACAGAGGAGGAAGAGCCAGGGCTGGAAATCCACTTTTTGAGAGTGGAAATGCCCTGCCTGCCCTTGCAGCTCTGCATGGACTCCAGAGTCACAGCTAGTACCACAGCACAGAGCATAACCCTTTTTCTCAGATCTGCTACAGGAGGAAACAACGCTTGGGACTATCCCACCACCCTATGTCACACCGTGGATGACTTTTTGGTGCCTTGAAGCCCAGTTCTTCAGATTGCGTGGTAACTTCAGAGAAGTGCTACTTAACCACAAAGGGACAAAATCAGTGTTTTAGAGCTCTACTTTCAAAAATAACTCTCATCTTCAGCTCTCTATCTTCACCCCCAGGGTGATGCTATGATCCTGCAAGCAATACTGCCACAATGTTTTGCGATTTCATTCATTAGTGTTTGCAAAATACTCTGAGACTCTCAGAAGGGAGATGTTACTGAATTCTAAATATCTGCTTAATTATCTCTGTTCAGCAGTTGTTTTACCCAGTCAAGCTGAAAGATCAGAAATATCATAGAAAGGTAAACTGCTGAACAAAACCAAACACAAATCAATTTGGAGACGGTTAAATAGCTCCTTTCTCTATGGAGAAGCCTTATTATATCTCTTCAGAAGTGCATGACTGTCAGGGCCCCAGGGCCACCCCCCTCCCAGGGCTGGAGTACAGGCGGGGGGCACCTGCTGCAGGCAGTGGTGACCTAGGCTGAGGTCTGGGAGTAGCTTCCATGGGGCCTTTCCTCTGACAACTCTGTTAGTTCAGCACAGATTTCCTTCATTGTTATTAGCTGTATTCTTGTCATTAGATGCTTTATTTCACAGCACTAACAACGCTGACACTTCACTGGCCGGTATTAATTCAGCAAAGTTTTGAAGTATGTGTAATTCCAGGTGGTCAGCCTCCCTGGATCTTCGCTCTGATTCTTCCCTGAGCATTGAACCTTTCATTATTCAGTCCAGTTATTTATTACCCTATTTATAAATTCAGTACAATCTTCTAACTGACATTTTCAACGAAAGGTCATCTGAAATACACACAGTGTTCCTTGTATCGCCTGCCTTCCCCTCTAAAGGTCCACCAGAGCTAATGTTGTACTTGTCATCTATTTACTCATTACATTGTGCAATAGGCCTTTGATCCCCTGCTTGTCTGTATGCCAGGGCTGTCTCCCATGAGGTAGCTCTAGGTGGCTTTCCTTTTTTCCATTCCCTTCCAATTAAGCCGGACACGTTTTCAATATCCCCACTCTAAATACCATTCCAGTGTATTGCTTAAAATGCCACAGCTAGGTTCAGTTATTAATCACACATGACTGGAGCGCCAGGCACGTGGCCAACAAAACCAAGATGCTGAATGAGAACCTGGGAGCCAAAATCCACCTATCCCCTGTTGTACCTAAAGTATTTGCACCTTCTAGTTTTCTGGAAGCTGAGCACCTCTGCTTTGGGCACCAGAGGCACCAAGAGATACAGACCGCAGATACTTCTTAAAAATAAGTCCAGCCAAAATTAACTGAAAAGATGTTTCTCCACTTGTTTCACCAGAGGGACCGTCAGACTTTCCCAGAGAGTAACTAAAAAAGCAGGCTACACACCAAATACCTTTTTTTTTCTTTACAAAGTTTTCCTTCCAAAATCAGCCTCCAGATTCAGAGATGGCCACACCAATGTCTTTTTTCATAGTGAAAACCTGAATATTTAGCAGCTTCACTGTGAGATGAAAGACCTGGACTTCACTCAAGGACTTACTGCCTACCTCTTCATTTTTTATGCACTTTATGCAGGGACATGAACTGTCATTGGAACTGCACTTGAAATTCAAGTGATTCATCTCTTTCCTCTGCCATTTGAAAGAAGGGCTTCTTAAGCACCTGCTTTACAAACTGTGATTACCAAGCAGGCCACTTAAGCCCAGGAGAAGCCGAAGGTTTATCCTACCTTTTCCAAGTGAGTTAAGCAGGTTCCCTATGAACTGGCTTTGCAGCGACCCCCAGTGAGAGCACTAGATCCTAGGGGCCCACTGTGCACAGCTGACAGGTTCTTGGTCTGAGGAACATGAGAAATAATTGTTGACATACTAATTTCACTAATGTTTAAAATACTGTTATTTTCTTTTCTAAGGAGGAAGGGGCTAGAAATCTACCACGTCCTGAATTCCTACTGTATGTCTTTGTGGGAAGAAGATGTCTTATAAGACGCTTCAGTGGAATGGGATTTGGTCATACCTGGTGAGGGTCTTGCACACAGATTTTTGGTGAAGTTTCCAGTACTGACCGACTCCCTTTATCTAAAACTGAATTTGGCACAAGTTTGTCTACCAGGACATTTTTTAATACAGCCCAGTCCTCACCACAGGAAAAGGCAATTCATCCTCTGTAAGAGTGAAGTATGAACTTAACACAGATTAAAATGCTTGCTTCCCCAAGCTCCACCACTTATCTACCACTTTATGAGCAGAGAGCAGGAGTCTCCTCTCCTTCTTACAGTCAGGACTCTTTATGTCCCCTGGGAAAAACTTTTGGGAAAGAGCTACTTTTGGTTTCAGTGCTGTATCTCTGAGCTGAGGTCAATGTTGGCACTACTAATCATTATGTTGTTATAGATTTAAAACAAAGTTAAAGTGTAGGAGTATTTCCTGTTAGCTTTTGAGAGGAAGAATATCCTGGACAGATTCCCCTGACTTTAAAAAGCAGAAGGAACCTGTGAAGCAGAAATAATAGTAAGGTCTATGTAAAGCTATCCCAGCACCATGAACTGCTGCAGGGATTTTGGTCATGACTCAAAACACACGCAAGGATTTCCAGAAAGCAGTTCAGCAAAGCAAAGCTATAGCAAACAAATAATACATAATACAAAGATGATAGGTATTCCTAGGGTAATTTTTTCAGGCTATAGGTACGAAGTTTCCATGCAAGATACAAAAGCCAATGAAAGAGCTAATTTATCAGCAATACCACTTACTGCTTGCCAAAAGTAACTGTGTCCTGTTAAAACCTGGCAAACTAGAGAGAAAAAAGAATCCTGTTTTCTTTGTGGGTTTTTGTTTTGTTTTGTTGCTGTTAATTAGGGCATTTATGCAACAGGGCATCAAAAAAGTTCATTTGGTGCCTTTGAAAATCATCTGGAGCTAGCATACAAAGCTTATAGTTCCAATTCTCATCTTGCTTTAATCAGGTGTAAAACCAGCCTAATTGAAAGGAGACGAGTGATGAATCACCATCTGGAGGTACCTGCACAAATTACAGTCTTAGCACCCTTCTCAAAGAAATTATGGGCTTCTGGAAGAAGTTTGTTTCTGAACTTGAGATCCTGATCCTCAGCCACCCAGAGCATGGCTGGGACAAACTGCAAGGCCCTTCCAACCTCTATGGCCAGGCTTCCTTTCCATCAGAGGTAGGGAGGCGGAAGCTGTGCCCATCAGATGAGCTCTGCTATGAAGCTGGTACACAGCCAAGGCATGTACTTGGACCCGGGAACACAAAAGCACTCCTAAGTACCATATTTTTGGCATATGTTTTACATACTGATGTATCACCAAAGACCTCACCATTGAAAATATAAACCTATATAGAGAACAGAGACTATGTGTTCCTGTGAGCATTTGCAGAGAGAGAACTCTTTTAGAGATCTTGAAATTTTCCAAATTATGGAGCATGCTTTACTAAATGAAAGTACATACTGCTAAGAAAATAGTAGAGAACAAAACATGCAGCATCGTCTGGCACTGTGGAAATTTATTTTTCACCTATATCTGGATTATCATATGCTTATCTGGTCCCCCCTGAGTCAGAAAGAATATAGTAGATCTAGGAAAACAACATAAGGACAACAAGGTATGAAAATACCAGTAGAGATTAGACAGGCTAGGATCCTAGTTTGGAAAAGATAAACTTTATAGGGGAACATAAGGGAGTAGGATAACGAATGGCAGAGGGAAAGTGAATGGGGACCAGTTATTTCTCTTCTTCACAACATAAGGCATCAGAGGCATTGAAGAAAACTTCCAAGCAGATGTTTTATAAAAATAAAAAAATAAATTTTCCACATAACATATCTAAACTGTGAAATTTACTGTCACAAGATGTTGCAGATGAGTATGAAGACATCCAAAAGTGATTACATAAATTCTTGTAAGAAACATTCATTGAGAACTGTCAGTCACAAAGCTGTAAATATAACCTCCTGCCCAAGAAATCCGTAAACCATAGCTTGCTGGAAACTGTAAGTGTATTTCAGAGGATTAGCATGCACATGTCCAGACTTTGTATAATTTCCCTAAACAGCTGCTCATTATTTTGATGGAGATCCTTCACTCTCAGTGCTCAGTACAGCCAGTCACATGTTCTTCAGGTTTTTTAGGCAAGCAGCTCAAGAAGAAACTATTCTAGGGATAGTGCTTAAGAATAAGAATTTAAATTTTACTAGATCTTTAGTGTGACAGGTGCTAGGGGTATTCTTCGTTCCATCACACTGATTCACTATAATTTTCCAAAGCTCTGGATGCAAAAAAGCACTTGAGGTTTTTTTCTTCTACTTCAGATTTAGACTGTTGCTAGTTTGTTCACAAGGGGAGGAAATATGTGAGAAACAAGCTGCAAATTGAAAAGTAGTGTAACAAATGACTAGATAACATAGAGCAGAAAGGTTAGAGAAAAAGAAACAATACATCCTCACATTTCATTTGTGATGTCATTTGTGATTGTACTTTATACTTGGGAGCAAGAACTCATACACATGTAGGCATGTATGTAAGTATAGACACACACATACATACCTCAAATTCTCCTTTTCAGTCCTGTATGAACAACAATCTGGATCCAAGATGCACACAGGTCAGGTTGTAATATGCGATAAGATTTGAAAAGGAGGGAGAGCATCTCACCTGGAGATAACCAGAGACTTATGCAGACAGTTCCACCATAGCCTGCATGACTCCACATCCCTCATGTGGGGATCCCCATTTCCACATCCATGTTCCAGTTTCTTATTCACCCACGCTGTCTAACAGGAAGTGCACCGTGCATGCAAATCAACCCAGTTGAAGACTGGGACCATCCATTGGAATCCCTGAACACAGTAGTGGTCACCACAAGTTGGTGCAAGAAGCTAACCAGCAACAGAGGAAGGAATTACTGCAAGAGAGGCAGGAGAATCCCCAACAAGGCTTTGGAGACAAAACCATCATCCTTTGAGACTGTGTGAGGGAGTTGGTTGCTTTCCCACAGATGTATAAACTTTTTCTGCCTTCTTAAAGTTTGTGTGTGCAGGAAATTCCTGTGGTTTCTGCACTTATTTTGCACAGGACTCCTGAAAAATGCAACTAAAGTCTCCAGAGTCCCACTCAGAGAAGGTTTTCTAAAAGGAAAACCCTAAGCAGTAGAAATGTGCAACCTATCCTCAAAAGGGAGTTGGACACTGGTTGCACAGAGAGTGCAGGCATATAGGTTGTAGAGCTGAAAGTAATCATCCCTCCCAGCATAGACCCCGAGGCAGTAGTACTCAGTAATTAGAGCCCTTTGTGACGGACATGTGCCCATTTAAGAAGCAGCATCATAAAGCCCAGGATCATAAACAACCTCTTTACTCCATTCAGCTATGACTGGTTTGTGTCACAAAAGATGCTAAGGCTCTTGGAAAACTAGTATTTCCAAGGACTTGGAAAGCCAGGACAGCGGCCTTGGCCTGGAGAAAAGATTCAGATTTTTCTAATGCTGGTATAGGAGCATGCTGGGTATGGGATTATCCGGGCAATGCCATCATTTGCAAAAGCCAACCTTGTGCTTCAATCTACTAAAGAAAGCAAAACTTAGAGCGACATACGAAGTACTTCAATGTAATCTGGAGGCAGTGCAACTTCCTTACCGTCAGCCACCCTTTGCACTATTATAGACTAAAGAATCCAGGCTTCTGCTTCACTAGATGAAGTTCTGTTGCAACTAGAAACATTTGGTTGGTTTTCTTTAATATTCTCCCTGGTTTTACTAATCTACTTAAAATTCAGATGAGTTTATTAAAAGCTTTAAAATAGTGACACACAAGTTAGAAGCAGTGAAGTGTTCAGTCATCAAAGCGCCAGCAGGCAATAGAATTTGGGTTTGAGCTCTGGAACAAAAAATAGTGTGATTTGAGCTTCTTTCCAATGACAGATACCAAACCACAAATGACCGGCAGCATAAAAAAGAGTAGTATCATGAGCTGTGGGGACATGGTACAGTGACAGCCTCGCAGCTTATTTTTTCATGACTGTCCTTTGACAGAAAATTTCATACTCCCACAATGCTTGCTTGTCCCAGTCTATCAGAACACTTAGTGTTTTCCAAACTCTGGTAGAAGTGAAAGCATGCTAAATGTTGCTTTTATTCTGGGGCTAAGAAAGAGAAAGAAACAGATTAAAACATGTCATGGCCTCATAGAGACATGTATTTTATATGCATTCTTATAGGGTAAATAACCTTTTTTTTCAGGAACTCTCCTATCCTGCTCTTGAAACTACTTTCATTTCCCCCTTAAGTTGTTTTAGCTCCCCACCTGTAAAGCTTATAATGAGGATGTGATGCTGACACCTAGAGGAACATAGGTATGAATGTAAATACATTATATTAGTCTGTAACTCTCAGAATGTGTTTCTTAATAAGGTGTCTGTTTAAACTGAGAAGTGAAAGCCTGTAATGCAATATCCCTTTTGTGAATAATGTGTAAGGTTAGCAGACACGTTACAACGAATAACCAATAATAGTTGGTTTTCCAGCAATCCAGTTTAATAGTTTCTTCATATGTCTGTGTTTATACATCAAATGAACTTCCAACAAAAAAGTAATGTACAATTCAAGAAAATACCCAAAGCTATTACAGTTTTGGCTTCCTCTTTGTTGATCTACAATTATGTACAAGACTGTCTCATTTGCAATACCCAGTGAAGATTTAATGATTTATTTACAACATCAGCTGGTGCCTTTCACTATGCAATTGAACTGTCTCCTTTTGATATTTGCATTCATAGTAGTGATGTAATTTGCTTTTTATGGATAGGATTCAGAGGTGGACTGAAACAAGGCAGGATTCTCACTACTGACCACAAACGTAGCTCTGAAATCCCATTTTCAGATATAGCTGAAGGAAGATTTCAGCGCATAGTGCACTGATACAACCATTATATTTACAGTCAACAGTATCTCCACTGAGAATAACATTCCCATTCATGTCAGGGGGAGATAAGTGCAAGCTGGAGACAGTATATATTTTAAGGTGTGGCAGACAAAAGGCATAGTTCTGGTGCCAAAGACACACCTTACTTATCCTGCCAGAAACCTCCAAAGCAAATAATGACACAAAGTATGTTATCTTTCTATATGTGTGGAAGGGAATATTTTACAATTCTTCTTACATAAGAGATTAAATTAGGAGGGTAACAATTATAATTTTATCATAATATGCAAACTGTTTCATAGAATCACAGAATAACTTGAGTTGGAAGGGAATTGTGAAGGTCATCTATTCCTAATCATTCAAACCAGGGCCAACTTCAAAGTTAGAGTCCACTTTGAATTTAGAGCAGATTGTTCAGGGTTGTGTTCAGTCAAGTTCTGAATATCTCCAAGGATGGAAACTGCACAACCACTGGGCCCCTATTACCATGTTTGACCACACTTACGGTAAAAAAAATTTCCTAACATCTAATCAGGACTTCCACCTTGAAGGTATAACCGGAGGCCCATTGAATCAATTGTAGTCCTTCTATTGACAGCAATAGTTTTAGAGCATCCCTAAACCAAGTATAACAAGGGTTATTTTTTCAGCTTCTTGGAAGAAATAATTCATTTTTCCAAGCTATTTTTCTGATACCTAGTCAGTAGGGTACCACTGCTCGAAATTTTTTCATAGCTTATACCGCAGTGCAAGATATTGACATCCATTGGCATCAAAAAACCAATGCCACAGTTGCACTTCCTTCATCTGTGATAAATCCAATATCTTGTACATTACACAGCTATTGCAGAACAGCATGTTAATGAAAGCATGACTAGATGCAAATTATTGACACAAAAGGCATGGAGGATTTCACCTCAGAATCCTCTCAACAAAGACAAAAACTGTTTGGGGAGCAAAAGTCAGTGCTCTCTGCTACAGCTACATACGCCTGAGTTTTTTAAATCCCTGTTTTGCCATCGCCTGCTACGCCTTCTAGTCATCAAACTTGTTTTTTCTCTCTCAGCTTGAAAGATGCCATTTACAGTATATCTTCCTCCACTAACAAGAGCTACTCCTAGCTGAAACACTTTTGTAATGTCTATATAAAGGCAGCCACTCACCCAGTCTTTCCATCTCCACAAAACATTACGTGACTCTAGAGGCCATGTACCCTTTATTTCCCTAGACCTGGCAAATAAAGGAAACAGACAAACTAGAATCATCCCAGTCTTCATATCCAGCCTTAAAATCCACCTATGGTACATCTTACCCCACAGTGATAAGAACACATATAGTCAGACACAACAAGGTACTGTATCCAACCCAGCAAATCTCGTGGTAACACTGTCCTCTTAGGTAATACGTATTTTATGATATTAACAGTCATGACTGGAACACAAGACTGCTGATATGTGTATATATATTGGTCGCAACTGTTGAGTGAGGTATGTGAATCCTGATAATTGGAGCTACTTTTCTGATTTCATGTCTTCAGAAGGAAATAGCAAAAAACCTGTTGGTTCTGGGCATCAAAATAAGCCATGTTGTATCTAGAGAGACAAAGAATATCAAGAGAAACACATGCTTAGAGGCTGATGGGCTCGTTTGCATGGCAGGTCACACACATTCGGTAGAAAGAAAAATAAGACTTTCCCTGTATAATCCTCTTATAAGATCCAGTCTTCAGTAGGGTAAATGAGATTCAAAATATTCTTTCATCCTGTAATACAGACACACTGAGTAGCTCCTACAACCAGTGTGAGAGAGGTGTGTGGAGGCAAAGAAGAGTAAAATTGATCATGAGAGCTGAATGGAAAAAGGTGTTCCATAGGCATTTCAGCAGGATTACAAGATGCAACAAGATGTTGCATTTCAATTTTGTTCCCTGGTTTGGCTTTGTTTTCTTAATACTTGTTTGATAACCCACAGACCATTCTCAGGCTATAGCAACAAATTATCTCTTTGAAGGTCTTCCTCATTTCTTGGCTACGAAAGGCATAGATCAAGGGATCAATCACTGAGTTGCACATAATGAGAATGAGGTACATGTTGAAGTGGGACATGAAGCAAACACAGTAGAGGTTTTGAGGGCAGGAGATCATCAGGATGAGATGAAGGAAGAATGGAGCCCAGCAAACAATGAAGATGCCAAGAAGCATAGTAAGAGTGATGGCTCCTTTCATGCTGGTTCTTTGACGGACAGAGTTGTACCCAGGCAAAGCAGCAATTTTCTTCACGTGAGTACGAGCTAGGAGGAACATATGGATGTATAGCGAGACCATGAGGAACAACATGGTAAAAAACATAGTGATGAGACAAATGATCACATAAGTTGATTCATAATAAAGAATGAAGATAATGCCACAGCCTGTGCAAAAGGTCCAGATGCATGCAATAATAAGCCCCGATCTTTTCACTGTCATGATGTTGTGATAACGAAGAGCATAGAAGATAGTGATATACCTGTCTACTGCTATAGCCAGCAAACTGCACATGGAAGCTACGACAGATATGCAGATCAGTGAATCAAAGACATTGTCTATATGACGGACAAAGGCATCTTCCATAATTATGTGTCTATTGTTTATTAAGTATATCGTTATGGTCTCCCAAGCATTAGACACACTAACCAGCATGTCAGCCACTGCTAAACTGCAAACAAAAAAATACATGGGCGAATGCAAGTTCTTGTTCTTAACTATTGCACATATAACTAAGATATTTTCCAGGAGGCTTACAATGCCCAGAGTTAGAAACACCTCAGCTGCAATGACCACTTGCTCACATGGTGATGACTTGCTCTTGACAGTAGGCACAGTAAAGTTGCTGCCAAAGGCACTCAGGTTTAGTTCAGAAACATACAGTTGAGAGGACGTGTTCATCTCAGGAAGCAAACACGTTCTGTTCTTTCCGAGGGACTTGCCAAGGCGTGCAGTAAATGCATTTTCCAAAAGGCAAGAGACCCTGCCAAAAAAAATATAGCATGACGAGAACAGGCAGAAGTTGACAAAACAAATATCATCCATTTCTATTTAATTTGGCTTGTACAGATCCTGTCTCTTCTACACCATATTCTACTGATTCTAAATTAACCTCCAATTGGCTCAGAGTTTTTCTGTCCATCCTTACTGAGAAATTAAAACCACAAATTAATGAAGTGGTTCGTGGACTCTTCATTCATAGTTTTGTTTATTCTGTTTGGTTGCCCAGAAGTGAGCACAATGTCCTGGAAATTCTGCTGAACACCAAACAACAAACAGTTCTCAAAATCTCAGTTCTTAGACCCCAGAAATGCAGGAGAATACAGTATTAGGTTTGGCAGAACTTGATCACTTGGATACAATATGTAGAAGTTTGAATTATTGCCACAATTGAGAACTTAACATTTTCAGTAAAAGATTTAAATGCTTTCCTGGGCTTTGTACTTCTTAAGTTCATGTGAACTGTGTTATAAACAGTTTATCTATGCAATACTAACATGTCACTTAAGAACATAGTATTAAACACCTAACAAAGACAAATCCATACACTTTAGGATACACTAAGGTTACAGAATCAGTATGGGTGGAATTTTGTCATAAAAAATGAGTTTTCTATTCCAGATCGTGAGTATTTTATTCAATGCTTTTTTGGTAATGACAACATTCAGGGCAAGTTGTAAGCCATTGGATTCTTAATAAGGGAAACATTTAAAGCTGATTGTCAATTCAAAGCATATCAAGCTAAAGGATTTTCAGTTTTTAAAAGTAACCTTTTGTTTGCAATCAAGTATTAACTGTACCTATTTACCAGAGTTGCTCCTTCAGCTTCTCTTCCTCTTCATCGCCTGCAACCTTTCCTCCAGAGAGCAGAAGTTTCAGCCCCCCTCCTCACCCGACATCTGGGGCTGGGGACTCCTTGGTGGGAAAGGATGACAAAAAAAGAGGAAAAGGAATGAGTAAATCCATAGAGTCAAGGCTGACCACGTATAAATTACTTACTGTGCAACTGCCTTTTTATAGACTCCAAGCAATAATGACTTCAGTACTCAAACTGTGGCTCCTCCCCTTCTTTGCCCCTCTGAACTTCTCTTTTCACAGATGTTGTTAGCAAAGGCTTGGGTTTTTACCACCACCTAGTGGTCTTCTCTTGTCTTTCTAGCTGAACAGTGATTCTGATATAAAATTCAATTATGAGCTTATTATAGTGTTATGAGCTTATTCATATGAGCTTTTTATAGTATTAAAGGAGGAAATGCATGGAAAAGACATGCTTCTTTGCAAAAACATTTCTTTTTTGTTTTCTCTGCTGTTGCTAGTACTCACTGACAATAAGTTCATACCACACTAGCACTCAAAAACAGGAGAGAGCAGATCTCCTTGCTAGAATAGAGATTTCAGTGCAGATATGGAAGGAACACACAGTGCATCGTGCCAGGAACCGGGGCTCCCCGAAGCGGATGTGAATTCTCCCAGGTATCACCAGGTCTAAGAGCTGGGAAGCTCAGTGCTCAGTGTTGCAATGTCTGAAGTCCCTCTGTGGGTCTAGAAGTCAGGCAGCTGATACTCATTATGGGCCTTACCCAAAAGGTGGCAAAATCCATGCAAGACTTTTCTTTAGGAAACAGACTGAGGCATGCAAAGCCCACACCTTCCTGACACTACAAAATGCCCTTTATGTTATCCGCTAACCAGCCAGTCAAATACCATGCAGGATTTGAAGTTAGCTTGAGATTAAAATGGCCCTCCAAATCGCCACCTTTCCTCAAATTAGGGGGTCAGGGTTTTTTCATGGTGTATAACAGCTTCAGGTGCTTATTTTTAACAGCATTTTTTCTTAAAGAATCACCACCAACAAACACAAACTTTATTGCTATATCCTGTGTCATTTTTGAGTTTTCAGTGTTCAGATAGAGTTTATCATTATAATGCAGTTAAAGCCATATTTCTAAATATTATATTCTACAGAAGCTTCCTCTATTGTTACTATTACCTTCACTCTAGGGACACTGAAAGGCCTGGGTCATTGTAAAAAATGTTCTGATGTACAAATTGTCCCTGGACCAAAAGAAACAGTGAAAAGTATTTTTATTAATTTGAGTAAAATAGCTCCTATAGCATTATGCAATTATAGTCTGGAATTGAACTTTGCGTGCCCCTTCGGCCCACTACAGGAAAGAGAATTTAGATTATCACAAAATAGAGATCGCAAACTATGCACAAGGGCAACTGTTAGATCTGAGCAGTTAGTGCCAGCTAGTGAACAGTAACTCTCCCTGCCGTATCCAACATGTCTGTGTGACAAACCAACGCTCATAGTTCTTTGCTATACCCAAAAGGAAAGAATACTGGATGCCCATCTGCAGTTCTCTCTCTGTTCTTTAATGTACAGTATGTTTTAGTTCTCCTAGGTTATCTTTAGCTAACTCATCTTAGTTATCTTTGGTTACCTTTTTGCATAGTTTTTTATATTTCCCCTGCAGGCCCTGGAAATCATATAACTAAAAGTAAAATTTTACTTCTTTCACTGTTCCTATATCTACCAAGAATCGTGCAGACGCTATGCTCATTCCACTTCCGAGTATTTCTCTTCCAGTATACTGTTTTTTTGTTTAGTACACCCTCTTTTTAAATTCTGTTCTCATTTACAAATTCCTCTGGATGTTCAGTTAAATAAAGTTCTTTTTAGCCCAGCTTAACTGGCTTTACAAAAGTTCTCACTGTACCTGGTAGGACTCAGTAGACCAGCTGATTACAAGAAATAAATCACACATCAGACCGGATGGTTCAGCTGTTATTCCTCAGAGCAATGCCAGGTCTCTAACACATAAATTATGAATCAGCCTTTGGATTCTACTTCTATAGGCCAAGTGTAAACCCTGTGTCTGTGCTAGACAAAGAAAATCCCTTATTTACAAAGCAGAAAAAGTACCTGCCTGGAAACTGGGGTAGTCATACAGATGTAGTTTGTTTGTGTTAGAGGATGAAATTTAAAAAAATACTTTTTTTTTTTTTTTAAGAGAGTCTTATAGGTATATTGCTGCAGCAAGACGCTCTAAGCGTAACAGCTTGAGAAGCAAGCAGCTGAAGGGGCACACAATTAGCAGTGGGTGGAGGCACGCAGGTGAGTTACAAGGATTGTAAGTTAAGGGGCACGGGAGCAGATCTTTGGATTCTCCCAGGAAAACTCCAAGAGCAGCTTCACGTCCCAGCCAGAGGACCCCTGACTGAATAGGCTGGTCTTTCAGGTGCTCATGATCTTGGTGT
The DNA here is from genome assembly GCA_002844005.1 of Limosa lapponica baueri. Lineage (NCBI taxonomy): Eukaryota > Metazoa > Chordata > Aves > Charadriiformes > Scolopacidae > Limosa > Limosa lapponica. The sequence goes on along the minus strand of KZ505952.1, from coordinate 423,178 downwards.
TTGGCCCCCTGTCTGTTCAGCTAAATAAATCCTCTGTGTCTACAGGCAGGTTGGTGCTCGGTGTTTTCCAAGGCCACAGAGATCGTGTCATTCATCTCAGCAGCCAGTCCAGCACAGAGCCTGTGTTGGTATTTAGCCATTGGGCTGTGCCAACACAGCACAAAACCTGATCCCTTGAGTGCACACAGAGCGGGCACCCTGAGGAACACGCTGAAGGCTCTGCCCTGTCCCCAAACTGGCATTTTCTTTCCACAGATGGAAAGAGGGAGGTTGGACTGGGGCCTTAGGCTGTGGGTGCACAGGCCTCCCTGCAGCGTAGAAACAAACACAGCTGGGTCATACACCAACGGGCCTGGACCTGGAGCCCTTGGGAGCGCTCCTGAAGTCTATGGTCTACATATAGCCGAAAGCAATGCTAAAATTCATCTTCAGGAAAGGGTGTTTTGTTCTTGTAACATCTTACGTGTCATAAGAAAAACACTAATTGCTTAAAGTCTCTATTTCATTGAACTCAAGAGTTTGCTTTGGGCCACAGGCAAAAAGATCAAAAGTGCCCTAGAAGGACATCCATGAACACAGGAAAGAAGTAAAATACGACGGCAGCAGGGAAAGAGATGTCAAGGTCTGTTTCAGTCCCATGCCATGTGAAGCAGTAAGAGGGAGCAGAAAGCCACTCCATTCACGTATCTGCCTCGCAGGCTTCGTCAGCGACCACCGCAGGAGCCCTGACAGAAACACACAGCCCCTGCCTGCCACCAGCACCTCCAGCCATTGCGCCAAGCTCCCCTTGGCCCAGCACGTCCACTGGGACAGGAGAGGCCGTGACTAACCTGAGCCGCAGGCCAAGTTACATCGTGACAAAATCAGCAGGGAATTGCATGCCGCCTTCAAGACAGCAAGGTACTGTTTTTATCAATGAATGTATAAATGAGGCCAGTGGTACAATGTGCCCTCAAAGAAATTTCTGTAAGAAGAGCTTATTACACACAGATGCATTCTGGTATTAACCTGTGCTAATCTTAACAGGTACAGAGAATAGGTTTACAGAAGCTAATACAAATCAACCCACCTTGTCTGGTGCTAATACATGGGAGCAATTTAATTCCAGTGTCCTTCTGTGGTTATTTTTGTCTGTTCAATGAAAATACATTTGTCCTTCATAATGTAGCTTTGGATTGGTGCTCTTGGCCTATTTACGAAACCTCTCTTCTGTCTACTCCTTGCCTATGCTGTCATTAACATAGTATTTCAGAGCCATGGGGTATCCTCTCAGACTGTATTCTGCTCTAAGACATAACCCATGGATCCAAAAGGGAAGGTTGTGGCCTTCTTTGTATTTGGATATATATAATCACATAACAAATGTTCTCTGACTTCTCAGACTGAGAAAACTATTACTCTTGACCTCTGCACTGAGTGGCTTTGGCTGTGCCCCATCAAGGTCCCCACTGTTACCTCCCCAGAATTATCATCCAGTTAGCCTGCAATAAAGACAAGCAATTAATTCCAACTAAAACCAAAAGGCATCAATCCTTCCTGTCTTTAGATGAAAAAGCTGTATGAAGAGGTGATAGTTCGGTCCCCTCATCAGTCCAGAGGAAAGCTGAAAGTCCAAAGGTTAGGTTTTTGAGGTAAGCAGTGGTATGGTGAATACATTCCTTTACATTGTGGCCCTAATCTTCAAAACAACACTTGAATATTTTTTGCAGGAAGAATCACGGAAAAGCGAGTCTGCAAAAAGGACATCAAAACATCATGTAAACTGTGCCCTGTCAAAGGGTGGGATCAGCCGTACTTAGTATGACTGCACTAATACTTCTAACCATCACCCCTTTTATTTGAGTGCTTAAAAATAGTTTGAGATAATCTCTGGCCACTCTCAGTTAGTACCTGTCAGTGGTGCTTCTCGCATCAGAGTAGAAAGCTGTGAAAGATGCAATACTAAAAGGCATTTTAGAAAGACGTATCCTAATAACCTAAACTGGATGATGCCATAACTAGCCCCTAAACTGTAAAGGGCTAATAAGAGGTTTAGTAACCTTCATTTTTATGTGCCTTCTAATGCAAGCCAATTCCAGTAATGAATCATTCTCTAATGTTTTATTAGAGCATGGGTCAGCAATACAGACCTGGTGAATCATAAAGAAATGCCAGCTACAGACTCTAAAAAGCACAGATGACTGGTGAGAGACTGTAGAGACTTTCTGACAGAAAGGAGGGGTGATTCAGTAATGGACAAACAGATAGGGAAAAATAAAACCCACCACCTTGCAGGTTCTTATTGGACACTACTATCTACAAGAGAAAGGAAAATGGCTTTTGCTAGACCACAGAGAAGATTCAATAAGTCTTTACCCATTAGAATAATTATTAAAAATAAGTTATTAAAATGTTACTTTAATTACATGTTATAAGACATTCCATATCTCATTGCTGCAAGTTTATCTTGCAGTATGGCAAAGACAAGCATTGAGCGTATTTTTCATTTGTTTCATAAAATGCTTGTGGATGAGAATAATTTTTTCTTATAAAACACTGCTAATCTGTTGTGTAATTCAAATCCTCAGTGAGACTTCAGTGTTTGAATATTTTAACTTTGTTAGAGTGATCACAGGCAATTCAGTGAAAGCTGATGTATAATACCCAGTCTTCAGTAAATTATATTCTAATGCTGAGCAGACAAGCCCTACGTATTACTTGAATAGCACAGCATAGTGTAGCATTGTGTAGAATATTTCATCTGGAAAGGACCTACAACGATCATCTAGTCCAGCTTCCAATTCACATTCACAATTTCCCATTTTTCCAGCGCAGTTTGTAACACCAGTGCTAGGCACACATTAGTTGCCAGTCACTCATTTACCAATAGATATTCACAAGCAGATCTTTCTGCTGCAGGGACGATTGCAGGTGTGCTCCAACATCTGTTCCCAGCAAGAACCAGCTTTATTTGCACTCTTGCTGAGTGGATCTAAGAAGTAGCCCAGTCTTAGACTAATTTTGTTTCAGTTAGGACTAACGTGGGGCGCTCTGATATTTACAGACCTGCCCTTTGATGACAGTCTACCAACTATTTCCCTTGGCTCAAGGAACAGAGGTCTCCCCTTGATGGCAAAGGCCTTTTAATGGACCGGTTTGAACAGGCCAGCTACGTGTCCACTATTCCTCTCACTCTTATTAACTAGCACATGGCCGAAACATTGAATCTTAAACCTCCCCAGCCTGATCAGAAACACAAGCACTGTTCTTCTGCCCTAAATTTTTGCACATTCCCAAGAAACAGATCTGAAATTTGGGCTTTGCTTTCTGCTGTTCACCTCCATGGTCCAGCTCTGGCTTCTGTTGCATCTTAGCTCCACTTTTCCCTAAATTTCATCAAAGTTGTAAGCTCCCTGGTTTTGAGCTTGCATCTTCCTCATGAAACAAATGAGAACAAATTCATGTAGAAACAGGCACCGTGCAGGGTGCCTAAGCACATCATTGCATTTGAACTAACATAAAAAACAAGATATTAAAGACCACTGGCAAACAGCAAACCTTTTAAACCTAGTGCCCCTGCACTTAGGCATCCTTCCCTGGGAGTTTCCTACATGTCCATCTGAGTATAAAAAGCCTCCTATTTCTCAGAAAGAGTGAAAAAATTCTGATTTCTGGGTTTTTATAAACTTCTGGACTAAAGAGATTCCCTGAACAGGTGATGGTGTCCCTCTTGCCTCCTATCAGATGAACAGTGGAACACAGGGTGAACCCTCCCCTGGGAGCACTGTACTCCCCATCCTGGGCTGGCGGCTTGGTTTGAGCAGAGAACCCTGACAACCCAGTGTCTCTCTGTCCTGTGCTGTCTCTGTAGTCAGGTGTTGGCATTTTAGGCCAACACAGGGATGACAAACAAGGTGAAGGACAACCTTCACTGAAGGATGTACAGTGAGAATAATCATGAATTCACTATGCCCACAAAGAGACGTTGCTACACACAAAATTGCAGATGCAGCAATATGTGTGTGCAGTTTCTATCTAGGCAAGTGCAAATGTCTCTGATTCAATACATATGATGACTAAACATAAATATACGTGCTACCCAGGCAATTTTCAAGAATCCTATGACAGCAATATCGACATTTCTCTCTTTAGAATTAGTTTTCAGTGCTATTTCCAAGATCTTTGTACTGGTATTACTCTCTGTTTAGGTTGGTAAAAAATGCAGTTACTTCCTATTTAATGAGGTGTCCAAATGCACCAGAAATGAGAATTAAACAATAAACATTTAGCTCAGAACTGATTTTTTTTGTAAATCCCTTACTACAGTACTTTTTCTGAGCTTTCCTACAACACAGGCTTGCAACGTACAGTATCTATTTTTAATGTCAGGATGTTTTTTTAATCACTGTATCCTGAAATAAATAAAATAAACAACATTATTTCAGGAGTAAGAATTATTTCTCTTCTAGTATTCATCTGCTAAAGAGTGAAAAGATGGAGTTTTGCTACGACTGAAACCAAAGATGTAAAAATTGAAAAGGTAAACGTTGTTAGCCAGAAACAAAGAGATCTGCAAAAAGGAAAGAAGTCCAGTATTGTGTCTGACCCCAGAATATTGTCTTCCTTACTGAAGTAACCAGTGCATTCAGTTGTACTAGCGAGAATCTAAACCAGTTTACACCAAAACATTATCTTTGATGGCAAGCTGTTCGCTGACATACAAAAACCAAGTGACTCTCATTAGCCCCTCAAATTCTCCTCATTTAATATTTCAAGCACCATTAACCCCTCATAAAAGCAGGCACCATGTGCCCCGCTGTATTTAATGTCTAAGCCAGTATTAAGAGTGAAGCAGAATCTGAGAAAATTCTTGTCATACTGGTTTGGTGAAGCTGCCCATAGACTGCATTTTTCTGGCTTTCTTGGGCTTACGAAGTGTCTGGTTATAAAAGAAGACCAGAAGATAATTTCTTTTTGGCACACTTTGAAACATGAATCAAAAAAACCACTTTACTTTCTTTTTCCACCCCTCCCACAAAAAGCAACCAACCAAATGTAGTATGATTTCAGAGAGAGGGCAGCCTCTAGAGCTAGCTCTCATTCTAATGGAAATAACCCAGAAAGCCCAGTGCATGGGTTAATCGTTCAGGCTAAAAAGGATGGCAGATTTGTGTCTCCAAGAAAACAGTTGCTATTGGATCAATTGGGAAATCAATTTCTGCAAGAGCTAAGCTGATCTATGCCATGTTTTCTCAATTGAATTACATTTCTTCATGCCATGTCTAATTGCTGATAAATAAAATGAAAAAATTGCTTGGCATCTACGATCTTTCTTACTTCCTCTTGCTGAGCTCTGTAATTATAGCAGCATGGAGGTCAATGCTGGCTAAACATCACAGCCTTCAAAGTGGTGAAAAGCTGTACCTTTGAAAAAGTGACCTTTGTGCTTATCAAAGATGCTGAATGCCTACAGTGCACCTCAGACTCTATGGCTAGCTGAAACCTGGGATTGAAATATTTCCATTTGGGGGATGAAAGACAGACACTTCAAAATTCTGAGGAAAAAAGGAAACTTTAATCTTAAGGAAAATCAAACTAAATTTTTCCTGTGAACCTGTGTTTGAGTTGCCAGCCTTCATGGTCTCCAGGGCTGAGAGGTAGAAAGCTCGAGCGCTCTTCAAGGAAATCACTGGGGAGTTGGGAGGGAAGATGCAGTTGTGTAGACCTTACAGCAGAACAACAATATGACAGGAGCTCTTATTCCACATGTCCATATAAGACAGATTGACAGAGCATCAGTTTGATACCACAAAAACTCCATGGCCTTCTAGTTTCAGTGACTATGCTTGTACTCGTTGTACTCTCCCATGGACATATAGAGCCACCACCAATGTTGTCACAGAAGTTTAAACAGCAGGGATCGCAATAATTAGTATAACTCCATTAATGTTAGTGATGTCACGTAGCTACAGATCATGGCTCTGTTTGGCAAAACCAAGTATATTTTTGTTGAGAAGTCCTGGTTTGTCAATGACTAGCTCATATGAAAAATTTCCTGAATGCCAGCAGGGAACAACTAAAGTCTGAACACCTACTTACTAATACGCAAAGGAATAGCAAAGAATTAACTTTGGCTTCAGGGAAAGTAGTAGTAGTGTAGTCAACTTATATATACGCAAATATTTTTATACAATAGAAGGGGACAAACATGTTAATCCAAAGTTTCAGATCAATTAGAAAAATCAGGACAAAGAGAAATTGCAAGTCTCCCAACTTTTCCCCAGAGAATAAATTTGCAGGCAGAGAAAGTTCACAGGCACCTGTTCAAAGAACAGGATGAAACAAAAAGAGCCTAGTTTCCAGTAACAAATGCACTTGGTTAGCATACAACTCAATTTTAGTAACACAATTAATATTGACCTGGCTTACCAACATTATCAAGTTCAACAATACCAACACTTCTGAAAACCAGGAAACACAAAGTACACTTCCCAATACAGCCTGTTTTCAGCCTTAGCTGTGGGACAGTTGGAGCTTTGTCTTAACACATAATGAGAAGCAAACTAGATAAAATCAATTATCTCACTGAGAATGTTCAGGTAATTTGAAGTTTGCGACCAAGTACTGGTTTTGGCACTGAGAGTTAAAATTAACTGCTAATGTGATGACAATAATAATGAGAAAACAAAACTTAAAGTAAGATACAGTTTGATTTCTCAGATTTATAGAAGTTTGTTCTCAGCAGACTTAAAAAGACTAGGAAAAAATTGCAGTGCTTCTCAGTTATAAATAGTACAATTGATTAAAATACAAAGGCAAATGAAAGTTTAATATTATTATAGAATTGATAATATGAGAGATAATTTAATCAACTAATGAAATTTCTGCCTCTTCATCTTCATTAGAGTCTTCCTAAAAGAAAGCAAATTTGTCAGTAACTAGATGCTTCTTTTTAATGTCGTCTTCTTACACTATTTTGAGATTAACACAGCGGGCTTGTAAAGTGCCAGAGAAGAACAGGAAGGCCACAGGAATTTCTTACAAAGACTTGCTCCTATGAGTTAGAGTATGCAGTGAGAAAAAGTTTCGGACACCTGATTCAGTGGAAATGATATTTTTATACTAAAAGTTTGTACTGGATTCAGCACACAATGCAGAGTGTATGCCCAGCAGTGGGATGATCAAGGCCTGACCTGACATAGAGTTTGAATGGGGTGGACAGGCAATTCAAACACTGCCATAAAGGATGGCAGTATCAAGTCAACCCATCAAAATTGTTTAAAAAAATTTGAGTCAGCTGATTGAGTCTGTATTGTATCTGAGCTTTACATCCCAGCCACATTTCTAACAGAGGATCAGAACATTAACTTTGCTGCCATGTCAAACCACATTCCCTCCTACATCCCTTACAGTTGAGGTCTTTGCCAATTTTAATATTGCAGGCTAACATGCCACCTACTTGAAATTGTAATAATAAGGTTTTTCTATGTGAATATGCATCCACTACACACAGTGAATAAAATCAAAATACATTGGATCTTAATATTTTAGCCCTGTCTAGAAATTGTTCTTCCTATTCTCTCAGCTCATTTTTAATTTTTACTTTATTCTTAACTTTTCATTATTTGTGGTTTTTGAGGTTGTCCTACGGAATCATTGAATTGGGTTTTTTTCCAAAATACATTCCAGAATAGATTTTCATTCACAGCAGAATGATCATTACTTTTGAAATTAAGGACATGTGTTTGGGTCATAATAATTGATTTAAAGGCTAACTCCAGGCACACGTTTTAGAAAACCTTGACCTACAGTTTCCATCCTAGAGTTATGAAAATATACTGGGGGCTTTGAGTTTTGGGGGTTTGATTCTTTCTTTGGCTTGGGGGGAGAGTTTTCATCTTCCTATTTTTTTTTGGCATAACTAAAGTTACCTGACGTATCTGAAAATTATCATTTGCAAATAAACACTGGAAAATGAAACCATGAAAGAAGCACTCACACAGTATGGCAAGAGTGGAAATCCATGTATTTCCACAGCTATGGCGCTCACTTCCCAGCCTGGCCTCCACACCAGCCATGCCAGGAGGAACACTTGGAAGTCATACGGCAAACAGGATCAGGGAACAGTTTTGAGTTGGGAAAAAAGTAATCTCTTAAAAGAGTGTTTATTTTTCTGCTAAATTTGGGCTCTGGCCTATGTATCCACATATAGATCTGTACAAGTGGGAGGTAAAAGTGGCCAACTGGAGGCAGAACCTGTTGCAGCTAGCAGAGCTGCCAAAGGGAATCTGTGCCTAAACACCGCCTTAGAAACCAAAACAGTTCTGCTAGCTTAAATGTTTATCACATACAAATGAAACAGATGCAACTGACCTTGGTGATGTGTGTCTGCTAACAAACTAAATCTGTTAATAGGAATACAGATGCATAGCAAATAGGTTTTGTATTTACTGAAGCACAGCACCATTAACAAGGGGGTGAGCTTGCTCAGAAAAACCTTACTTAGCTGAGGGAGCCAATTAGTAGATGAAGGGCATGAAGTAGGCTCCCTCAGCAGAAGGATGGTAGTGATACCTGCCTATTCCTCCTCTCCTGACCCAAACCCAATCACAGCCTTTAGCTGCCTGAAAGACTACATACTCATTTGAGAGGAAAAAGAGTTGAGTGCTTTGAGGCTTGTGGTTCTTTTAAATCCAATAACGATAAAACACTTTGTCCAGGGAACAAGTTCAAAAATACCAGCTTCTCCTTTCCCAGGTGAGAGCCCTATTGCCCAGATACTATTCAGAGATCACGGCTTCCTCTTGTTTGATCCTTTCTCAGCTCCAGAGAGCTCACTCTGTTTTAGCTTTAGCAAAAGATTGCCTCTGACAGCAGTCCCGTAGTCAGATAATCAAGTCCTTTTCCTTGGGAACTGGGAGGCTTAGGGTTGAAGCCCCTGCCTCTGAGGGGGCCTGTGATGGACCACCACTGCCCTGAAGGATCTTGGGCCCCAAAAGTGTTCAAAAAGTGATAGGCATCTCTTCGAACATCTTGCTCAAGGCTATAATTATGGGGATCAAATTCAACCCGATGTAATATTTATTTCACCTACAGCAATGGCAAGTTCAGTGTGACCATGATAGACAATATGTCAGACAGGGTTAAAAAGACATGCTCTAGCTTCCCCTCCCATAACAGGACACAGGGCATCACTCGCCAAGTGAATGATGCTGGCAGAGCAGGAGCGAAACCAGGAACACCAAGCTGTAAATACCTAACCAATGCACCGTCATCTTTCCACAGCTCTGCCTTGAAGGCCGGAAATGCACACAGTCGTGACAGGAAGATCAAATTCCAATTAAACTTTCTTCATCTAGTTTAGAAAAGGTATGTCAGCTAGAGAGGTGTTATGTCTTTGCTAGGACAGTTTCACCTGGCACACCTTGTTGTACTTCAAGGGGTAGAGAGGTTTCTGCATATAACATCTGCCTCTTTGCAACTGTAAATGGGCTGTAACAGTGCAACTACACCTGCAGCAAGAATTTGTAACACTTTCATGTAACTAGTGGCACTAATGCAAAACAGCTGCTGTCTATAGGGAAGCCCTGGCTGAAACTGAGCATTTGGATTCTTGCACACAACCACTTAGAGGAGAAATGACAATTTTTTCAGCCTATTTCTATTTGCTGCCTGAAAAAAGCCAAAGCAACTATGTCAGCAAGGTACTCTATGCCCTTGTTAAAGGGCACAGAAACCTTCTTTTAGGTCTGATGCTGAAATCTTGATTTAAACACACCATCCTTGTGCTTTTTTTGAGAAGTTGTGCCCTGGCATTTTCCTCTGAAATCAAATGCTATATCTAAATACCTTTTTACACGAGCTTCTTCTTTTAGTAGTAACAGCACTTGATTTGCTGTTTGCAAAAAACCCCAATATTACTATCAACAACATGCAATAATCCATGCATTCATGACTGGTTTTATTCCAAATTTTCTGCCCCATATGCCTCCCTTGCTTACCTTTGAAAAGGACAAACTTTATTTGTTTCAGATTTGTTTTAATGTTTTTACTTTAAAGGACACCAGCAAATTTTTTTTGATTAAAGGATGGGTATTGTTCTGAAACAGTCGTACTGATGAGAGTCAGATAATGTAGGGCAGTTGGAGCTTTGTCATAATACCTAGTGAGAAGCAAACCAGGGAAGATCAATTATCTCATCGAGAACGTTCAGTTAATTTGAGGCTTGCAACCAACTACTGGTTTTGGCACTGAGATAAAATTAACTGCTACGAATGCAATGACAATAATAATGAGAAAACAAAACTTAAAGTAACACTTAAAGACACAGTTTTCTTTTTCAGATTTATAGAATTCTATTTACAGCAGACTAAAGAAGACGAGGGGAAAAAAATTACTTTTTTGGAAGTTTTCCTTTGATTAAAGGATGGGTATTGTTCTGAAGCAGTGGTATAGCTGCAGTCACACTGATGACAGCCAGGTAACAGACTTCAGACGAATAGTGTCTGAAGATTAGCTTTTGGCGCAAGGACCAGCATTCCATCTTTGCAATGCTATCCAGGCAGAAGGAAATTCCACTGTCTCTTTTGCTAACACAGGGTGCTCTGGTGACCAAAACCTCCAGCTCTACAGCAGTAAGTGTGAGAACATGAGATATGCTGCCAGGTTTGGATGCACAGGAGTAGGGTGATGGCAGAACTGTGAGTCTCCTCCTATCTTGGATAGCGAATACTTCTTTCAAATGTTTCTTCCTGGCAGCCAAAGGTTTTGACATCCCCAAGTGTCCTCCTGTAGCACTAGATTTATTCACACGAGGTTAGGTTGCTGTGCAAGAGACCTGCAGGAGTTGAAGCTCAATAAGGAGTGGATTTTCATCTCAGGGCCTGCTTAAGAACAGGGCAGGGCAGAGGTACAGCAAGGCTATACCTCCCACTATACCATCTGATGCTACGTACATCAGTCTGTGGTCCAGAGCAGCAGGGGGAAAGCTGTGGGGAAAAGATTCCATTATGATGCACCACAGGGATGTGTTTGGAAAAAAAGTAGTCAAACATTGCCACTGGTTTTGAAAGTCAGATTTCTGGAGTTAATGACAATGGTTTTTCACTAGTCTCTGATTATTGTTATATTAGATTTTATCTGCCACAGAAAATATTAACTTCTGATGTTCTTAATACCCTAGCTGTTATGTTATAAATCTTTGATTGATGAATCTGACTGCAGAATGAAAGCCTCTGTGGAATAAGCTCTGCTAGCATAACTGTAGTATAAATTAGCCCCTTATCTCTTTTCAGAGTGATCTTTTAATGTAGACAAACCTTTAAAGATATGGTGTTTGGGTTTTCAAATTGTGTGTTATGGAGCCGTTCTGATAAGAAAACTGCTTTCCTCCCCACCTTCCTCCCATATATACCCACAAATTTATGACTTGCGCAGTATACAAACTCAGGTCACATGATCCTCTGCAAAGCCTCAGGATGCCTCCATTTTCAGTTAGAATTCTTTCAGATTTCATTTTCCCCATCACAGTGACTGACTGTGCCCACCCAACAGCACCCACTGCTCCTCTTGGGCAGCAGTGGCACAGGTAGTGGCACACGCTCCGGGGGGCTTCAATCACATACACCGTGTTTTCAGTTCAGCAGCAGTTTATTCTCCAGATAGGAAACATAAGGTGATAAAGAGGTAAAGTGTAGTATCTGTGTCAGCAGTAGATACACACGTTGAGGACTGATCATCATGGTGGGCAGTAGAGAACTCTCAGACAGCGAAGCAGGAGCAGAAGGCAGGAAACCCCAGCTGGTAGGTGATCACTAAGAGGGTCAGTTGCCTTTCTCTAGCAGGGGCGAGAAGTTAAAGGAAGCTATTTAAATACATTCCACTATCCCTAGTTCTCCTTCATTGGTCCAATTTTAAAAAGTTACTTTATGAATCATTTCTTTTTCAAATAGCATTTGGGAAGGCAGTGCCCTCTGCTTGATCCATAAGATAAGTGGGCTTTTTTCTTAGTAATAAGATCAATAAACTAATAGTATTTTGCAAATTCCAAGCTTCTAATTAGATGAAACTCTGCCCTTTGCTTTCAGTCAGGAGATAAAATATTATATTTAACTATCTTATTTTAAATTAAAGTAATTTTTTCTTTTAAAGCCATAAAGGTCATGTTGGGATTTTACCATTAAAATCGAGTCAAAAACTTTAGAAGTCTTTCAGGGAAAACTTTGAGGAGCAATGAAAAATAGACAACCTTCTGAATACATTTACCTTAAATTATGACTTAATAGCATGTCTAGTTCAACTGTTACTGACAGAGAAGGCACAGTGACCTATCCTCACACACAGAAACACTGACTGATTTCAGAAAAAGCATTGGGAGCTCTCAGAATATCAATAGGGCACAGCTTTAATGAAAATTCCAGCCTCCAGCTTTTCACAAGAGCACTCTACCTAGTCCTTAAAGCACATAATGATAAATTTGGCCATAAGTAGTTCAAAACAATTTGTTTTCTAATACAGTTTTTTCTCTTCTAGGGCATTTTGACCACAAATTAGGAAATTGTGAAAGTTTCAAGGAATGGATTCAAACAGATGAGAGCTGAATGTTGCATTGAACAGGCCAGTGTGACTTTCAGGTGTGAACAAAACCTTGTCCAGAAGTTCACCCCTTTGCGCCACCCCATTCTTTTGGTATTATTAAAGGTCACCACCACAGCATTTTACCCACAGAAGTTACCAGATGTCTCCTTAGCAGTCAGTTGTGGAAAGTTAGGGTTTGATATCCTTAAGTGGCTGCCATTATTGCAGTGTGGAAGTGTAAAATCAGATATTCATATCAATGGTAGGTTGTTTTACTGTTATTCCAGAGGTAATGTAGATTTTCTTCCTCATGTCCTTCGTAGATTATAGAATTCAATTCTTTTCTGCACACTATTTTCTAATGAATATATGAATGTGAAATTAAAATTAATGGGTGTTCCTTTTTCCTCTTAGTTGTTTTTTTTCTTTCTGGACAAGTAATAAATGCAAAATTAAACAAAAAGTGATCCCAGCCTGGCCAAAAAAACTGCTTCTTACAAAGTCAGCAGTGAATAAAGAATACTAAATATTGCACTTCTATTGCTGAAGTTGGAAGAGCAGTCAGTAAAGTGGTATCAAGGACAAGTTTGCTACAAAGCTGCCTACTCCACTGAAGCTGGCACTGAACTCACATTGCTAAATTGCCAAAAAACATCTAGGTTCTTCTCTAAAGACCCCCTACACTGGTCCAGCTTAGCAAAGGGAAGGAACTAGGTAGTGCATTGCAACCAGCTACAGTAATTAGCACCTTCCCCATCTACTGTTAATTGCCTGCACAAAACCAAGAGTCATAATCATACTGCACTCCAGCTCTGCCACTTGGTTATACAAATTGTGCAGCCACCAAATTTTGAAACTTAAAACAATGCAGTGATAAACAAGATCTTTATTATTCAACTCAAGTGTTTAATTGGGTCTCAAGGAGGCGAAAAATTATGCTGTGCATTTGTGATGAAGTATACCACTGTAATGACTACGTGTACTTGAAAGAAAACAAGATTGCAGAAGTTGTGAAAGATCACATCGTATTGCTATTCAGTAGATGGAGCACAAATACATAACACGGAGGTTGCCGTCAGTAATAATCTTTCATATAGCCCTGTAACATTGTTTTTGCCATCAGGAGGAAGAGGATCATAGACCTCTAAACTTGCTTGTCTTACTGCCATGTTGTATGGTACACACTGGTGTTCAAATATCAGTGCACACAAATCATTTTAGCAGGTAATGAGAGTGGCTTTATGTACTCATTATTACATGCAGGATATTATAAGAAAGACTTTGCATGCCCAGCTGCAAGGGGCCTGATTTTCAAGGACTGCTGAACAGGTCATCCTTAAAAAAATCAGACCTTTTTGTATTATTTCCAGTAAGGTGCCTTAAAACATAATTTCCAAAATCAGTAATCTTTTAAAATTTCGCTTTGTTGTACTTTGTTGTGGTGGGTTGACCCCAGCCAGCAACCAAACACCCACCCTGCTGCTCACACTCCCCTCTGCCATGGGATCAGGAGAAAATATAAGGAAGGTGAAAAGACTCATGGATCAAGATAATGACAGTTTAATAAGGAAAGCAAAAGTATTGCACACAGGCAAAGCAAAAAGAATTCATCTACTGCTTCCCATCAGCAGGCAGATGTTCAGCCTCTTCCAGGAAAGCAGGGCACCAGCATGCATGATCATTACTTGGGAAGACAAACATCATAACCACAAATGTCCTCCCTTCCTCCTCCTTTCCCCCAGCTTTTAGTGCTGAGCACGATGTCATATGGTACAGAATATCCATTTGGTCTGTCGGGGGTCAGCTGTCCCAGCCGTGTCCCCTCTCAAGGGGACCATCCCCAGCCTACTAGCCTTTGGAGGAGTGGTTCGAAGAGACAGCCTTGATGCTGCTCAAGCACTGCTCAGCAGTAGTCAAAACACTGGTGTTATCAGCACTTTGAGCCACAAATGTGCAGCACAGCACCTTATGGGCTGATATGAATTCCATCCCAGCCATACCCCATGCAAGTACTTTCCATATTTGATTTCTCCAAGGTTTCTGTAGAATTTGACAGCAGTGGTTTGTCTAGGTACTATTTGTGCTACTCCATCTATTATTTTTGGCATATATGCTGATTGCAAGCCCACTGGGCAATGAAGCTAACTCTTTTATAATGAATAGTAAGCTAATGCCCTCACAGTTCAGCTTATGTAGAAGAGGGAATATCGTAAAATAATTTAGAATACCTAAAGTATTACAGCATTGTACTTGGAAAACACCTTAATACAAGTCTAGAATACGTATTATAATGCTTTAATACTGCAGCCCAATTGTACATTCAGACACTGCATTTCTACCTTTAAGAAAAATCAGAATTACTAGGTTTTATTACACTTTAATTCAGAGATTAAAATGTATTACCTGAAGAGACAAAGACAACAAACTTTACCTTCTATGTGATAGTCTTCTTTAAGTAATATTCCTAGAGTTGAGCAAGCAGTCATAGACTTACAGAACTCTTTTGCAATGATTGAAAGAAATCTCTCGATGGATGGACCACATCTCAAAAGAAGAACTCTTTGCTTAGGTTAAACAGAGAACCGAGTAAATGTTCTGTGTTTATATCTAGCTTCTATTCCAAGACAGGTTGCTTGTGAAGATATGCAGACAGATCTGGATTGCAGCTGCATGTCTGCTATGAGGCAGAGACACACACACAGACAACATAAAGAGGGAACAATTATATATTAGATATGGAAAAAATACCTGAAAAGGAGCCAAGAAGGAGCTTTCTATTAAAGTGCTGGCTTGGAAGATATTTTGGACAAAGAAGCTATCCCTATCTGGTTGCTACAACCTCTTTCAATGAAATAGGACATTCTGGGCCTTTTTGGTGAATAAGGAGGACTTGTTCAGTGTTAGGATCCTGACAGCATAGAACAAGTCTTATAAGCTCCTCCCTCAAGACTGGACAAATAGGAAGAACAGCTTTCTTCTGCATTGTGCTTTACTGATTCCACTGTCAGCTTACTTACCTGGAAACTCATCCTGAAGTCCAGAAAATACATTGAATCTTTTTACACTGAAGCATTGGTTTCCTCACCTAAGGACATCATCACCTAAGATCTTGAAGATGGCTTCAACTATACCTTTGCAATGCAATTTTTACCTCTGTATAGTATAATTGAGGACATACTCTGAAGATGAGGTAAAAGCACAGGTCAGCTAACTTGTCTTAAGCAATTTTTACTACCACTTGAGAGATGTCAAGAGTGTGTAAGACAATGTGGCTTCCATTACTGGCATTGTAAGACTGGCAGCTGAGGTATCCAACTTACCACATGTGAATAAAGCAGTCTTAACGTGGAAGTAACAAACACACACACAAAAAAATCACAACTCCTCTGCGCTCTCCATGATTCTTCTCTCAAAGTGGAGAGGCAACAGTATACTCTGTACAATTTCCATAGGTCTTTACATTTCACCTCTTCACATTCTTGTGCAGCTGGATGCCACCCACCACCCTCCTGTTGTATTTCCTGCTAAATCATTCCAATGTCTGTGAGGTGTATGAGGACTTTTTATAAGGAAAACACTCAAAGGAATGGGTAACCTTAGTACTATACCTTTACCTAACAGTTTTAGTCTGTTTGTAGTCAAATCTTCAGGCACACTGAATAGCACCTTTTACTTCATATACATCCTCTCATTAATGTAAAAGCCTACATGCTCACCTGTTGTGATAAAAATTGTAAAATTTGTGTGTAATTATGGGCTACTTTTTGCCTTTATTCAGCAAGAGAATGAGAGCAATTTGCCTTCAGGTTTTGCAGGTAGTATTGTTTCTTTATTCTAATTATATCTGACAGGGTTCCGAGGCCTGCAATATATGTTGCAGGGCCACTGCTTTCTGCAGAAAAACAATCACCACAGCTGGTATATAATTATGCTGTACTAATTGAAGCAGAAGATATTTCCTGGGCAGGAACGAGTAGTAGAGAGGGTTTAATGGACCAAATTGCTGCAGGAGCCAATCTCAGTCATTTGTTGTTCTTTCAGTACCAATCTTATGCTAAGTCCAACTCAGCAACTACACAAAATGTCAGATTAAAAGCTAAGTGTACACTGCAATAATATGATCTTTATAGTTTCCACCAACATATAAAGCTTTAAAGGTGGTATTTTTGGCACCAGTAAAAGTCCCATAATGCCCAGATCTGCAGAATATCTTCACTTCTAGACTGGGATTAGTTGTTGGACAAAAGACCAGTGGCAAAACCACCTAACATGTCTCCTTGTTCCACAATTGATCAGTTGATCATAACAAAGGTATGCCTATCTGCTTTTACTTTTTTCTTTTACTTCTATACAATATAATTATATAATTATGCTTTACTAATTGAAACAGAAGATATTTCCTGGGCAGTAAGGAAAGGAGTCCCTTTTCCTACATTTATTCAGGTATATTCAGCCAGAGCACTGGTGTTCACTGTGTCACAGGGCAGTCCAAAAATTACCTCTATCTCTGCAAAAATACAGGAGCCTGGCAGAAATACCCTGTACTGGAAAGCCAATTTCTACTTTTCCTGCCTGTATTTACTGTTTTCACACCCCACTGTTACCTTTTGACCACTATCTTCTGTACCAGCACAGAACAAAAGCCTCAGCTTCTACTCCATTTGTGCATCGTCCCAAAGGGAAAGTGGGGAGGCAAACCAGGTGTTCCTCTTTGTGTGCATATCCTTTCTCCACCACCCTGACCCTTTCTTCTTTCTGATATCAAGGGACAGCTGTACTCTTGTAGCTACTCCTCGGCAGTAATTCAGGTTTAATAGGGAGACTGCAGATAAATGTCTAAAACTCTGCATGTGGATATATAGTCAATCTCAGAAAACACATCCTGTATGAAAAAAAAGGCAAAGAAAGCATTAAATTGTGTGAATGATAATAGAGTGCTTAATTTTTGCTAGGGTGGGCATTACCACCTTGCAAGGCTATACACAGGTTTGCAAGCACTTTTTCCCCCTCAGTTAATGAGCTATCTTGACTCTTGGAAAAGTATGCTGCCTCTGATAGTGCTCTGGGTTGCTCAGCACTTTTTGTCAGAGTGACCCTGGAGACAAGAAAAAGTTACCCTGCCTTAGGAGAATGCAGCCACTGCCTTGGACTTAGGCAGCGTAAATCCTTAATCCAAAGCTGCAATGAGGAAACCAAACCTTGGTCTTTGGCTGACCAAGAGGGGGCTGAAAAAAAAAGTACATCATGGCACTCCTGGGTTAAGTAGCACTGGTTTTTCCTCTGGTAAGAAACTGACAAAATGTCTTTTGGATACATGATACTACTCAGCAAAGGGACAAAGGCAAGTGTCAAAAAAGGACAAATAGTGTGTTCAACATTCACCTCTGCATAACCACCAGGCTGCTCAGGATTAATATGACCATATGATGAGCCTACATTCTGATTACAGCCCATCTGTGCAAAATCAACACCAAGGAACAAGTCGAACTGTGAACTAGCTTGAAGAAATAATTTTGCAGGCTGATGAAAATAAGATGACAACTACAAACCACTTCCTTGGATTGCCAACCTCCCTCCAGAAAGAAGGTACAGCGGTTGTATTAACAAGCCAAACACACTTAGAGTAGCAAAAATAGGCCACCTCCAGCAGAAGATGCCTTGATTGCATCAGTATTTCACATGCGTTTCTTTGGTAGCACCAGAAACTGGAAAGGGCAATGACACTTCTAAACTTAGCATACAAATGAGTCCCAATTGCCATCTACTCCTGCTTCCCAGAAGTCTGTAACACAACTTTACTCTTTTCATAGTATTTTTCACCCTGGCCCTTACTGAAACAGTCAGAAGTTAAAATTTTAGAAGGAGCCTAGAAAGGCTAGGGGCAAAAAAAAATCATAATTTCTTTTGAACCAAAGCCAGATCCCAGCTCCTTGTAGCCTCCTAGGAAATTCCCAGGCCCTGCTATTTTGGGAGCTTAAGAGAGATGTTAAAGAAGATAGAGGATTCTTGCTTTAAAGAGTCCTTGCATGATTACATTAAAAACTACTATACTCACAATGCAATAGGGTAGACATACACAAGCCTAAATATACAGTATGCACAGTGCTGCTGTTGCTCTGCAAGGGAAAGGGAAAACTCCAAATGCAAGTACCTGCAGCCTTTTGAATGTAATACCCTCCAGAACAGACACTGTATGAATCCTGGATTACCCTGACGATTTACACTTGAAAAATGCTAAAGAGTTTTCAAGTAATGAGGATGGCCAAAAATAACCCTATCACCAGATGTAGATGGTTAATACAAAAAGCAGAACTTAAAGATACATCAGAAGTGACTTTAAAGGCTGCACCAGCCCAACATTTCATCTACTAATAAAATCTGCTACCATGTTGTTTCCGTATCCTTCTAGTTATGACAATGCTCTGATGTGATTAAGTTATTTTAAGCTTGACTTCTTCTCCTCTGTCAGGCTGCAATTTATGTTTGTCACTAACGGGTTTGTCTCTGAATTACAGCTCCTGGCAAATTCTGCTTCTGAATGTGCCTGAAGTTTCCACATGGAAACAGTTTCCAAGTGTTGAGGTATCATTTGGTTTCTAGCACCTGAAAGGAAAGTCAGTGCTGAAATCAGCAAGGCAAGGGAGCAACTGACTTTTGAAAGATGATGGCTAACACCGTAAAATGAACCTTTCAAAGTGTGTTTCTAGTTTGGATTCAGGCACAACGCAGCCAAATGTGAATATATCCAGATTCTCCTGCATAGCTGTGGGACATCCTCAGTAAAATAGGGACAAGTTACAGAATACTGTGGGAAAACTCCTTCTGACCACAGTGGAAGTCATACTGAAGCTTGATCTTAGTTTCACGTGGCTTTTTATCCCAATAGCCCATGGTAGCCAAAGGTTTTCAGCAGCTGTGAGGAGGCTCAAGCATAAATGGACTAGCAAAGTTTAAGAAAAGTAAGAAGTTCACAGTTGTAATACTTCTGAGACTGAAAGTAAATGGACTTCTATTTTGGCATAGATCTACTGCAAAAATACCTACAGGCTTACATCCCTTCCCTCAAGAAAACTGTAGTTTGACTGTATTTTTCTATGGTGTTGAGTACCAAGCACAACAGTGCATGTTTTTTTCTGCTCCACACAACTGTCATGACTGCCACTGTCTGGCATATGAAATGCTACCTCCAAATCTGAGACTACGGACATAGTCACATATCAAATGTCAGGGAAACACCCTCTCCCCTTATTTCAAGATGATCCTGCTGCCTTCACTTCTGCCATTTGAGGTTCTCTTGCCTAAATAAGGTGTTGCCTCCCAGAGTATCAGCAAGCCTCCAGTCAGAGAAGATTGCTCTGTTGCAGTTACTCCACTTTTCAGCAACAAGCTGGAAATCTGCATATAAGATTGATCTGCACCTGGAGTACCTTGTGCTCCCTGAGGCACATCCCCTAGATTTAATTTTTCCCAACCAGAGTAAAAATTATAATAGCTTATGTCCTTCATTTAATAAAAATGTGCATCAACTAAATTGATTCATAATTCATAATCAAATTTCATTGAAAATTATCGATAATTTCCTCTTTACCTTTCTGGCCTCTGGGAATAAATAAAAGAAATTAGAGGAGGATTGGGAATAAAATTTAGTGGAAAGTATGAATTAAATTTTTGGTGACTTCATTTTTCCCTTCCCTGCTGTGCTCCTATTCCTGACTACCTACGCAGAATATGGTTTGCCAGCAATTTTTAACGCAGCTTTGAGCAAGGAAGGCTCTGGTCAAAGGCAGAGCTGGGCTAAAGAAGATCTTTCTTGGCCTCTCTGTATAGCATTGTCCAAAGAACTAAGTCAGAAACCTACGGCCTTGGGAAAACGAAAACAAAGGCATGTTTTAATTATATTCCATAGAGAACTGGATCTGAGAGAAACTCTAGCAGAGGCTAACATGGAATTTTACATATACAGTATTGCATCAATACTGTATATGAATGCAATCGAATGCATAGGAACAGAAAGATGAGAGCACCAACCTGGATCTACCAACTACTGATGTTGGGTACAGGCAGAAAAAATCTTATGTTATATACGTAAAAGCAGAAAACCATCAGCTGAAAGTGAAACAAATGGCTTTTAAGTGATTCTCTGACAGTACTAAAATGGTGCAGAATATCCCTGTTGCTTTCTACAAACCAGTTTCCAGCCAAATCAATCATCTAGCCAGGAGACCAGAAATATTTTTGTGTGCAATATCTCCCAGAGCCTTTGCTGAGTCACTTAACATTTTTCTGTGTCTATCAGCATATTAATAGATCAAAATTCAATTACTTATTCATGTAGTTGCACTAGATCAGCATTTCCCAGACCCTGAGATTTTCCTGGTAGTCTGCAGGTCTACCCTGCATTCATTCTGCTGCCTGCCTTACACCATTATATGAATTAGTATAATTGCCCAGCAGAGCACTGCCTGGCATGTCTCATTAGCATTCTTTAATTACAGCAGGACTGAATGGCATGCCTTTTACTTGTAAAAACTATTCACTGTGTATTACAAAAGTGATTATTAACTAATCTCTAAGCTTTGGCTTCAGCTTGGACCTGACATTTTTATAGACATCTATACTTCATTCTGGTGTTCATGACAACATATCCCCTTGACTAAGCTGTTGCCTATTAATAAGCAATCTATCCTAATTCATTATCTCACACTTTATTAAGCGTAGGTAAACAAGAGTCTGGGAAATTCTTTTACTGCTTGTTTGACTTGTTAGCAAATGTTCACACTAATTTGAGCTATTCTCCTTCTTAGCTCCTACTTGCTGATTCCAGTGACTAAAAGAAAAAATTACATTTCGGCTGGAATTACGTAAGTTTTGTAGTATGAATACAAACTAACACACTTTGCCTCCATATTGGCCCATCTACCCTAGCTCTTTTGCCGTCCCTTCTCTTTGCAAAGTGATGGCAATTAAGTCCATCTGAAAAAAGACTTTTCTAGGCAATGCTTTACTCAACACAGTCTGAGCAAACTGCCTGGATCAGCATTCTCAAGGACTCCACCACAGAAGAGGCAAAACTGCACTTAAACTTGGGGAAAGCAAGAAAAACAGGAGGGAGGAAAAAGAGGAAGAAGTTTTTACAGGGATTTGGAATCTGGTAAGCAGGAATAGGGGAATAATAATTTCAAATCCAAATACTTAACACTCCTCTGCAGTCTGGTTTTAGAGATCTGAGACCTTTTGTATTACGAGCCCTTTGTATAATTCTATGTCAAGCAAGCCAGACAACAGAATATAGTTTTGCCACACAGCACAAGGCTGAGTTGTGTAAAGTCTGTGGTCCTAGTAAATGATGTATAAGGAACTCTGCCATTGCTCTCCACATAAATGTCATCACCATGTGTTTTTAGATCTAACAAGCTTAAGTCCAAAAAGAGTTTCAAGGTTACAGAAGTAAAACAAATACTTTACCGTGTATGTGCAAAGTCAAGATTACCCAGGCTGGTTTATTACTGAAAGAAAGAAAAAGTACTACATTCCGTAGGGAGTATATGCCATTTCCCATTTAGGCTGAAGAGAAATGCAGTTAGCCCCAGTAGTTGAATACAGAAATCCTGCCTATGAATTAGTTTTTCTCTACCACACTGAACACAGTCATCTTTATACTGGACGAAGTGAGCAATGTCAACACCCTAAATCAATCGGGATTTAGTTTCATGCCCACACAGGAGGTTCAGCACACTAAATGACTGAAAGGTCCCACAACTGTGAAAGATTAATTATTTTTTTTATAAGACATGTTTCAATGTATAACAGCTAGATTTCTGCTAGAAAGGGCAGCTGTGAGAGGGAAAAACATTATAAGCAAAACCACAGATACTGTCTGGAGACAAGCACATCTTCAAGAAAGGATTCACCTGATTTAAGCCATTAATTTAAAGTAGAAATTGCTAAGCAAAGCACAATGAGAGCATCTTCTCTGTTACATGAAACACTTCTGGCCTTGAATCCACAAGCAGAATGTTGTATTTTTCCCACTGTGGGCAACTTATGGAAAACTCCTCGCCTGCTAGACCCAAAATGTTTACATTGCTTTGCAATCCATATTTCCATCAAAATCTTATTTGTACTGGAAGACCAATGGCCTTTTCACACATGAAATGGAAGTATTTCATACAGCTAATAGGAACTGATTATTTAAAGCAGTGACCACCACTTACTGAGATTCATTTCAAGTAAAACAAAGAAATGGGCAGTGATTATTCTATGCTAGTTTGAAGGAAATCCTGCAAAGCTGAATAATGCATTTTACTAATAAGTGTTCTTCTCCCCAAACTATTCTCACTATAAAAGTCTCAGTTATGATAATTGAACTGATCAACTGCAACAGGAAACATGAAAAACACCCTTTCAGCACAGCATTTGATAGAAGAATAGAGAACGAGGGC
Organism: Limosa lapponica baueri; assembly: GCA_002844005.1. Lineage (NCBI taxonomy): Eukaryota > Metazoa > Chordata > Aves > Charadriiformes > Scolopacidae > Limosa > Limosa lapponica. Next base: position 400,181 of record KZ505952.1, on the reverse strand, counting down.
AAAAGGAAATATAGGAAATTTTTTTAAAAAAAAATCCTTAATCCTTCTATCTGCTCTTTGGTTTATTTTAAGGTGTGTTACCCTACTCTGTACAAACCATTTTTAAAGCAAAAAACAATGAAATTAGTTTCTGAGCCAAAAAATTCTACAGCAGGCTCCAGCTGTGACTCACGCACAGATGCACAGACATAACACAGATGTTCTTGGTTAATGTACATAAGTCATCTTTGGCGTTAGCACAAATTGACAACAGGAATGATGACTAAAATTAAAGATTGTATTACAAAAGTAATGTCAGAATAGAAGAAAGCAGTTTAATACACTGACTTCTGTCAGACCAGCTGTAGGTGAAAGTCAGGTAACAAAATAACATTTTAGCCACTCTTTTAAAAGTGATTTCTCTATAAAACTCCATTGCTTCATCTTGAGATTCCTAAATAATATTGTGAGAATGACAGATTACAATGCTGCAGAATTAATGGACTTCTACCAGCAGGACATCCTTCCTTCTCTTCTCAGAAAAGAGGGGCAAATTTTGCTTGGCATATGAAAACACTGAAAGCAGCAGCCAAATTGCACATTTAATTCCCATTTCCCCCAGGAGTCAACAGAAACCTCTGAAAAGGAAAAACGTAATATTTACTTTTTGCCTCTTTCTAATATTTTGCTAGTGATGACTAAAACAGTAACCCCAACTCTATTTGCAAATTAATTTCATAAAACAACAATTATTTTATAATTTGTATTCTGGCAGGGATGAAAGTATGGCAAGCACAAGAAAAATATCTGAAAGATATCAAAGCAGATATAAGTAACATGCACTTTATATAAAAACTTATATTCCAGAAATAAATGGGCTATTGCATCCATTAAGTGTCCTAGGTAGTCTCAAACCATTTGGTAGGGTCTCTTTGCCTTCTGTGCACCTTCCTGTCTCAGAAGTTGGGCTAACAGCTGCTGCACAGGAATTTAAAATACTGGTCTGAAGGGCTAAAGCAGGTATTTATTTATTTATTTATTTATTGCTGGGCAATGATGTGGTCATCTGGTGACAAGAATTATGATAAAGTGCCAGGTTTTGTTACACCAATTTTGGATGTTCTTAAATACCAACATACTATAAAACATTGCTGCTTTGATCAAAATTCTTTAGCCTGCATGTCCTGGTTTGAAGCAAAATGGAAACAATTTTCTGTTCAGTAATTTTACTTTTCAGCTAAGTCTCTTCTAACTAACTGCACTCTCTGAAATTAATGGCATATTCTTCAGACAGTGTCTGCTTCCAGAGTGATAAGGCCTGATGTTTATAGTGACTACCAAAGGAATGGTACGCAGAGAAGCTCTTGCTTATCCTTATTGCTATAAAAACCAAGGTCAGCTCACTTTGCTGTGTGCCATGTTGGAGAGTCAGAAGCAGAAGAGCATAGAGGGGTCGCACCTGCTGGGGGGAGTGGACAGGACAGGTGACCCAAACTTTACCAATGGAGTATCCCATCCCATCTGCATCATGCTCAGTATAAAAGCTGAGGGATCAAAGGGGTCAGTCTCTGTTTTCAATGGCCAGCATTTGAGGAGGACTCTGTTTGTTCATCTCCCTTTGATCCCAATCCATGCATTCCAGAATCCAGTTCCTGAATCCAGCTCCCGTCCATCGCTGAGTCCAGTCTGGGATTTTCCCAGTGCCTGCTGATGACGTGATCATCGTCCTGGAAGTTTGTTACAGTTTTGTATGTATTGTATATATTTCATTATTTTCATATTAATATTATTATAGGGGTTTTTATCATGAATATTTAATTAAAATAGTTTCGTTTCTTTTTCAAACCTTAAGTTTTTTTTCTCTGTCTCTATTCTCTCTCCTCTCCTCTGAAGGGAGATAGGTTAAAGAGAGCATCTGTCTTTCGGTTAGTGGCAAACCCAGCTCAAACCGCAACACCAGACAAGAGAAGGCACCAGGGAGACCTTATTGTGGCCTTTCAACCCTTAAAAGGGGAGTAGAAGAAAGATGGGGACAGACTTTTTACCAGGGCCAGTAGTGATAGAACAAGTTGCAAACATTTTAAACTAAGAAAGGGTAGATTTAGATTAGATATTAAGAAGAAATTCTTTACTGTGAGGGTGGTGAGGCACTGGAACAGGTTCCCCAGAGAAGCTGTGGATGCCTCATCCCTGGATGTGTTCAAGGCCAGGTTGGATGGGGCTTTGAGCAACCTGGTCTAGTGGAAGATGTTTCTGCAATCTTTAAAGGTCCCTTCCAACCCAAACCATTCTCTGATTCTGTGAAATAGCCAAAATGTTCTTACAAAATTACAATAAAACATCAATTAATCTCTATTCAGGCACAAATCTATAGCACTATTGAAGGCAAAGTTTCACCCAGGCAGGGTAACTTAGAAAACCATTGTCTTCTGATTTAAAACTGTTCTTTAGAAGAGAAACTGTTCTTTCTCTTGTCTGGACAGCATCAAGCATGCAAGTGCTATCACACCACAAAGTGATAGAACCCACAAGCAAAAAGACAAATTTAACCTAATCACTGTCAGGTACATCTTCAGGGCAGCCTTAGGACTACGTCTTCCTTTCAGATTGTGTTCCATTTTATATAAACTTCACTTAAACAGGCATTAGACAAACTGTACACTATGTAATCAGCCCCTTCACAGTTGGGGTTCCATGTTTTTGCCCAAAAGTCTCCTTGGGCTCAGACTCACAGTAATCAGCCCAGATTCTCCAGTTTCTAAGAGGTCCAACAGTCCATACCATTATCCTCAACATGCAGGGAGCCCTACACACTCTTAAGGCAGCCCAATATTTCCTCAAGGCTGTTGTTAAGGAGAAGTAGTGATCTGCTTCTAGCTGAAGAAACATTTAATTGAATCTTTTATGAATTATGCAAGGAAGCCAACAATTTTCCACCCTGTAATTATTGTTATTTGTTCAGCTTACTCACAGCTCTTTTATAAAGTAGGAGGCTTCGGTTCCAGCTGTCTTTTGCACAGATGTACACTGGCAGGTGTCAAAAGCAAGGGAACTGAAGAAAGAAAAGGGCTATCTGGACCAAACAATTCAGAATAATTCTACTACCAGAAAATTACTACTCCATGGAGCAGTTTCCTTGGACTATAAAAATTAGAGACTTAAAAGCTGTCTTTTATTTATAAACCAAGGTAATCTTTGTGTTTATTATTTCATGTACATTTTTTGTAGTTTTAAAACAACAAACAAAGATCGGTTTTGTGCCTAAAGTCAGAACAATTCCATCACTGTCAAGTTAGAAGAAGTGAGTACAAACCAAGAAGAAAGTTGTTACTGATTGGGAGCGAGCAAGTCACCAGCTGAGTAGTCTTATTCCAAGACTATAAAAAGCCTGAAAAGATGAAGAGCCAAGCACCTAGGTGGGAGTGAGAAAGTATCACTGCAGAAAATGTGAATATTGTTACACTGAACCCCATGGTAATGTTGACTCCTCCACTAAGTGCAGTAAATACCCAGTTTAATCACAATTAGAGACTAATTAAGGGTGACCAAAAGCACACCCTTTTATCAGACTGTCAGAAGCATTGTATGAATTCAGACAAGACTGTGAGACTCAGAGAGAGAGCACAACTCTTATGAAGCTCTGGTATTGAAACAATATGTCCTATGAACTAGAAGAATATCCTTTCCTTGGGCTTCAACTATTAACAGTCCAGATCAGTCAGACCTTAAATGTTTAAGCACCTTACTGAAAGTAAATTTCAGTTGCTGGGAGACATGTTAAAGCAAATAAAAAGATAACAATGTTGAGAACCAGCTTCAATAAAATGAAGAAAGGATGACAGCTTCCATCAAAATAGCATTTATGCACCATCGGAAAACCCTTAACTTATCAAAGCCTAATTTATCAAGTTAGCTTTGTTCTGCCTTACATCTGTTCTCTAAGTAACAGAAACATTCAAGGCAGCACATAAATCTATGATGGCGATGTCTTAAAGAGGTATGCTATAAGGGAGGTTACGGGAAAGCCATTTCACCAGCACTAGCACATCCGTGTAAAACACTACACACTGAAGCTACAAAAAACTAAACTATATGAACAGTTTTTACTTCAGTACAAAGTATTCATAATGCCATCAGCACAAGGATTCAGATTTCAGACTTTTTTCTTCAAACCTCAAATGAGGTTTCTTGTTCAAAAAACCACTCAAACACTTGACTCTGTGTCTTTTGGCACTTAAATGACCTGATTTTTGTGCTTCACGCTTCTGAAAAATCAGGATGCTTAATTTGCATTCCTGAGTAAGAATACAGATGTCTGTTCCCTCACTTCCCTACAGACAGAGGCTCTCATGTGTAGCACACAAGGAAGAATGGGGACTGACATCACAAGCCTACTGTTAGTCCTGCTTGATTTTAGACAAGCCATTTCTCCGCCCAGAAGCATTATTACCATGGCAATAAGTGGATTTATTATCAGACCCTTGATTATTCTGCAGATGTTTTAAATTTATTGCTACCCAGCTTAATGTTCCCTAATTTAACTGTTTTCAAAGTCTTTACAAACACAGTTTAGCAATTAGAATACAGCATATAATTACTCTTTTTAATAAAAATAGTTATTAGAAGACAGCATGCTTTATTAAATTGACTATGACTCAAAAGGAAAACACTTAATCAAAGGACTGAGATGTTCATTATGTAAATTAAGCTATTCAAATATTGTAACAGGAGTACCTGTATGATTTGTATCAAGTCTAGCTTCTTCATCAAATATATTCTACCAGGTAACACTCCTACTTAAGCATTTGCTTAAAATTTAAGCACTGGCTTAAAACTTAAGCACAAAACACACCACATACTTAAGCGCTGTGCAGCAATTTCTATCACACCGGTGTGTAACTCACAAAAGCAAGCTCATAAAATATAGCTCTGATATAACAGTAATGTACCTGGAGCATGACACATTTCCTGCACAAATACAATATTTCATTTTGTTATTTTTGCTGTAAGGTTGCAGAATACCCTAAAACCCCACAAGGAACAATTACCTGTACTGACAGCACTGGTGCAACTTCATTGCCTCGTAACCTCAGCTACAGGACAAGGAAACAAAATACACAGCTGCCTCTTTCAAAAGTGAGGAAAGGTGGGAGAAAATGTTATGACCAATTCCCACCGGCAGCCTAGTACTGTTTGTTTTTTTTAACAAGTTTTCCATCCCCACCTTGGCAAATGCATCTTTCATGAGCACTGAATCCATCTTAAATAGAAAGGGCTGGTGTCTGACTTGACTCTTTATCAACACAAATTTATACATACAAATCATTGTACTTTTGAACATATTAATCAATTAGTTAAAACAGGATCTTCACACATCCACTTTCATGGTGAACTGAGGTGTTTCCTGAGGCAAGGAAATACCTTTAATGTAACTGCAAAACAGTTTTTCAGCTGTGCTGGCTCTCCACAGCAACTACATGCCAAGCAACTGCGTTCCACCACAGTTCTCAACTGTCTGCCACCACAGAAGGAACTAGAGGAAAAAGTTACGCATTTTCTAGCTCCTGTTTCCAACTCCTATGCCTCAATACGTAGGTGAGAGAGGATAAACTGAACTACAAAGTTGGCATTTCTAATCTGAATTCCTCGACTGCATAAAGTGAATTTGAAAACTGAACCACTGAATTGGTGTAGCACCCTCCATGTATCACCCCTCCATCCTTTCTTAATTCAAGGGATTGCCAAAACTCCTTCTATTGCAAAAATCACCCAGCTCAGATGACCTCGGCACTCCTCCACCTTCAATTGTTCACTAGTAATCCTGAGGGTCTCTACGCTCTGTGCTCCTTTCATTGCTTCTCTGAAGTCATTCAGTTCTACTGAACTGAAGATAGGTATTGATAGGGAAGACAGGTATTGATCAGGAAATGTTGCAGGGCTACGATCTTGTTGGGACCATGGAGAGACACGGTGGGATGGCTTGCGTGACTGGAGTTCTGCAATTAAGGGATACAGGCTCTTTAGGAAAGACAGGCCAGGAAGACAAAGTGAAGTGGTGGAGTCGCCATTTGCATGAGAACACGGCTGGAATGCATGGAGGTCTGCCTTGGGATGGACAATGAGCCGAGAGCTTACCGGTAAGGACTAAAGAGATAACAGGTATGGGTGACATTATAGTGGATGTCAGCTATAGGCCACCTCACCAGAAAAAAGTTATTCTCCCCCTCTACTCTGCTCTGGTGAGATCCCACCTGAAGTACTGTGCCCAGCTTTGGAGTCCTCAGCACAAGAAGGACATGGATCTATTTGGTGAGGGTCCAGAAGAGGACCACAAAGATGATCAGAGGGCTGGAACACCTATCCTATGAAGTTGGGCTGAGAGAGTGGAATTGTTCAGCCTAGAGAAGGCTCCAGGAAGACCTTATAGCAGACTTCCAGTATCTGAAAGAGGCCTACCAGAAGCTGAAGAAGGCCTTTTTACAAGGGTATGTAGTGATAGGACAAGTGGTAATGGCTTTTCGGACTGGAAGAGGGTAGATTTAGATTAGGTATCAGGAAGAAATTCTTTACTGTGAGGGTGGTGAGGCACTGGAACAGGTTGCCCAGGGAAGTTGTGGATGCCCCATCCCTGGAAGTGTTCAAGGCCAGGTTGGATGGGGCTTTAAGCAACCTGGTCTGGTGGGAGGTGTCCCTGCCCATGGCAGGGGGGTTGGAACAAAATGATCTTTAAGGTCCCTTCCAACCGAAACCATTCTATGATTCTGTGACTCTTTTCAGTGGTGCCCAGTGACAGGACCAGAGGCAATGGGCACACACTGAAACACAGGAGGATCCCTCTGAACATCAGGAAACACTTTTGTACTGTGAGGATGACCGAGCGCTGGCACAGGTTGCCCAGGGAGGCTGTGGAGTCTCCCTCTTTGAAGATATTCAAAAGCTCTCTGGACACAATCCTGGGCAACCAGCTCTAGGTGCATGAGCACGGGGGCTCAACCAGATGACCTCCGGAGGTCCCTTCCAACCTCAACCATTAGGTGACTCTGTGGTATGTTGAGATTTGCCTAAAAGAGGAAAGACACTCCACTGGATTTCCCCTCTTTTTATTATTCTGATTTCTTCCAAAAATAGCATAACAATGCACTTTCAAATGAAAATTGATACAAGAAATGTAACAAAACTAGCTTCGACACACACAAGTTTCAATAAAACATTTCAGCATTTCTAAAGTGTCAGCATTTTTCAGCTAGTTTCATGAGTACTAATTCTAACAGACAAGAAAAAGTTGTTTTCTTCGTTTCAGCAGCATAACTGACTGTGACTCTACTGCCTTGGTGAAGGTTATAGGTGTTCTATACAGTAAAAAAAAAATAAAAAAAATCAGGAGTCATGGAGGAAAGGATATGACCTAATTACAGGGGGAAGGCAATACAACTACAAACTAAAATAACCCAAATTATTAACTCTGTAACAGAAATGTTCTTTCCTAGGTTTATTATAGCTTTTAAAAATACTCACGTACCATCAACATATCACCGTTTCATCTCTATGTAAACTATACTAGCCAACAGCTACTGTTAGCCAAAGAAGGGAGAGAAAAACAAGAAGTACTCACACCCTCTCAGTAGTGGATGGCTACAAGCACAGGGAAAGCAGACCAACAGCATGTCAGAAATCCTTAAGCCAGCTCTAAGAGACAGACAGGCAGCTAAGATGGTAGTTAGGCACAGCCTGCCTATTGATACCATTAGATTCTACTCCCAAACAAAGTATTTGACTCTAATTTGGGGACTGTTATCCACATGTATTGGGGTGTGTATAATATACACAGCCCTCCCTCCCAGAGTGAACTTCTAGTATCCTCAAGTGTTATGCAGGCTCCCCGTTGTTCCCCATCACCACCAACAGCTCATCCTTCTGCCGAGGCTATTTGGAATTTTATGAAACAAGAAACACATCCTAAGATCTGTCTAGTAAGTTTCAGGAGACATTAAAACTAGCAAATAGTCAGGAGAGTCTTTAATACAACAGAAAATGTTCAGTAATCTAAGTTCAGCAGCTGTCATGGATGATCACATAGTCATACTTGGAAAAACAACATAGAGATTTAAAACTTTAGAAATTCACTTTCAGAGCAGTTTCATACAGAACAAACTCGTTTAATGTTGAAAGCACCATGAAGTGACACTACATATCAGCAAGCATGAAAAACAGGAACATCATGGGACTTAACCACATAAACTATACCTTGAATACCACTAAGGTAGATTTACACTGCAGGCTTGAGCACAGCACAGAGGTACTCAAACTGACTCAGGTATTATTTGCCACTTAGCTCTGCATGCAATGTAGACATACCCTATATGAATGAATATATCTTATTATGAATGAACTGAGCTCTGCAGCACAATATTTAGGCCCTCATTCTGCACCATCAAAGTCAACAGTCATTTTTCCATCCGTTTCAGAAAGTGCAGGGTCAGGCTTGTAATCACAAACATACTTCTACTAACAAAACATTTGTTTCTAACATAAAAGTTGTGTCAAGTTCAAACATGAGTTTTGAGAGCATGCAGATTGCTTACAAATGCTTAAAAAGACTGGTTCAGAATCTTTCTTATATATACACACACAAGTCCATCTGTCACAGACAGGCAATGTAACTCAGAATCATGAGCTTGCTCTTGTTTTCGGTAGTGTCCTGCACACTTCTGATAATTAAAAAATAAAAAATAAAAAAATAGTTGCCACAATGGATTTCTGACCATTCCAACTTGCGCATGGATATGATCTCTTCTTGCTGCATCCAGTACGTGAAGTTTCACAGTTGCTTCTCAAATGCAAATACCAAGTAAATACCTAAAAAAAGAAAATGGAGTATTTAAAGTTTCAGCTTCCTCTGCCACTCGATTGAGTTTTCAAAACGTAAACAGGTTGACGCTCTGCCCAAGCAACCTGTTAGCAGGTTACTGAAGTTATAAAAACTGCTATGGTTTCCCAATGAGTAACCCTAGTATTCAATTCCAGCATGGTTTAGACATGTTTTCACAATAAAGCTAAGAATGCACAAAAATAAATTATTTTAAATACTGTTGATATGGTTAATGCAACATTAACTTCAGTTAATGATATTGCTGAAACATGAATGTAATTCATAAATTACTATGCCATTCTACACATAATTAACATTCACTGGTGCATAAAAAGTCATGCAACTAAGTTTAAAGACTCTTTCATACACACACTACTGGATAATTAGGGGTGAAATGACCAAATTAATTTTTAATTAAAAAGTGAATAAACTCATGGTATAAATTGTTAATTTTCTCTTTTAAAATACCACGGACAAAGAAGAAATATTTACAAACGCTAGATGGCATTTTCTCAACTCCAGAACAGTATCACTTTAGGAATGGATCCTCATACAGCCCACACCAGCACCCTTGGAAAATACTGATTTGGCATACAATTGACATCAGCCATGCTTCATACCAGACAGGTAAATTAAACACGTTTCTCGACACCATGACTCTAATTAAACATTTATGGATTTCCACTTGAACTCAGCTTTCATTTTAATGGATGAGGTGCCAGAGCTACACTGCAAATCTTTGAAGACAAGACTCAAAGAGAAAACAAAGTGAAGTCCCATGTAACAAGCAAGCTGTGCTTATACTCTAACTATTAGAAGCTCTTTACTCCATCTCTCTCTGAAAAAAGAGACTACTTAGAAAATAGAGTCAACACTGAAATTTTAAAGGTATAAAAAGTCCCTCAAGTAGATTAATAGTTTACATAAAACTTTTACATTGCTGGAATAATGTCTACCTTATGATTCATACCTTTAAAAAACAGATAACAATTTGAGACAGCAAACACCTTTAAGATTTTTTTCATTCATGAATTGAACAGCATTTTTTGTTTGTTTTTAAACCACTAACACAACAAGTATAACGATCTGCAAAAATGCAAGTGCTGGTTGCCTGCAGTTACACAGAAGTCAGCAATAATCTCTCTGGGAGTCAATTATTATCCTTAGAATTCTCAGTCCCTTATATCTGAGTTTTATTAAACTCAACATTGGAACAAAAGGATGTCAGAAGTTTTCCATGGCACATGCCCACAAAATTTCAAAATATATTTATCAGTAGTGTATCCTTTTCAGTGTCTGAGGCACTGACTTTTTTCTCCTCCCTTTATAAAACAAATACCTCTTCACCATCCATGCTTTAATTGCTTCTTCCTGAAACACATATCACTACAGGCAAAGAGTAAAGTTTTGGTCCCTCCCTTCCCAAAACAGATTTGTATTATTTTTGATGAAAGTATGTCCCAACTGGAGTTTAGTTTCTAGCTGACTGATAACAGTATAATATGCAAGTGTACCAAACAGAAGTACAGTATTTAATCCTCTAACACTAGCAAAATAATCCTTTAACATTGGCATCCTCTTTTCATACATCGTTAAGTAAGGCTTCCCCAGACTACTTTAACCCAAAAGTTTGTGTGCCAGAAGCTACTTAAATAAAGCAAAATTTCAACCTATATTATGCATTTCCCTCCCAATTTCTTGAGATATGTGCACTACATAATTTGAATAACAGGCATTTAAATAACACAAATAATAAAATCTTGTTATATTTAACATCTGGATTTTCTTCCATAACCAACAGGCTATTTTACACACTCTCCATAGCAGTCCTTCGGTCAATACTGAGTTTTCAAAACAATACCTACTTGTTGCTTCCCATTCAGATTTACTCAAGGTTCCCTAGAAGAGGACAAAAAAAAATTAAAAATCCATGTTCAACACGAAATGAGGAAGTAATAAAACACCAGTTTAACTCAGGATTATCAATCTTTCACAGACCCACTTCTAACCACCCACACTGGCTGGCTACTTAGGGACGAGAAGAGCACAGATACTTGTAACTCCAATAACTAGGATGGTAGGGCATTGGAACAACCCCGATAATGGAACGCAACTGAATTACACAGGCATAGGAGAACGGGCCAACAGTCTGTTAGGCCAAATGCCCCTGCAATGCAGAGGCACGCCGGGTCCCGTTACCACACAACGGTGTGACCTGACCTCGCTCAAGCTGCTCTCCAGCCCGAGATGCCCAACACTTGTGCAGAAGTCCAGAAGAGGCCCTATATCAGGTGCTGCCACCTTCCCCAGGAATACTACCTGCCTCCACCTCCCTCCCTTTATAACCCTTTATAAAAACATGAGAAAGACAGCAAGCTCAGAAAACCAGCATGTGCATTAGAAGACAGGTTAGATGCAGAAAAATACTTAATTGGACCACTGATCTAATATGACCTCCGTTAAAGATGGTTCATTATTCTTTTATTTCTGAAGTCATAAATCAAGCTGCAAAACAGGAGAAATGCAGAAAAATATATGCCAGGATAGCAGACTAAGTTTTGTACAAGGTAAGATTATGATCATCACAAAGATTTTCATTCCAGAGTGTGAACAGAATACAATATTTAATAAAATTGAAATCAGAAATATATGGATTTAGTTTTATGCATGTAGGACTAGTCTAATTCTAGAAGCTCTATTAAAAAATAAAAATGAAGGCATGGCAGGTTTAAAAAAACAGCATTTAAAGAACTTTAATAAAATTGGCCAGGAAGGTAGCTGGATCTTCTTCACCCAAAGACAACAGAAAAACAATGTTCAATATTTGAAATACATCCAAGTATTATGAAGAAACTTTTCAACTCACCTGTCAGAAGACTAAAAGAAGAAAACTAAAGCTTTAAATCAGTAGTGTGAAAATCCAGAAACATAAGAAAATTCTTCAAATTAAAAAAAGTTACGGTAGAACAGCTGCCAAGGAAGATGGCAAAATAGCCTTTCCCTTTTGCACTGTTACGAATTCCTTAAAAGCTACCAAATTAAGACAATTTGGTTCTTTGAGAATGGGGTATAGATTAGATGAACTCCTCAGCCCTGCAGGTCTGTAATTTTTCACATGCACAAAGACATTCATACCAATTTAATTGCAGCTGAAATGAAGAAAGCACCATATGTCTGAAAGATCAGGACCTCAATTTGAGACACCATTTGCTCTAGTGAAGCAAGAAGGAACTTACCAATGGTAACTTCGCTTTGCCATCTTTGATGAACTCTTTTGCATGCTCATAATCATCAGGTTTATCAGAAACAAGCCTAGAATCACCAAATGTAGAATATGGCTGGAGAACATAGAAAAATTGAGAAAAAAAAAATTAATTGCCTAATAAGATAGATTAATCACATCAGTCAAGGGTTTGTCACAATATAGCCCAGAAGGGAGGTCAGTAATTATTAAGAGGATCTTAAAATAAATCTCCCCATTATAGCACCTACAAGACCAGGTCTGATATTCCCTAATTCCCAGAAAATCTGGCACTCAGGATTCATAAATAAACTTTTATCCTTATGTCTCCAAAACAGGAGAACAGTACTAAGAAATAAGCAACTATAAGATTTCAAGCAGAATGCTTAAAATGCTTTATTAACACACAGGAGCTGTAACAGAAATATATAACTGATTCTTCAAAACCAATATATACTTATAAATGATCCCAGTTACTGCATAATGCTCTGTACTTAACAATGCAGCCCTCATTTGTAAGTGGCCACTAATTTAAGACAACTCTCACTTTTCTAAGAACAAAGCTGATATGTCAAAGGCCATGTCACCATGCGTCTGGCAATATGAGCCCATACAAAGCACTGTCCCTTTCAGAGTCAACAAGGACAGTCAAGTCTACTTGCAGCCCATGTGACTCGGTTTAATAAGCCACCAGATACTTGACTTGATAGTTTTATGCTGAAAAATTCTACTGTGCGAAGGAGGAGGGAAGCACAGAGCACTGTGAGCAAAACCAAAGCCTCAGAGATGGCACTGAAAAGCTTCTCTGAAGGTGCCAAAGTCATCCAGCATAAGAGCTTGAGGAAAAAAAAATAAAAAAAAAATTGGGCAAAAACATAAGCTCACTTAGAGTTACGTACCATTTTTTCTATAAACACAGACTGTCCTTCTATTCCTACAAAGATTACTTTCTGTCTTTTCAATCAATATTCCTTGCACAAAGATCCACCTTTGAATGGATCTGAACTGAATCACTCTAGTGGGTGCTGGTGCCCAGGTGATGGCAGCAAGAGGCTGCAGAGGTGGCTTCTGGGAGGAGAGGCCGAGGCTCTACCATGCCAGACACAGGCAATAGAGCCACTGCTGGGCACAGCTGAGCCCCTCAGCGACAAGCGGGGTGCCTCTGGGGAAAGTCTATTTAAGAAAGCACAAAAAAACCCTGCGCAACAGCTGTGAGAGAGGAGTGAGAAAAATGTGAAACTACCCTACAGACACCAAGGCCAGAGAAGGAGGAGGGAAAGGAGGTCTTCCAGGCACCAGAGAAGAAACTCCCCTGCAACTCCTGGAGAAGACCTTGGTGATGTAGCTTGTCCCCCTGGACCACAGTAGAGCAGATACCCACACTGCACCCCTTGGAGGACCCCACACTGCAGCAGGTGGACATGCCCTGAAGGAAGCTGCAGCC
>KZ505952.1:320112-374975 GCA_002844005.1 Limosa lapponica baueri | reverse complement strand
ATGGCGCGCGGCACTCACCCGGCCCAGGCCTCCGCCATCCTGTTTGCGGAAGTGACGCCCCCGCAGCGCGGCGGCAGGAACGGCAGCGTCACCTCCGGGAGGGAACGCGGAGCCGCGCACGCGTAAAGCGCGCCAAGGCTCCGCGGGCGCTCTCGGCTGCCGGAGGGAGAGGACTACGCGCCCCAGAAGGACCTCGCGAGGGGGCGGGGCTCGCGCCTGTGCAGTCGGCCCGCTGGGGCCTCAAGGTGATGGAGGGGACGGGCGTTGCTGCACGTTGCCCTGCTGCGCGCGCGGGGCGGGTGAAGGGGAGGTGAGGGGGGGGCGTGGGCGCGCGCGCGCGCAGCAGCGGCCGTTGGTCAAGCGCCGCCGGTTAACCGGCGCCCGGTGCGCCTGCATGGCTCGGGGCCCGTGAGGAGGAGCGGTGGCTCGGCCACAAGGTACCCGCTCGGTGGGGCTGGGAGGGGAGGGGCTGCCGCCTCGCCGCGGGCGAAGGAGGGTGCGGCGCCTCCCGGAGCCCCCCCCGGGGCGGGGGGAGCGGAGCCGCTGTGCCTCGGGGGGCGGTGGCGGCTGGTGGGGAGCGTCGGAAGCGGCGGGCAGGTTCCCCCGCCGCGCAGAGGTGTCCCCTGCCCCGGCTGGTTTTCTTGCTCTTGCAGTCCCGGGGGATCGGGCTAACGGACCCGTGGCCGGGGAGGACGGTTCTCTCAGAGGCGCTGGGGCGGAATGCCTGCTCGGAGCTCCGTGCCTTCCTCCGAGTTGCTCTCTCTTTTGCAAACTCCCGGGCCGTTTTGTCTGGCGTGAAAAATGTCGGCCGCGAGCGTCTGACAGTTGTACCGTTCAAGGACCGCAGTTAGGTTCTGCTCCTAAGGGTGCTTCTCTCCCGAGACAACTGATTCCGCGCGTGTCTTGACTTTGTAGGCTACTTGAAGTGGCTGTACAAATACTTTCGTCTCTGATAAATGTTTTGCACGGTTTTTGGTCACTTGCTTGTGGCACGTGACAAACACGAGCAAAGGGCTGGGTTTCTTAAGAAGGAGAATCTCAAAACAGAAATCTGATTTTTTGCTCCTCTTACCTATTCACTGGTAAAACTATGTTTTCTTGCTCATCTTGAGCTTTCAGCACTTTTTTCTTGTACATACATTTTGTATGTACAAGCTTTGGAGGTCTCTGAATCCATTGGAGGCAGTGGCTGGCTGAACAAGACACGACCCTCTTGGCAAAGTTGCATAGAGTTACAGATCTCGTTAGTAATCTGCCTCTGGTAATTAACTATGGGAGTTGTCCAGGGAGTCAGACTGGGAAGTCATAAGATTTTTTTAGGCTGTTAAATCAAGTGTGGATTTAAGTCAGGTATTATGAACTGCATGTTCAGCCTCATTTATGTCCATTTCTGAAATGCCTCCTACAAGCTGACCCAAAAGAGAAAATACTCATTTGGACAGTAGTACCTGAAGTGTCCTAGAATTCCTCACCAAAACTAATCCTTAAACTGAAGGTGTTCCTCAATTTACCTAAGCCCCAAGATGTTATTGCTGTTACAAGTATAAATGCAAAATGATTTGCCAAAGTTTTGCTGCTTTAGGAATGAGGATGAGGAACAGGTTCCTCATTTGGAATGCATCTTGCCGCCTGCGCAGCTAACTTATATGACTTGCAGCTGCTTCTGTGTGGGAAATGCATGCACAGAGAGGATAGTGTGTCCCCACCATGCATCTCCTCCTATGGGCCTGACAGCAGGTGTTTGTCTCCTTTTCTGTTCAAGTGCTTTTTGAGGTAAAAGGGATATGACTGGCCTCTGTGGCAGCATTATTGAATTGCACTTGCTGCTTGAGAAGCACTTCCATCCGGGAGGAAAAAAAAAAATCATTTGATGATTTGGGTAGGTGGATATCAGGTGGCTTGCACATGGCAAAAGCTGAGTAGGCAAATTCAGACTGTTAAAGAGTATGTAGGGAATGTAAAAAGTCAAAGATTTGTCTGGCATGGCTGTCTACAGATCTACTTCGCAAACTGTAGCAGCTTATAAGAAAAGATTTGATCTGTTTTTGGTTTTTAAAGGGATCTGTGTAATTATTCTGCTGTAGGTCATCTTTTTTTTCAAGATAAACTGACCTAGCTCTGTGTGTATGCTTATAGGCATCACTAAGAAGCTGAAGTCTGTTTTTGCAGGACAGGGAGTTCTTGATGTCTCCTTATCTCAGATAACAGCCCTCAGTTTGCATCTTGACACGTTTCTGGATCTGTAGGGAGTTCTGACTGGTCTCGAAGATAAGGCCACAACAGATTCAATGACAAAAGCAGAAAAAGCACCATTTTTTAAAATGTAAAGCTGCTAGTTGAATCTATAACATTCCTTGCAATCAGTTAGTTTTGCAGATTGGGAAGAAGATCCAACATAGTTCTTGTTGATGTTGATAAACTGTGAACCCACATAGTTGAAGCTGAACTTCTTTTGCCAATTAGATGCTGAAGCAAATTCAACATCAGTCAGCAATATTTCATTATTAAGAATGAAATAAAACCACTAGAAGACCTGAGGTCTGTGACCAAAACGTGATTGAAGTCTTCCTGGACAGTAAGGTATCATCACAATAGATCTTAAGTATTTTACATTGATATTCTGATAGGTAACTACCTAGTTCCATCAATTTAGAGCAAGGATCAACCTCAGGGTCAGAGATTTTTAATGACTATAAGGTTCCTGTAGTAGATTCTTTGACTTGAGACAAGTGGCTTGTGCAGTATGGCAATAACAACAAAAATACTACTGATCAAGTTACAGGACTTTTCCTTAATTTTTAAGTCTTGGATACCTCTGAAAACCACAGATAATTCTTCATGCCCCTGTTGTTATAGTAAAATTGCAGTAAGAGTAGAAAGTTATTATTCAGTTAAAAAATCCTTATGATTTATTGTGATGATATCTTCCTAAGTTTTGTTGAACTTGAAGGTACCAGTACAGGTGTGTTAAATCCAACATACTTTGTGCATATGAAGTCAAGAATTTAAGCTTTAAACTGTCAAGAAAATTGTGATTTTAAGTAGGTGTTAGTAGGCCAGTTTGGTGTGTCTAGTATGTCAGTCCTCCCACCTTCTGTCTGTCTTAGTAAGTAAGTATTTAAGGACAGAAGTAATTTCTCCTTTAAGACACTGGGATTATGCAATAGGTCTTTACCCTGTTTGGTATCTAGACTTATGCAGCATGAATGGTAGTGATCTATGTTTTCATGAATTTTGTGTTTCCTCTAAATAGCTCCAATCCTGTCTACCCCAGTGCCTTCCATCACTCAGTTCTCCCCACATCATCTTCAAACTATCTACCCATTGTATGAGTCAACAAAAAAATGAAAATTTCTTGTTATGTTTCCAGACATGACACTGTTCCTTCTAAACAAAGACATCTGAATGGTAAAACTAGGTCTTACTCTGTGCACATCAGAAAACGAAAGTGCCACTTAGCTGGGCTCTAAATTTTAATTCCATGGATTTACTATTTGATCTTGTGCAAAAACTGACCTTGACCATGTGTAACAGTTCTTACATAAACAAAACAAGAGGTTGTGTGGCTGTGGTTGTGGCTTTATAGAGCATTGTAGCAGATGATCCCTATACCTCTCTAGTCCTTGTGGAGCAGCATGAGGGAAGGGAATGGGGGTTAATAGAGTCAGGTGCTCAGGAAGAAATTATAAAATACAGCAATTGTTTTTTCAAATGGATAGATTTTGTTGGTACTGAATAAAAATATGTGAGTGGCTTTACCATAATTCTAGAAGTCTCTTCCAAAACTGGCTGATGGAAGAGTGGAGTAGAATGTGAGGGCACTTATGTTTTAACTGTAACGGGTAGTGCTTCGCCCCAGTGTTTGCCAGTCGGTTAACTATTTGCTCTTAACATTTTGTGGATTTAAAAGCCGATTTTGCTGATGTTAAAATTAGATGGCCTCTTTTGCTTCCTGCTGTCTCAGGCCATAGGATAGTAATTCCTGATGGAGGTATGTTTCTGTGCTGAAACACAAGCATTGGGCTTCGTTGATCACATCTCATAGAATGCAGTGTGCTTTCAAAGGTTGCAGTGTTGCAGTCACAGGATTCCTTTCTCACTCTGAATACATCAATGTAGTAAATCTGCTACTTCAGACTGTAAGCAGGAGCATTATTTGGGTCCTATTGCTGAAGTCCCATCAGAGTTCCTTCTGGTGTAAAGATGCAGCTCTGTGAGTCTGATGCCCCTTTTGACACTTGTAGCTAGTGTAATTTTGTTGTTTGCATGGCTGGAAACTTTAGTAGTTATGTTGTCTATGCAGAAGGTAATGTGTAAGGCTTTAAATTGAATAGTGGGCAAGAAAGTATCAAGACCTTAGTAAAAATAATACTTCTTTCATAAGAACAGTTCGCACTCGTTTGCAGAGATATGGGGAATAGCATTTACTAAAAATTAGATGAAGAGTGTGGTTTTGACCATGTGTGTGTTCTGTAAATGTTATGATCAGCCTCTTCACACATAATTTTTCAAGATATTCTGATTGATACTACACATATTCCCCCATATGGACAAGTTTGAATTCACAACAGAGAATTCAACACTTACTTTGAATATTTAGAAAAGATTTATACTGGAAGTGAATGTCTGCCAACAGTAATTCGGCTGAAAGATGAACGCTCTGTATTTTTTGTTGGGAAAAATGACAGCTTTTCAGTGTTTGAAAACGTGAAATAAATGTGGTGAGAGAATAAAAGAAAAAAATCTTGAACCTAATGCTTCCGCTGTGAATTCTGCTCTTGAATTTGAAGCTGAGTTTGGGGTTTTTTTTTCAGTTTAGGACTGGTTTACATCTGTTCCTACTCGGTTTCTAATTGTAAGGCTTCAGAGTTTTTCCTTCAGCATGTTTTTGAAAGTCTTACAGGCACTTTGGGTGGATTTGATGGATAGAAGACTTGTTACAGGTTGTTGTTTTAAGTGTTTTGTAAAATTGTTACATAATATGACTTGCATTTAAAATATTATTACAGCCAATGCTGTTGATGATGGTTGGGTTATGGAGGGAAGAGGCACGGAACAATGAGACAAGATCTGCAAAGGTCCAAGGTGGCAAAAAAATGGCATTTATCAAGGCTGAAAAAGGACAGTTTTGGTAGTCACGATGCAAGATGAGGCAGAAGGCTGTACAAAGTTGATGCTAAGATCTAAGTTTAAGCGTACTCCTGATAAATGCCTCTTATAATTAGTCAGGAGAAAGTATTTGTATTCAAAGCTCTTATTCTATGGTCGGTTCAAAAAGGCTGAACTTTATTTCGGTTGGCACCATTTGCTTTGGTGAAAGTAACAGTATCTGCAGCATGTCTCCAGTTGTTTTATTAAACCTTTCAGGAATAAATATTGGATTATAACTCCAAGGGCTGTTTAGATTAAATATTGTAATATAAATTTTATTTGTCAGCTAAGTCCTGAGTGACCAGAAAGATTATGAATTACAAATTGAGCTTGGCTACTAGCCAACAGCAGGAAGTCTTAAGCAAGCTGGAGTTGTCTGCAACCTTTTGACTGCTATTGATGGCTCTTTTAGTGAAGAGAGATGTGCACAGCAGCTCTGAACTCTAAAGAGAGATAGCAGAAATTTATAAAAGAAATACCTGAACCCTGAATATAGACCTAATAGTCATGTTAACATTAGAAATGGTAACATGCATTTTAACAGTGCATGTTAAAATGTAGAGTCAGAACTCTTGAGATGCTCAGTGGAAGTTGAAAGAAGCGAGGTATCTGCCAATTAAAAGTTAAGTGAACTGTCAAGAGGGGATATCCTAAAAGGTTCTCAAGCAGTGTTTCAGTGAAGTGTAGAAAACTGATCTGTGTATTTATTTGGTTTTGTTTTAGCATCTAACTCCTCACCAGTTCATTTGTGGGCTTTTTACTGAGGGAGTTCAAAACCATATGCAGGAAACTGCTGACGTGAGACTTGCTTATGTGAATTACCTTTTGCAGCCCCTTTTAGTTATTTAGTAGAAACTTCCCACTGCTTTGTAAACTGCATCACCATGCGTGCACACACACCCCTCCATGATAATGGCCCTCTGGTTGAAAGCCCTCTGACAGAAAAACTAAAGTGTTTTGAGGGGAACGAACTAATGATATATTAGGAGATATAAGGGCAAAAGAGGCTATTAGGGGTTGCTTGGGAAAGTTACTGCCTAAGAGTTGAATAGAAAGGAGAGAGAATTAGATCTTATTTTTATCATTAGCTTAAAGTGACAAGTAATGTGTCGAAGGGCAAAATGATAAGCAGATGAGTACAATCCCCACTTTGAACTAACAAAGGGCTTTTTAACCCTTTTAGCATAGATGTATATACCTATTTTTAAGCTTAGTTAACATCTTAAAGCATAGCATCTCTAACTTGCTTATTGCAGACATGTGTCTGTAGAGTGACAAATGGACAAAAAAAATCAAATCTGTTGGCACGTTAAAAGGCAGGGCAGTTCCCCCTTCCCTTGACATGGGCCTGTTATTTTGTGAGGCTCTGGAACCAACACAGAAGGTGATCCAGCAAATTTATACTTGTTGGAAGGAATCATGGAGAGTAGAGACCTTTGTAGTATAAGAGCTGTAGTTATGTAAAAATTCAGTAGAGGGCAGAATGAAACTTCTGAACAAAGGAACCCAAGGTAGCTGTTCAGCACTGCAAAGCAGGAAAATGGAGTTAAAAGATGGAATGCCACCAGTTATTAAAAACATAGTTCTCAAGAGCAGAAAGGCACTACAAATGATTGTGATACTTTCTTTTAGAAGAATTAGAAATGACATTCACACTTCTGTATAATGCTTAGCTGCATGCAAGCTTAAGATCTAATGCCTTACAACACAGAGGAAAATCAGGATAGCACTGTCATATTGACTGGATGCAGATCTGCTGTTAAACCTCCTGTTTAGCGTTCCAGATCTGTAACTCAACACATAGTCATTGCATTAGGTTCTCCTGCTTTATTTGCCTTCTGAATCCAATATTCAGACTTTATAAATATCTACAAGAGCTTTTATTCTTCCTAAAGCTACTTTTTGTTGTGCTTTCTAATACTTAAGTAGCAGAGGATTGTAGTAGAGAAGACTGCTGTGTAAGTACCTATGAGGATTTATTCTACTTTGTGGATTTACACTGTTTGTTTCACCAAGAACAAGAGTAGTTTAGATAAAATAAGGGTTAAAAAGTGACTGTCTCCACTTATATCTGTATTGAACTGTAGTAATGTGATCAATTTAAAAATTATAGCATAGCATTTACTAAGTGAAGATATTATAGAGATTAGACATGATGGAGATTGGAGGGGGCTAAGGTTTTAAGGTAATTTGTCTACAAGAGTTTACTCTTTCATATGTTTCAACATGATGATTTTTTTACCATGATCTTAATAAATTTCACTATGACTTATTTTGCATTACTCCCTTTAACCTAAATTGTGGTGTTATATATATATATTTTCTAGACAGCCCTAAGTGGTAGAGAAGATTAGACAGCTAGCGATGCCCAAACTTCAAGTTATAACCGAGTTTCTTAGTTTAGAATAAATAACAGATTGTATCAGGGACACTGCAAAAGTAGTAAAGGTCAAAATACAAATTCTAAATGCTCATTCATATACTGTAAAAGTACTAATACAAAGAATAAAAGGTCCCTATACACAGCCATTTTGCTGTCCATGGATAGTGACTGCATGCTATGCTGAACCATGGCAGTTGCCAAAAGGTCTGTAGTTATATTTTACATTGAGTTTAGGAAAAACATGTATTGTACTCTTATTACAATGATTTTAAATGTGTTCCCAGCTTTTTAGGTAGCCTATACATATTATCTCTTCCGTTGTGTTTTTCTTACTTTGGTTTATTAGCTTGGCTAGATGCTTTTTTAAAAAAAAAAAAGAAATACCATCAATATGTTCTTTAAAAGAACAATTTAAATCTGAAAAAAAGTTTGGATTTTTTAAAAATAGTATTTAGCAAAAATGTAAGCAGTATATTAAACTGAGCTGTTTGGATGACATCTCTGTACGTTTGCTTTTTAAGCAATCTGAAAGGTGAGCTGGAAAGGATTTCTGAAAGTTTGGTTTGTGTCCTTTTAAAATTCTTCTGTATATACAATACAATCCTCAAAGTTTGCTTGATTTGACAATGAAAATTACAAGAATGTAAATTAATTCTCTGGTTTCATAGAAAGGTGCCTTGGGAGTAGAAAAAAAAAGCTCATGGATTTTCATTGGAAACTCTCTTGTGGTATAATTAATGTGGTTTTTTTAAACAGTAAAAAACCAAGTAAAAATGCTTTAAATTCATCCGTATTTACATATTGTGTCTGGAACATTTCTGGTAGAACTGAGAAAATAGATCATTGTAGTCTACGTATAGTATACCGGCAGTTCTCTCAAGTGCTTTCTGACCTCTTTTACAAAAGAACTTACACTAAAGATTTTGCCATCTTATATCCACCCCCATTCTTGTATTTTAATTTCTCTGGTAGCTCAGAAGTAGTAATGGTAACAGGATAACTCTTTTTATATAAGTTATCCAGATGAAACTTTCATCTAACAGCATCTGTGGAACAATTTCTCTTTCTTAGAGCAGGTATCCACAGCAGCCTTTGCTGTACCTGTATTGGCCTGGCTTGCTACTTCTGTGTTTTCCAATGATCTCCCATTTCTTTTTTGCACATGTTAGCACACATCCAAAGCCATGAATTTGGGGTAGTCACACAGACCAACTCTGTGATATTAAAAGATCCTGAACTTTCGTTGTCTTCAGTAACAAAAGCAAGTCTAATCTCTACTACCTAGTAATCACTGGAAGGCAAAAGTTTAGCAGAACAAATGCAAGAGAGAGGGTGCTCCTGCAGTACATCAGGTTTATGCCAAAGCTGATCTTAATTATAACAGAAGTACAAAAGCTTGCTAAACAAAACATCTAACATTGTAATGAGAAGCTGATCTATGTTTTTCCTCAAGAGGCCACTAGAGTACTCCCTTTATGTCTGAGGGCTTGTTAATTGCTTGCCATGAGACAGACGTGCCTTCAGGAACTAAATGGATGTCCAAGAATCTCAACCAGGAGTATGTCCTGAACAGCCAAGATCTCTTCAGCTCAGTTTACAGCCAGCTGGAGATACTACTGAATAGTTAGCCAGAACATGACAGCAGTGAAGAGGAGACCTTATCCCAGAAGTGTTTGTGTGTCATTTCATAGTATAGCTTCTATTCAGTCACTGACCACATGAGATTCTTACAGCAGAGAACAGCTATATTTGTCCTTAGACATCGCCATATTTTTTTTTTCTCATGGCATTTTTAAGAGAAAGCTAATGTAGAAATTGAAGATGCTTTAAAACACCTTCTGCCCCCAGCTGCCACAAAATTCTTGTGCTGCAGACCAGCTGCTTTTCTACATTGATATCTGAAGGTTCTAGCTTCTGTCCTTTTCTGTGCTTTTGCAGCATCGTGCAACAGCATGAAAAAAATGAAATGCACTAAAATGAAGAAACAACTTTTCAAAAGTCACTAGGTGCAATTGTGGTTTCTGTCCAGACTTCCTTATGATCTGCATGGTTTTAACAACCTAAAGTTACAAGGGCAATTGTGGTTATATAGCTCCAGTAATTTCTTTAAGTATTATAGTTGGAGAATAAAATTGTGTCTCATATCCATAGGCTGACGCACTTTCTCCTGCTGCCTGTTGAGTGCACAGGGTACTGGAACTTCCTTTCACTAATTGCATCTTAAAGGACAGATTTCTCTGTATTTATCTTGTGTTTTAGAGGGATGAAACAACTACAGTTTCATATTTCTTTGGACCTCCAACCACATTTATTGTGCACTTTGAGTTGTCTGTCCTGTTTAAGACATTTGCAATCCTGAGCCAAGTGATTAAAATAATAGAATTGAGCAGCTGTATCCATCACCCCTTTAACAATATTAATTTATTTAAAATCAATTTACAAAGTGTATGCTATATTATCTGTTATATTGCCTTTTATACATCCTACTGTTACCATTATAATACTTGCCTCATTTATTCTTGTAGTGCTGCTGGATAGTAGTGTAATCCCCAACATACTGACACTTTAAAAGTCTCTCCTTTGTTCATTTAGATGAGTAAAATAAAGCACCTACCTATGAAACACAGTAGGATCATTAGGAAGATTCCAACCTTATTTTGAAAAACCTGTTTTCTTTTATTTTCTCAAATATAAGCACTATCATATCTAAGCCTTTTCTTATATATCAAGCATCTAGCAAAAAGCTTTTTTTAAAAGTGGAAAAGCAAGAAGTAAGCTGTTTCACAGAATATTAGCTAGAACCATACCATCATCTGTGCTTACAAGGTTCAGGACCTTTTCAGGATCTACTGTAGAGGGTTAGAGAACCTTCCCTTTGACCAGCCAGGTTTTGCATCATGGAGAAAAACCCTATAGTTAAAGAGTTCCAAGTCCATTTGAGGATATAGGAACAAAAGAAGTGGTGTGGCAGGTCTTGTCAGTGGCCCCGGTGGTTCTCCTCCTTTGAAGCCATCAGACATTCTATTTTTAAGTCTTATATGGTGCACCTAACTCTGTGAGCAGAGGCCTTGAAATTCATTTACAAATCACAACTATTGTGATTCACTTTTGACGGTAGCTTTTGACTGATGAGTGTTGAGCATGTAGTAGTGACCCCATTGCTTCTTCACATTAAGGATAATTCCCACTCCCGGGAAGCCATTTCATACCCCGTGTTCTGCAGCCGTTGCAATGAATCAGGGCTGTGGTACAGCGTTACTTTTGTGCTGTCAATAGGTGCTGGACAGCAAAGCCTAGAAATGCTACTATAAATACACTATACAGAAAGGGAAAATTCAGAAAATAATTCTTCTGTACAGAAGCAAGAAGAAACTGAACAAGTGTCTCCTTCCAAGGCTGTTGGAATGCAGAGTCCTGTTAATAACATTAATGAACCAAAATCAGAGTGCTGAGCATGGTTTCCCCCATGCTGTATGGTGGCATTTTTCAAAGGTTGTTTGGAACAGGTATTTCTCAATAGGGTATCATCCACTGAAAACAGATGAACAATGGAAGTCCAGCTCAAGAGCTCCCAAATTCCCGTAGATGGATAGGTATTCTTTGCTGAGTCTGCTGGCTGGATATTGTGAAAGTCTACTTAAGGCAGATGCTCAGTGTTGTGTACTATTAGTGAGAGGGGAAAACAGTCCTCTGTGGAGAGTGTTATCACTCAGGAAAGGAGTGTAAGTGGCAATAGGCAAGCAATGTAGTTGTCTTCTTCCAATTTGTTGTTACAATTTCTATAAATCAGTAAGGTAGTTGTTAAGAAGGCACTCTGTCATTTGCCACTTGAGTTTTGCTGTTTCCACTACTTTTTGTTTTGAGAAGCAACTGTACTTGGATATAAGAAGTCAGCAAGAATCTCAGCTTCTCGTAAAACCAGAGATACCACAAGCAGTTGCTACTTCCAGTGAATTCTTACAGGAGCTGGACTCATTGAGAGGCAGTACCTGTAGCTGATTTACTGCTCTATAAGCAGCAGTACTTCTTGTCTCCCACTGTGTTCATAACTCAACAGAGTGAGTAACTGCTTGCTTACACAGAGACTAAAGTTCCCTTTTCCCCTGTTGATGCAATACCTCCTGTTTGTATGAGTCCAACAAAAGTGGGTGTCTGTACTTAATGTGCAAGATAAAGGTTCCCAGGGACCTCGGAAAGCATTTCTGCAATATTTTCCCCACATCAAACTTTTAATTCTAGTAACTGTAATTAATTCAGACACAATGATAACATAAAAGTGCCTGGAATACATACAGACAGGAATGTTCCAACACATGTATTTGGGTTATGAAACTTTTCTTGGAAGGGAACACTAATTCAGAGTTGAAGAACTTCTGGGTTACTCAGAAAAAAATCTCCCATTAGTGTGTCAGTATCCAAAGGGGAATTTATACCAATAACTTCCAGTAAGCAAGGTTTCAGGCTGACCAAAAATCCTAATAATATTGGTTTGCTGTTCTTGCTATTTCTCTAAATGTGCCTTTTTTCTACTTTAGCAGAGTCATCAATATGTTCAAGACATATATTTGAAAGGTGGGGAACTAGTGGAAGATACAAACCTTATCATTCTTTTCTTGTTGCATATCTGGAAAGTAGTAAAGGGTATGTATGGCTTCTTTTTTTTTTTTTAAACTTCTTCCTATGTAATGAAGTATTGATACTTTTCAGCAGCCTAGACAAATTCATGATCAAAACACCTGATTGAAATGCATCTACAGCTATAGGTGAAGGGTAAGTAGACATGAAAATGACAGTGGAGTTTCAATTAAACTTTAATGATTTCTAGTTTGGATCAAGAATTGTTATGATATTGAAAACATAAAAGCCTCAGAAGGATTTGAAAGTTGTAATATAACTGACTTAACTGGCATTTGTTACATAAAATCAATTGGTGGCACTTTTCTTGGAGGGAAGGAAAATCAGTTCTGTAACTTGCGGTCGTATAAAGGAAAAGAGAGTATTTCATTCAGTAGTTCAAAGCATGCATTTGGGAGGGGGGGTTGGGGAGAATGACTTCTTGACATCTATACATGCCACGCAGAATTTCTCTCTTCTTTTGTGGGAAATGTCTCAATGGTTCTTTCGAACTTTCAGGAGTAACTGTTCTGTATTCAAAATCATAAAGTTTACTGGGTTATCCAAAGTTGCAAAATTTTTTTTGCATTGTAGCATTTCTGAAATTGCAGTGCAGTTTTGCTCCTGTTAATACATGACATTCAACAGTACCGTCCCCCTTACTAACAGATGTATACTGGCAAGCTGTTATGGTCAGGTTTGTTACTATTAAAGCTATTGATTATTAATAATTATTATTGATTTTTTTTTTACTGTATGAACTTTTGGTTCAAAATAGTATAGAACATAAAAAATTATACCAAAACTAAGAATGTATTGACATCAAAAATTTATTTTACTTGCACTTAAGTAAGTTTGTACTACATTTATGCAGGCTCAAAGTGTTACTCAAACTATTGATTGCTACTAGAAGTGAAGTTTCAAGGGTAACTTTTCCATAAGCATGCCAGATCATGCAGATAATAGCAGTAGATAGCACTAAGTATCTAAAAATGTTTTTAAAGAGTAGCATGAGCATTTTAGCTGTGAGGTGCAGAGTCTGTTAAGTGACAGAGCCATTTTAGTTCAGAATGCTAAAGAAGTGTGATCTAAAATTATTTGTTTAATTCTAGGAGGTAACAATTTCTGCCATGCAAGATAAGGAAAACCTTTTCAAGTAGAAGAATGAAAGGCAATTTAAAATTTGAGAATTTCAAGTGGCATTAGAGCAAATAGAAATCAGATTATAGAAATGTGATTTGTTTGCTCTGTTCTTGTTTCCCCTCTGTAGAAACCTCAGCCACACTTCATCAAAATGCAACGGAGTCTATTACATACTGCATCTCAGCTGGCACAAGGGATGTGTTTGGTTTTTCCTCGCGCTAGTATCTTTCAGTGCTTAAGTGGACCATCAGTGTTGTCAAATGTTGGATGCAAAGTGATTTTGGCACTGGACCCTCCTAAACGATGTCTTCATGCAGGTGCAGCACACCTTACCTCAAAGAAAAGTGCTTTTTCATCGCAGCCAGAAGACAGTCCTCACAAAGTACCCGAAGAAAGAAGTCCTTTGACTTCGGCCACTGATACACCCAAGCAGAGCCCTGTAGAGTCAGATTCTTCAGATCCTGATCCGTTACAAGACAAATCAATTAGTCTCGTTCAGAGATTCAAGAAAACATTTAAACAGTATGGAAAAGTCATGATTCCAGTGCATCTTCTCACTTCCACTGTATGGTTTGGATCCTTTTACTATGCAGCCATGAAGTAAGTTGATACTTTGTTGCAGTGCCCAATACTGCTGTTCAATTGAGACTGACTTTCACAGGTGAAAGGACATATAAATCATTATTACATGTTAAAAAGTGCCTATATATGTAATAGGTAAGTGAGGCTACATTTTAAACTGAAGCATAAGATTTATATTGAAAGTATATAGGATTCATTAGAGTGTCACATACGTACTATTATGCAGTTATTGCTGTGTACCAGATATGTTGCTAACATTTGAAGGAATGCTCGTCTCCCCAAAATATAAACAGCATTGAAATTATTAGTAACCTCTCACAAGGTGAAGACAGGCATTTTGAATCCTGATTATGAATTGCTAGGTGAGATCTTAATAGGTTTGTTCTTTTTTTGCTGTTGGACTTGAGGGATATTTCACCACTTCCTCCCCTTTCTTCCCCAATCCTCCCTCATCATTAGACTTTCATGCCGCTCACCTTGCTCTGAGCTCCTTGCAATCCACGTCTATCTCTTCCTTTTTTATTTGTTTCCTGTCTTTCCTGCCTTCCACTAAAAAAAATGCTGCTGTAGGCCAGACTTTTTAATTCGAAATTAAATATTTGTGTGGCTAAAAAAAAAGATAAATTAAGTATTCTAATTTTGGTTTCTTTCATCTGTAGCACGTGCCAGTTACTGTTCTGGAAAATGGCATTCATTAGAAAAAAACCTAATATATTGGTTATAAGCTGCTAGTTCAGATGAGAGACGTTTTATCTATCTACAAATGGTTTGCTAAATGTGAGCAAATGTTTATCTCTGGATTGCTAGTGTTCTACATTTAGTAATAGAAAGCATGAAACAGCAACAGTTTGTGGCAGCAAGGATGGGGCTTTGACATCAGAATGCCTTACCACACAAGTGTTTGTTTTAGTTACTCTAACCAGCTGGCATAATTGCCCTTTCTAGGAGCTATAGATCCAAATGTCATTCTAAATTTAGCTCATGTCAGAGGAATAAAGGTCTTGAGCTATAAAAATATTTCGCTTTGGATGAATCCAGGTTGATGCTTACATCTAGACATTTCAGATTGAGTGAAGATTACTTTTCTTGAAACACTTAAGTTAGCTGCTAAATAAGTATTTGACAGATTAAAACAACTGAAATATTTAAGTAGAAACTAATTATAACAGCTTCAGTTTATCATGCCACAGGAGCAGCACCCTCTTGAAGTAGAAGAATAACTTTCAGAATGACTGCTTATGATACAAGACTAAACAATGGTGGCTTATGAAATAACGTGGTTAATGCTGTCTTTCAGATCTTACTAGGTCTCCATTTTCTACTCTGGGGAGAGGCCTTCAGATTGTAGGCTCTAGTAACTATTAGTAAATTACTGCCTGTTACTGTTCCTGATGCTAAAGCGATTGTGTGCACAGAATAATGCTTAAAATATTAGATAGAAATGGATAATGATATTAATAATACATCATTTCTAAATATTGGAAAGTCAGGTCTTCTATAACTGCATGTAGTTTTCTACTGTAATGGAAAGATAGGCTTTTTTTCTTTGCTGCTGCTGTTAACTTCCCTGGTTTTCAAATAGAAAGAAATAGTGATAGGAGCTCCCTCCACCCATCTTGCCACCTTATATTGACAAGATAGAATAACTGGACACAAAGCCCCTGTAGTCTTGTCCATATAACGTGTTGCTTCATTTTCTTACACCACATTCCATTTATGTAATACATTTAAAAGTGAATAGAGGACACTGAAGTGTGGATTCTGTGCTTCTGTATATGCTGCAGATTAGTCTGAAATTTTAAAAAGAAAAAAAAGTAATTTTATGCAAAACGGAACATGAAGTTGAACCTGCACAACTGGAGCCTGAGTAGCTATCATACCACCATTGTGTCAACTTAGCTTCAAACATAATAAACTGGGATGCAGGTAAGTTAGTAGCTATTCAGCTGGATAGGGATAATATAAATGGGTCAGCTCTTGGAATGCTGAAAACATTAATTTGCCTATATGTACAGAAATATAAATCCTGTAAGTATATTGCTTAGATAAAAAAAATACTATGCCATCAAATTACAAAAGTTGTATAATAGAGTTGAAGAATGGAAATGGTACTGTAAATCACTGTTCAGGTTTCAGATCCCAATTCAGGTTGCAAATTTTTTCTCTTTTATAGAGGAGTGAATGTTGTTCCATTCCTAGAATTGATTGGTTTACCAGACAGCATAGTAAGCATCCTGAAAAATTCCCAGAGTGGAAATGCACTAACTGCATATGCATTGTATAAAGTAAGTATAATTATAGTTTGTAAATAAGCTCTAAATCTTGCCTGGTGAGCTAAACAGGATCTGTTTGTTTACATCAAAAAGAATTAATGCTGTTTTCTCTCTTTGATAGTTAACACATTCATTTTTGTAGTAAAAATAGTGACATGCAAGTTGACATGGGCTCTGTGTTCCTTTAAGGAATCTATATTTCTAAATAACTTCTTTGGTGCAAAACTATTGTCTGCCCTCAGAGATTTAATTGCAATTAAGTTATGCCTCTGTATCCCTGACATAATTAACAGGGACAAAGTCTAAATACTTCATGATTTCTGGATAAAAGTACAGTTATTTTGATCTCAGAGGATTTGCTAGTTTATCTTCCTACCTTAGTTTCTCCATCATTGACAAGTACTTTTGTTGTCCATTTGAATCAATTATTTACATTCAGGTTTGGGTCTCTCTATTGCTTGGGAAACCTGAAACGTGTCAGACCATGCAAAACCAAAGTACTGTATTTGCTTCAAATGCCACTCATCTGTTTTGTTTCCAAATGTGATGTGCTTCTTATCTGTTATTTAAAGGGGTTATTTTCTCAAACAAAATATAAACACACTACTCTGTGCCTAAAAGAGACCAATAAACAACTGTGATTAAATATAAAGATTTTATTGTAGCTGGGAGATCTGGCAGTCTTGGAAGAAACATTCAAGATGTGGAAGCATTAGAGTAGGTTGCAAAGGGAAAATTGAGCAGACTTATCTTTAAAGTTCTGAAATAACAGGTTAGTGTATCGAGAATAACGAACTTGGTTTGTGTCTTGGATTAGCTGACCTCTTAAGGTCTCTTTTAGCTCTAGTACTTTATGTGCGGGTCCTAGTTTTGGGCTGAAAGATGCCTATACTCTTGTGAATTTTAGAATTTCATAGAATCTTAGAATGGTTAGAGTTAGAAGGGATCTTAAAGATCATCTAGTTCAAACTCTCCTGCCATGGGCAGAGACACCTTCCACTAGACCAGGATACTCATAGCCCCATCCAGCCTGGCCTTGAACACTTCCGGGAAGGGGCATCTACAACTTCTCTGGGCAACCTGTTCCAGTGCCTCACCACCCTCACAGTAAAGAATTTCTTCCTAATATCTAATCTAAATCTCCCCTCTTTCAGTTTAAAAATGTTGCCCCTCATCCTATCACTACACTTCCCGATAAAGAGTCCCTCCCTATCTCTCCTGTAGGCCCCCTTTAGGTACTGGAAGGCAGCTATAAGGTCTCCCCAGAGCCTTCTCTTCTTCAGGCTGAACAACCCTGCCTCCCTCAGCCTGTCTTCATAGGAGAGGTGCTCCAGCCCTCCTCTGGACTCACTCCAACAAGTCCATGTCCTTGTGTTGGGGACACCATAGCTGGATGCAGTACTCAAGGTGGGGTCTCACCAGAGTGGAGTAGAGGGGCAGAATCACCTCCCTCAACCTGCTGGCCACACTTCTTTTGATGCAGCCCAGGATGCGGTTGGCTTTCTGGGCTGCAAGCGCACATTGCTGGCTCATGTTGAGCTTCTCATCAACCAACACCTCCAAGTCCTTCTTCCCAGGACTGCTCTCGATCCAGTCTGTGTTTGTGCTTGGGATTGCTGGGACCCATGCGCAGGACCTTGTACTTGGCCTTGTTGAACTTCATGAGGTTTGCATAGGCCAACCTCTCGAGCCTGTTCAGGTCCCTCTGGATGGCATCCCTTCCCTCCAGTGCGTCAACTTTACCACACAGCTTGGTGTCGTTGGCAAACTTGCTGAGGGTACACTCAGTCCTACTGTCCATGTCACCAACAGAGTTGTTAAACAGCACTGGTCCCAGTACCAACCCCTGAGGAATGTCACTCATGACTGGTTGCCACTTGGACATCGAGCTGTTGACCACAACTCTTTGAGTGTGGCTGTCCACCTAGTTCTCTGTCCACCAAGTGGTCCATCTGTCAAATCCATGTCTCTCCAATTTAGAGACAAAGATGTCATGTGGGACTGTCAAACACTTTGCATAAGTCCAGGTAGATGATGTCAGTTGCAATTTAAGGCATATCTTCTTGTCAGTATTTCCTCTTTGCTTATATGGCTCAGTGTTCATATACTGTCTGGTCTGAATTGCATTCTGAGATGCGTAATGCTCATCCCACAGGATGCACAGGGAGGGTTTCTTTTTTAAAATGGAAATCTAATGCCTGTGCTGATTTTGTCAAAAGGATACTTTAGGCAAACGTATGCTTTTTCTGGGGGATGCACAGTAAATTGGCTTATTTCCATATAAATAGAAGATCTTTTTAGTATCTGACACTGGCCAAAATAATTTCTCAACATTAAAAATACATTTGCTATGTAAAATTGTCCTGTTTTATTGATATGGTGTGTTCTTTGGTTTCTTTAAGATTGCAACTCCTGCCAGATATACTGTGACTTTGGGAGGAACGTCCATCACTGTTAAATATCTACGTAAGAATGGCTACATGTCCACACCACCACCAGTAAAGGAATATCTACAAGATAGGATGGAGGAAACAAAGGATAAAATTACAGGGAAGATGGAGGAAACAAAGGATAAAATTACAGGGAAGATGGAGGAAACAAAGGATAAAATTACAGAGAAGATGGAGGAAACAAAGGATAAAATTACAGAGAAGATACAAGAAACCAAAGATAAAGTTTCATTTAAAAAAATAAAGGACTAGGGAAGATGCTTAATTTTGGGGTATATCAAACTTAGCACTTTAACCCTTTGTGAGGCAGGATATACAAAGTGCACTTCTGAGCTTTGTTTTTCCTTTTTTTTTTTTTTCCCCCTTGTCTGGAGACTACAGTTGCTCTGTGGATTTAAAAATTGTGTATATTCAACAGGGTTAAAGTTCCCTGAGGGAGAGGCGATGACAAAATTTCAATTTACAGAAGGAAGAGTTGAATCTCAGATTAGAAGTTTGTGTGTCCATTGGTGATAGTGCTAATAGTCACTCTTCCCTCTTTTTTTTTTTTTTTTTTTTTTTAAAACCCCCCCCCCCCCCCCAACGAAGATGATTTCTTCCAAAAGCCACTACTTTATTCTTCTTCCATCATAGTGCACAGTCATTGTTCCATTAGACTGAATCTTCCATTAAATGAAAATGAAGATATCTCTTCTGGGAAAGGCAACATATTTTGATTTTCAGAGTATGTGGACCCAGGCCTCTTCAGTCGTGATCATCTCTCAGCTTGGAGACAGACCATTATCACTGATACTGCACATGAAGGAATCAATGGATTAGCTACTCAGTCTGAATGAATTATGATGGCTACATTGACTTCAGCTGAGCTGTGATAGTTTACAGGTTGAGACTATGAATCTTCTTTCTTGGACAGTGTATCTCTTCAGAAATCTCAACTGAGAGCTATAGGAAGATGATTTAATTACAGTAACCATACTGCCAAGTATACTTTTTTCCTAAAGTTGATTTACAGTAGAAAGTTATTAAATGAAATTAATCAATATTGTATATTAAAAACTAGGATTTTTTTATTATGTTAAAGTTTACAAAACTGTTCTATTTCATTTTCAGAACAAAAAAATTCTGAAAGAGAAGTTTACTTGAGAAATTGGTATACTAAGGGGCTTTTTAAATACGTGCAAAGTTAGAATTAAACCCAAAAGTTCCTCCTATTCAGGAATCCCTCAGACTTCAGTTGAACAATTTAATTAAAATAAGCATAATTTCTGAGACAGTGATCACAGTCTACCAGACTTTTTTCCCCCTAGATTTTCTTGGGTCAAGCAAATACTTATTCATAGCTGAAGGCTGAAAGGCTGTCTCAGAGATGTCATAAAGGACTACAGTTGAAACTGTTCTATTTGACTGGGCAGGCAAACTTCTGTCATGGTTTTATTCAAATGTGGGCTAAATTGAAGTGTTTTTTCCCTATTTCTATTACAGATCTCACTTTGTAGCAACTCTCTGCTTATGTATCTTGTTTAATGGAGGTGTGTTTTTGCAGAGGGATATGGGGAAGCAACAGAGTTGGACCCCAAGCATTGTAATTGACTGGAGTAAAAGAATATAGCTGATAAAGTATCAGCTATGCCTCACTCATGTTTTCAGTCAAGTCACTGAGGGCCTCTCCATCTTTAAGTAGGTTGAACTTCATTAACTTCATTGTGCAGGATTGATTACATACTTCTCTGCCTCTGTCCACGTGTCAGATAGTAACTGCAGTCTAATGCTTACCTCACAGGGATGTTGTGAGGAATAATCATTGTATATTCAGTGCCCTGAAGATGTAAAGTGCCATGTTTCTGATAAATATTAAAAAATAATTCTGTGAACTCTTCTGCTGAGATGAGTACTACTGTAGGATTTAAGTTAATAGGTGCTTTTCTTTTTTTTCTATTTTAATGTACTTTTCCTTACTGTCCCCTTGCGCATGTTCTTCCCCTGCGCGTGTTGTCATTTGTTCTGGTTTTCCATTTTCACAGGCAGTGTTGCCTGGGTGTTGCAGTGCCCTGCAAACCCTGAAGTCTGCCCCAGTAATACTGCGTGGTCATCCTCTCAGTCTGGAGCCAGATGTGGCAACCTCTTGGTGCAGCTAGCAGGATCCATCTCATCTCTTCTTTGCACATGGCTGGGTGTGCACAGGCGCACCTTGGTGTCCGAGGATGTGCCTGTAGCCCCCAGGCAAGTTAGAACTTGTTCATTACACAGACACACCCTCTTGGTACCCCTGTCCTCTTGCCCTTCCCCATGTTCAGCTGGCCTTTGACCTCTCCAGCACTTAAATGATGCATCACTACAAATTCTAAGTACAAAAGATCTCCTGTCTTAGCTATGTGCAGTAGACTGTCCTGTGTGACTATTTTAGCAGCTGCAGGAACTGCTTATAGTGACTGTTGGCAAGTGTCTCATCAATGTACTGTTAGCTCAGTTTTACAGCATGAACAACCTCAAGGAGTTTCTGGAACAGTCGCATCCTCCAGCCAATTAACAAAGCACACAATTATATGGATTGATCTACACAGAGTAGGAAAGGCAGTCTTCAAGACTGAAAATCTGACCTGGTGAGTTTTTGTGACAGTTAGTCAAATGCTTTGTTGCGCTGGTGACCTTGTCTCAAGTCAGCCTCATCTGGAATCAATGCATTGCCTCATTAGTGCAGAGACCAGCTGGGGTGTTCCTGGGCCACCCAGGGAATGAACGTTAGTCCACTGAGTGCCCAGCATGTAGACACCTACTGCAATTTTAACTATAGGATAAAGTTAACTTTCATCCTTATATCTCTCTTACAACTTAATTTCCATAGCTCTTGCCACAATTCTAGGGTGCAGTTCTCATTACTGATGGGTCACTGTGTCTGGAAGCCAGTGTCCATCCCCCTCTAGTGAAGCAGAGCACATGGACTGTGCTAACAGGCTGAGCACTTGTGTCAAGCAAAAGGATGCCTGGGGACAACATGTGGTCTCTTCTAACTGGTGCCCAAGCCAGCACAGTTGGCACACTGCTGTGTTGCAGCAGTGTCCCTCAAGGTGGAGCAGCATGAGTAGGTGTGTTAGGCAGCACAGAAGGGTCAGAGGAGCAGGTGCCTGGGAAAGAAAACAGTTTGGCCACAGCACCTAGAGCTGGCAATGAGGCAGACAACAAGTGACCTGAGCAAAGGAGTGCCCAGCAGAGCTTCCTGAACTCTCCCCAGCAGAGTGCCAAGAGTCCTTGCTGAGGTGAAAAGCCCCAGCAGAAGCCCAGGAGCACCTTCCAGTCAATGCTAGCAGGGACTGCCTTCTTCCCCTGGCAGCTCAGAATCCTCACAGGAAAGGGCTGCCCTGGAAAGGGCCTTTACCTGCCCCTTAGGCCCTCGAGGGCATGAGTCCCTCCACCTTTTTGCAAAACCTTCAGAAATCTGGTGAGAACAACACTAAGGTATCTGCCACCGCACAGGCAGGAGAGAAATTGCCGCTTTGGTGACTTACCCATTTCTGCCTGCTCCCTGACTCACACATAACCACTGCAGGACATCACATTGTCTGCGTCTGGTGTAGGTACGTACGTGAAGGCGCTAAGTGCCTGTCAGAGCAGAGGCTGGAAATGAAGTTGCAGTCCAAGCAGAAGCTGAAGTAGCACCCAAGCAGGACCTGGAGCCAACATTACAGCCTGAGACGGGGCTAGAGCCAGAATTGCAGCCTAGGATGGAGCCAGAGCCAAAGTAGCAACCTGAAAACAAGCCAGAGCAGAAGTAGAGGTCCAAGATGGGGCTGAAGATGCAGCTAGTGTAAGGGCCCAAGCCAAGCGACTGTTCAAGCAGGAGTTCAAGAAGTCATGGCCCAAGGTGATGTGAGAGCTGAAGTAGCGGCCTGAGCAAGAGCTAGAGGCAAAGTCTGTTGGAGGCAAATTATGAGCCTGAGATGGGGCTGGAGGCAAAATAATGCCCAAATGAGGACTGGAGCCAAAGATAAGATCCAGTCAGGGGCAGGAGCCAAAGTTTCAGCCCAAGCACTGTTCAGAGCCAGTCACAGCTGAAGGTGGGGCTGGAGCCCAAATAGCAACCCGAGTTCGGACCAGAGCCGAAATTGCTACCTAATATGGGGCAGAAATTGAAGTCTCATCCCAATAGCTTGACAAAGTCAAGACTTGATTTGGCACCAGTGCCAAAGCTGCAGGCTGAGCACAGGGCAGAGCCAAAGTTGCTGTCTGGTACCAGGCAGGACCCAAAGGCACAGCCCAAGATAGCACCAGAGCAGAAGTGAAGCGCCAAGCAGGAGCCAGAGTAGTTATGCAAGTCCAAGCAGAGGCTGGAGCAGAAGTCATGGCCCAATATCAGGCTGGAGACGATGTTGCAGACATAGATGTGGCCAGAGCTGAACTCACGGCCAGTGCTGGGCTGGAGACTAAGTGGCGACCCAATATCAGGCCAGAGCAAAAGTCATGGCTCAAGATGGAGCTGGAGCCAAAGTCATCATGCAGATCAGGGGCCAGAGCTGCAGCAGCCTCCTGAGTAGAAGCCTGGAGCCAAAGTAACAGCCCAATACCCAATTGCAACCAAAGTAGCAGCCCAAGATGGCACCAGAGCAGATGTTGCAGCACCAGATGGGGATGGTGCTGGTCACAACCTGAGATGTGACTGCACCTGAAATTGGGACATTACTGAAGTGGAAGTCCAAGCAGGGCTGGAGCCAAAAGCAGGGCCCATGATTGGGCTAGAGCCAAAGTCACAGCCCGAAGTTGGTCCAGAGCTGAAATCACTGACCAAGATGGAGCTGGCACAGCCCAGTATTGGGCTGGAGCTAAATTGTGACCTGAGATATTTTTGGAGTCCAGGTAACAGTCTGAGATGGGACTGGAGTCAAAGCAATAGTATGAACAGGAACCAGAGGCAAAGTCACAGCCCAAATAGTGGCCAGAGCTGCAGTAGCTGCCTGAGCATGGACCAGAGTTGAATTTGGGTTGGAGGTGAGTAGAAGCCCAAGATAAGGCAGGAGCTGAACTCACCGCCCAATAC
Source organism: Limosa lapponica baueri (assembly GCA_002844005.1). Lineage (NCBI taxonomy): Eukaryota > Metazoa > Chordata > Aves > Charadriiformes > Scolopacidae > Limosa > Limosa lapponica. The sequence continues at coordinate 351,350 of KZ505952.1, read as the reverse complement.
AGGTCCAAAGCCAAATTCACAGACTGAGATGCGGCCAGAGATGAAGTCATAGACCAAGATGGGGCTGTATTACATGTTGGGATCACAGCAGGGATCAGTGCCAAAATTGTTGCTTCAAGATGGGATTGGAGTGGATGTCATGATGTGAGCAGGGGCTGAAGCTGCAATCATAGCCCAAGATGGGTCTGGAGTGGAAGTTGCAAACCAATGTGAGCCTGGATCCAAAGTCACAGCTCAAGCAGGGCCAGAGCCAACATCACAAGCTAATATGCAGCTGGAGCCAAAGCCATGGCCAGGGATGGGGCCAGAGCCTAAGTTAACTGCCCAAGATGGGGCAGGAGCTGACGTCATAGCCCAATATTGGGCTAGAGCCAAAATCATGACTGGAGACAGCATTGGAGATAAAGCTGCAGACCGACATGGGGGTTGGAGGTAAACTCACAACCTGCTATCAGGCCCTAGCTGAAGTCGCAGATTGAGCAGGCACTGGAGCTGAAGTAGCAATCCAGTATCAGGCCAGACCTGAGTCAGAGGCTAGAGATGGTCTGGAGCTGAAATCACAACCTGAAGTTGGAATGGAGCTGAAGTCACATCTAGAGCTGGGGCCAGAGCTGAAGCCATGGCCCAAGATTTTGGCTGGAGTGAAAGTCACAGCCCAAGATGTGGCCAGGCACAAATTAACAAGCCAAACAGGGGCTGGAGCCAAAAATATGGCCTGAGACTGGGCCAGAGCCAAAGATGTGCCTCAGGATGGGGTTAGAGTTGAAATCACAGACCAGTATGGGGCTAGAGCCAAACTTGTGGCTTCAAATGGGGCCAGAGCCAAAGTCGCAGCCCAGGATGGGCCTGGAGTTGAAGTCATGACCTAAATAGGAGTGGGAGCCATAGTAGCCTCCTGAGCAGGGACCAGAGCTGAAGTCATAGCCCAATATTGTGCCAGAGACAAAGTCATGGCCTGATATTGGACAGGAGCTGAGTATGAGGCCACCACTGCGCTCATGGCTCAAGGTGGGGCTAAAGCAGAAGTTACAGCCCAAACATGGAACAGGGTTGAAATCACTCCCCAAGAAGGGCCTGGAGCCAAAATCACAGCCCAATAAGGGGCCAGAGCCAAATCTGTGACCCAAGGTGGGGCCTGAGCTAAAGATGCATCCCAAGCAGAGGCTAGAAATCACTGCCCAAGAATGGACCAGAGCCAAAATCCCAGCCTGATACCAGGCAAAAGCTGAAGCTGCAGCCTGAAGTAGCGCTGGAGCAAAAGTCAAGGACTGACCAAGGGCCAGAGCCAAAGTTGCAGCCCAATATCAGACCAGAGACAAAGATGTGGACAGAGGTGGGCCCAGAGCCTGCAACAGCCTCCCAAGCAGGGCCAGAGCCAGTTACGCTCTGATTTCAGGCTGCCTGAACAGTAGCTGCCTAAGCATGGACCAGAGCTGAATTTGGCTTGGAGGGGAGCAGCAGTCCAAGATAGGGCAGAAGTTGAAGTCACATCCCCATACAGGTCTGGAGCTGAAGTCATGCCCTGAGCATGAGTCAGAAACAAATTTGTGACTCAAGAAGGGGCCAGAGCTGAAGTCGTGACCTGAGATTGGAACAGAGCTGAAGTGGCAGCCCAAACCCAGGGTTACAGCAGAGACCATGTCCCAAGATTGGGCTGGAGGCAAAGTCACAGCCTGAGATAGGTCTGCAGCCAGAGCAGTGGCACAGAGAGAGGATGGAACTGAAACTAGAGCGGAAACAGGGGCCAGAGCCAAAGTTGCAGTCTGAGATGGGGATGCATGGGCAGGGCAGGGATCAGAGACAAAATTGTGGCACAAGATAGGGCCAGAGCCTAAATCACTCCTCAAAATGAGGCAGGAGCCATGGTAGTGGTCCAAAATGGCTCCAGATCTTCACTGACAGCCTGAACAGAGATCAGAGCTGAAGTCACAGCCCGAGATGTGCCCAGAGCCAAAATTGTAACCCAGTAAGCATCCAGAGCTGGAGTCAGGGCCTGATACCAGCCTGGAGCTGAAGTTGTGACCCAAGATGGGACCAGAGCTGAAGTCACAGCCAAAGTAGGGGTCAGAGCTGAACTCACAGCAGAGCCAAGGTTGTTACCAACATTGGGGCAGAGTCCAAATATCAGCCTGAGTTAGGGCTGGAGTAAAGTCACAGACCAAGATGGGGCCAAGCCAAAATTGCAGCCTAGTATTGGGCTGCAGCTGAAGTTACAGCCTGAGAAGAGGCCAGAGTCAAAATCATGGCCCAAGATGGAGCAAGAAACAAAGTCATAGCCTGGCTTTGTCCAGCCTTTGGCTGGAGCCAAAGTCATGCCCTGGCATCAGGTTGGATCCAAAGCTTCAGCCCAAGATGAGGCCGGAGCTGCAATCATGGCCTGAGCAATTGGCTGGAGCCGAGGCAACAGCCAAAAAATGGGGCCAGTCAAAATAGCCCCCTAAACAGGGATCAGAGCCAGTTGCGGCTGAAGTTAGTGCCAGAGCTGAAGGTAAAGCCCGGATAGTGGCTGGAACCCCACTAGTCTCCTGAACAGGGCTGCAGCCGAAGCTGTGACCCAATAATGGGCCAGAGACAGAACAGTGGCCCAAGGTGGAGCTGGAGCCAAAGGCAAAACACATTTTCTGATTGTTTCCCCTTCAGGGTGTCAGCTTAGAGCATTCACACTGCATTCATCCTTGTTCATCACTTACCGTCAGCAACAATAGTAATTAGAGAATCATAATTATCCTCTGGCAATTATCTGGCTATTTTGATGAAGATGATCTTCTTAAGTAGAAAGAATATGTCTTCATTTCATAAGCCTGCAGGGCAACATGTAGCATTAAGTTTGGGGTTGAGTTTGATTAATTGATTGAACAATGACAGAGGATGGAACAAAGGGGACGTTACATAGGCTTGCTTAGGAATGAAAAAAGAAGAAAAAAAAAGAAACCAATTCCAATACAACAGGGAAAGAGTTTCATAAAAACACGTAATTAAAGAAAGATTTCTAACTGCTTCTGTGTCTGGCCAAGCGGCCAGAGACTAAACCACAATCAGAGGAGAACCCACCTCAGATAAATTCTCCAGCACTGTTTTTAAAAAGTTTTTTAAAGTTTTTCTTATTTTTTTTTTAAATGTAGTGTTAAAAAAAAAAAAGTATCCTGTAAATCTGTTGCTTTTTGTGTGCAGAACTGGTATAACTGAAAGCTGCTCAGGACTTTGCAGGTGCCAGACGTGAGACATCCTCATGATGTGGGGCAGCTCCATGAGTGCCTGGAGAGCACTTGCTCCTCACAGGCATGGCAGTGAACACAGCTCTCTGGCCAGGAGCCAGGGCGGTAATGGTGGTCATGATAGCGCTCACCTCTGAAGGTGATGCCCCATTTCTCTAAATCTTGTTTAGTACCTTAAAGAACTGTCCTCCGTGGGAAAACAGGTTCATACTGGCACAACTCTTATGTCCCAGCTCTCTGAGAAAGTGGCACATGGATGGGCTTAGGGAGAAAGCAACCGGTGCTCTTGGCAAGACTTCATTTGCAACCTCTGGGCTTCAGTATTCCCCAGGAGCAACTCATGAACTGTGTGGCAATATTGCTGTGTTACGCAGCTTCGTACTGGAGTAGCTGAAGTGTTGGGCTGCTGCCAAATACTGTTTCAATAATGTTGGTTCACCTATGGGCTAAACCCAGGTTTAGCATATTTAGTGCCAGATTATATGTGCCATGGCTTCCTGACACATGTGATCTCATGTTGCTCAAACATGCTACAGTTTTTGCGTCAACTCCATTGGCAGACTGACTCATTCCGGAAGCAAACACTCTGTGTCCTCCTTTTAATCTCATGCTGAATCAAGGACCTTACGTTCTCTTGCAATCAGAATAAAGTCATAAAACTGACGTAATTTCCACTTGAGGTGCTGCGTTGGATTCATCTGAAATGCAGTTGTGATCCTACACCTAATCCAAACCAAAACTGCGCTGCTGGACAGTCAGAAGTGGAACGGATCCAATATTGGTAACTACAAAACACTGCTTGGGCAGCCCCTCTGTGGTAAAGCAGGCGTAGAGAGACAGCATGGGCTCCTTGCAAACTCTGCGCTCACCCGGCCCTTGTGCCTACTGATGTCTTCCCAAATGCAGTCCCAAAGCGGATGGAGACAAGAAGCAGATCCACCATTAGACTCTAAATACACAAGCTGCAAGTTACCACACGGGTTTTTTTATTATTATGTCACATGGATTTGCCCATTAATGCCAAAAGAGTTGCCAGAGAGCTGATAAGGATGCGGACCCGAGAGAATACAAGACAAGCTAAGGGATGAGAAGTAACGCTGTACTTGCCCTTCATGCTTAATAGGCTCTGTGGTAAGCAGCGGGAGGTGCCCTCAGCTGGCACCGTCTAGCACTTCCCACCAGCGCCTTCGCACCGACAATGCTGCTCTTTATCCAGGCACTCCCTGAGAGCTGACTCAGAGCACCTTTCCCCCAAAAGCAGGTGTCTGCACACAGCTACGGCCTTCAGCCACCTCCCAGGTGTGGCAGCCGTGTTTCAGTGCGGAATGAGACACTTCGGAAGAATTTTAGTGGGGGAAGGGAAATTTCTCAGCCTTGGCTGACTGATGGCTAGTGCTTTGGTTCGCCAAATACCTGCGTTTAATTTTTATCCTGGATTAGTTAAACCAGGAAAATAAAGATAACACTAATTTTATACAAGGAGCATACCGAGTTCTGCCTAATGTCACTATCACTATATTTTACCTTTTGGGATTGCGCAGTAGTCCTGTATTTAAACAGTTGCACATACCTGCATAGCATGTACCTGTAAACAGCCAATCTGCTCTAAAAACAGAAAGTAAAACTGCCGATGCACAAGCAGCACTTAAACCACAGCTGCACAGTTTGCTCTGAGGACAGTTTTAACGCAGACAGGCACTTCATATCTTCCATGTTACTGTCAGATGGCGATTCTAGTGCACCTGATGCCATTTTCCTGACAGAACAGAATTTTACAATAGAGGCAGTGTCTGTTTCCCCTGGCATATGGCTGGAGCTAGCATGCATATTTTCTTATCTACGAGCATAAGACCAGCAGAACATACAGCATAACTTTAAAAGGTGAGAGGGCTTGCCTGTTGAGCAGCTAATGTAGTTATCCCTCGGCCATATGGCTTTTAACACACACCAGCGCACCTCTCGCTGAGAAGCTGTGACACCTAATATTGCACCAGCAACTACCCAAAACAAATACAGTTAAACTTTCAAGTAACTATCAGCACCTTTGATCTTGCACAATGAAGGGGGCCAAACGAACCGGACCGATGTGCAGTTAGTCAGTCAAGCTTTACCTGTTAGGCTTTTCCTGAGAGAACATTAGCAAAAGTCACCAGCTCATCAGCTTTCCCCCACCCCCGAGAGCTACAAAGTTCGCAGCTGTAGGCAAATTTTATAGCACTTACAGTCCTAACCCCGTTGTCAGGAAAGAACTAGCTCCTATACATTTTGCTGTTGCCATAAACCCTGCTGAACGGCTATGCAAGCACAGTTGTGCTTTTATATTTGACTTCTGTGGCTTCTTCACCAAGTAAAGCCAACTAGGGCGAACCCGGCTCAGCTTATGAAATATTCACAGCACTCTAACACAGTTGTGGGTGTATACATATACACAGGGACATGTAATAAGCTGGAACATTCTCACCGCTTTGAGATGAAAACTACTTTTTTTTTCTTTTTTCCCCTAAGAGTTTCTTGCTGCCCAGGTTTAAATGTAGGTCAAGCTGTCTGAGCCCATGTCTGTGGCACACAGAGTGGGATTAAACCGGAATTTTCCACTCAACGCGACTGTCAATCACTGTAATGTCTGCAAATGTTAAATTAATCTGGAGTGATCTGGTGTTGGCGTTGAAGGGAGCTTCTGGGGCTCACGGATGGCATTTTGGCCTCCATGAAAAAGATGCCCTCTTTCTCTGGACAAGGGATAGCTACGTTCTGGCTGCTTGCTTAAACCCCTGCGACTATCAGCCAAACACAGAAAAATAGCTCTGTACAAGAGAGCTGTACATGTGTGTTAGAAGTAAGCGGAGAGAAACTACACCTCACAGTTGAAGGGACTGACACAGACCTGCCATGTCCTTCTTAGTGCCTGTTTCCTCATCTTTAAAATAGCATTAGCACCTTTCTGCTACTGTCCCGCAATGCAGTTCATAGTGGAAACCGTTAAAGGGTACAAAATATTTTACAGTAAACATATTAGTCCCTTTATTAAGGAGAAGAAGCCTTCAACATACCGCTCTAGCTGTAGTTAGTACATCCACTGGCATCCCTGCAAAGCTGCCTTCAGCTTAGCACATGATGGACATCACTAGGACAGATCATGCAGTCCTGCCAACTTAAATAACACATTAAGGGCAACTTGGAACACCTAAGGTAAGCAGAAATAGGCAATCAAATAGTAGCAAGTACAGCACATAGTTTCTCTCATGTTTTGAAGCATTCTAAGGAGAAGTAATGTTAATCACTATAAAGGATAATGAGAAACTCAGCTCATCAGTTTTACCACATGTGAAGAATTTGGTACCTCAGCTCTAATCCCCACTCTCAGGAGCAATCATTTGGCAGTCAATCTGTAAAAAAAATGTAGAAAACAAGCAAAGAAAAAAAAAGTGCAAGTTTTTATCCTAATCGGTGCTAGACTTCTGTGAAAGTGGCACAATGCAAACTGCACAAAAGCAGGGCATCGCCACAGTAGACACGAGCTACTAGAATGGGATTCAGCAGCAAGGTTTTTAAAATGTGCATTTTAATTAGAACTCATTTAAAGCACAACTGATCAAAACAGTGATAATGAGAGAAGCCTAATTAATTTTTGTCTAAGTAACGAAATCTCATTACAGAGGGGTCTTTGGAAGAAAAGGGTTTGGGATGTTAAAAACAGGGTGTTTGTAATGAGACGCAATACTGCTGGGAGCCTGGAAGCCAGACCTAGAGGTTTCAGAGGACTGCAGCAGCCACCGTATTAATCTTTTAACAGGAAAAAGTAACCCTACTGAGATGAGACATCCCATTTATAGCCAACTTCTGAGTTGCAACCATTTGCAGAGATATTAAAACACAATCAAACAGAATGGCATATTATAAAACAAATATAAATACAATTAAAACCAGATTAAGTAAAAGATCAAAGCAGGCTCAAAAAAAATTTTCAGTTTCCAGGGAGTTAAGGGTTCAGACAGCAGAGGAGGAGCAGAAGCTTGGAGATTTGGAGCACTTCTAAGGACTAAGGAACTAGCAATTTTCTAAGTATTAAAGAGAATTAAAATGCTGTAGATGGGGGAGAGCTAGCTCAGGGTGGTTATAGGAAAAGAAAACAGTTACTTTTGAACAAAAATAAGTATTGTACCATTTAAAGTACCAAGCCATTTGAAAAGAACAGCAGCAAGGGTTCTGGTTCCCAGAACCTGGTTCCCAGCTGAGGCTAATAGAAAGGCTGCTCTGTAAGCAGGGTACCAGAAATGGGCTGGGACTGTGGCTCCCGCAGCAGACCCACCTCTCTTGAAGAGACCTGTGAGAAAGGCCCAGGTTTGAATTACTACCTCCCTCTAAGCATCTCATCTCAACACAGGGAGATCAAGCTCCAGCAAGCACAGGCACAGGTATAAAAAAAAAAAATACAAGAGAATTATTTCATTAATAATCATGCTAAATAAAGCATCACTTACCTCCAAACAGAAACTAACTGCTCTGTAAAAAAAAAAAAAAAATTTAAAAAGATCTTTCCTAGTTTTGTTAAGCTTTAGTATAGCAAAGTGACAGGTAGCAGGCATGGATAGTTTGATCTGCCTTGCAAAGATCTGTATTACCAAAGACGAGTGTCTTTCACAGGACCCTTTTGTCTAGTTTCTTACTAACTGCATCATCTCTCTCTTTTCCCCACTGTACCACAATTACTCATTTTAAGTACCACCCAAAGCATGACCCAGCTTTCCTAAACCAGGTTGTGCTTTCTCCCCGCTCATCCATGAGCCATAACCTATATGTTTGGTTTTTAATCAATGTTTGCAACTCGCTGACTTGGGGCCACTGCTTATACCCCAGCACTGATGTGCCAGGGGCAGTCACCAACACCCAGGGCTTATAACGAGATTGAGGTGGGGTTGTTATCTTAAAGGAACTGAAGTCATGAGTGGCTTAGATTAAGAGTCTAGACTGTTAACTACAGGGGTGACAGGCGGGCGCTCACACACCGCTGCCTCTGGCAGAGAGGCAGGGCAGAAACACCTGCAATCATCCCGGTATTAATCACCAAAGGTGAAAGTCACAACAGTGATGTAAAATCCTCATCAGACATCTGTTTCCCAGGGCCCTCACCTATGTTCCAAGGGCCCAGTTCACCCTCTGATTCCTTAATGATCAGCTATCTGGTCACCAGCAGCAAACCAGCCAGGGCAGAAGACAAGTACTTGTTTTACAGAAGGCTGCTCTAGTGTTTTACCTTTTTTGTTTTGTTGGGTTTTGCTTTTTCATTTCAAAGAGAAAATAAATTCAACAGGAGACAAATGCATTTCATGATTTTTAATAATTCTGTGCCATGGTTTAACCACAGCATATTAAGAACAAGCATAAAATCTGTATTTAAAACTAACAACAGCACTTAGAGCAACATCTTCCTTTAAAAGTATTGCAATAAACAGACCTTAGGTCTAAAAACTAGGACATCACCATTTGCTCAATTAAAAGAGTCAGATACACAACAGTTGAAATCTTTTCCTGTATATAACTGGGAGTTACTGTGGAAAAAAAGCAAACTAATTGTGTTAAAAGGAAAATAAAATTTAAAAAAAATTAAAGCAAGCCAGGTTTGTCATAGCGTCACATGAACAGCTAGTGAGAAATTCCAATACAGTTGTAAAAAGACTTACTGTTTTTAATAGCTTTGTTTTTACAACAATAAAATTTAAAAGAAAGATTAAATATTGTTGATAGTGCTGTACATATTTCAGAATAGCTTGAAACAAAATGGACAAAAACAAGAGACGTTTTGAAAACATGATCTTGAAAGCCACAATGTTGGAAATACAAAAAAAATCCATACAGCAATAAAGCATTTTACACTGTAAAATAACTAGCAAGAAACAACAAAGAAAGGGTCAATGCTCTAAAAACAGGTATTTGATGGTTAATTTTAAGTGTAACAGCCTGACTGATGTACATACCATCGTGAAATGCTCTGAGCACAGCAGCGTTGGGCAGTTGACAGCCATACGAAGATAAAACCCCTATCGATGCTAATGTAGTCTTTTGTACTATAAGTAGAAAAGCTTTGTTAAAGCATATTAAAGTGATTTTTATTATTATTATTATTTTTGCTTTCCAGGTCTATGATGCCTGAGGCTCTTATAACTTCTGCTTATATTTCTTTAAAAATCTTGGCTGCCTGCTGTGCTTCGTGGTAGATGGAAAAGCGTGAACGCAGCTGTGAGTACACGTAATAGGCAGTCTCTTTCCACTACAGCTTCAAAGCAAATTAGTGCCTCTAAAAGGAGACATACTCATGTTTGGTCCACTCAATATGCAAGTTTTGTTATGATAAATCCTACCCTAGATTCCTCCAGCAGGAGGTTTACTCTGTAGAGCCTTCCTAGTCGAGGCCTGGGGTTTTTTGTTTGTTCTTCTTCCTTCATGCACAGAAGAGGTACTGCAGTGCAAACAGAAACGTGAAGGTGGCCAGGCAAGGCATACTTCCAAAACAATTACTTTATGCTCTGACAAATAATAAATGAGTTAACTAATGGCTATCATGAAATATGCGTATTTCCCTATGGTACGTGCTTAGGGATAAAACAGCTCTGTATATAGACGGATGGATACAAGTGACCTGTAAGGGCTTGATGATGCAGAACTGGCCATAAAAACTTACACGCTTCTTTAAAACAAAAAAAAGAAAATAACCATGATCAACATTCAGACACAAGACTCCTGTGAGGGCTTTTAAAAAGATATTTACAGACAAATGTGGAGCTGAAGTTTCAGGTCAACAGAGAAGTCATGAAGGACTGTGCTCCAAGGCACCATCCTCAAGCATGATGGACCAGACTGAAAGCCCACTCTAACCAGAGGAAGCCTCACCATTGACTTCAGTGGGCCCCAGATAAGGCCCCCTGAGTTTTAGCAAAGTGTTTAGCTAGTCATCTGAAAAAACAAACAAAAATTCCATCTCAAACGTATCCCATCACATTGCTACCTTACATCTGTGGTTAAAGCCTGACACATATAAAAAAAGCTACAAAATGACACGAATATCTATGAAAGATTAGTCGGTATCCATCCACGAGAGGACAAGTCTGTCTCGGAGTGATAAACTTTTACATCACCTACTGTCCTGGGATAGTTAGAACAAACAGTTTAGAAAAATAAGTACAGCATCTGCAAGTCTCTACACTAGAACTTCATGTTGAGTTTTCCTGAGGTATTTGCTTTACTGAAGAGCCCGCGCGGGGGCACGGGGATGGACAGCCAAATGCATGGAGATGCCGGGGGAGAACCAAACTGCTGGGGGAGCCTGGCAGAAAGTTAAAAGTGTTGGATCACTTTCCACAGCAGTTCCCACATTGGGTCTAAACAGGTTTAGGCATTTCTCCATAATCTTAAATATGAACCCGGGTTAAGCCATTGCTGTCAGCGGCCAACACAGCAGCAGCGCTGCCCATTCAAAGCTCACGCTCAAACCCTGCATTCAGCTCGCTACCAACTACGGCTTTTCTCACCTACCCTTAAAGGCTTGCACCCTGCAGCTACACAGGTCTTCCACGAGTCCCAGCTACACACCAAGCCTTAAGACAGTTTTTGCAGTGGCAGGATTGTATACCAGTAGAGGACATAGAGCAAGGGCTGGCTGTTCTCACAAAACTCTCGTTGGCCTAGTTTTGATTTTGCAGGGATGGTTTGGGTCAGTTCCCACTAGTCTGAGCTTCACTTCAAATCTAGGATGTGGATAAAAAGATTCGAAAGTTTTTAGACCATTCCTAAGTTTGAAAAAAAAAAAAAGGTAATCAAGGATAATAAATAACATTATCTGCTGGAGAATAATACTGGTCCAACTCAGCAATAGTGAGGCAACAACCAATACAATAAGCATCTAACTGCAAGGTTAAAGCTGTGGAGGTTTTGTTTGTTTTGTGTTTTTTCCTTTTTCTTAAAGTGACACATTTAAAAAAAAAAAAAGAACAAATCTTCATAGCAAAGATGCATCAAACGAACAATAGTTATACACAGGCTCGTCAAAAAGAAAAAAAAAAAAAAAAACAGAAAAAAAGACAGACAACTGAAAAAGCACCATTTTAAGTGAGGCACAACAAAGGTGGGAGCGTAAGGCCTGATCCAAAGCCCCCTGAAGTCGGCAAAAGTCTTCCTACCAACTTCACCGGGCTTTGGATCAGGCCTTCTCGAGTGCAAGGGGATTCCTATCTGCTCAGACCTGAACATGAGGCACCTTAGTTGCTTACAAACTACTGACATGCAAACCTCCTCAAAATTATATCTAATACGGACGGATATAATTTATTAATAACCCTACCACGGCGGACAGACAAGCACAAACCAAGGAGAGAAAGGAAGAAGAAAGGAGACAGCTTTTGTCACCCACAAGATCCTACACACACCACGTAGTTTCAGAAAGCTCACACACCAAACCATTTAAAACAGCAGCAGCAGCAGCAATATAGCAAAGAAATGACAGAGTCATCTCTGGCAGTAAAACACACAGAGGGCGGTTGTCGGAGGGAAGGGGGAAGTATCTAGGTTACAAGTTTGTTTCTTTATCGTTAACCAACATAAAAAGGTAAGCTCTTCTCTAGCAGGAAAGCGATGCTAGCAATACCCAGGTTGCTTGTGTTCAGTCTAAAAATGGAACAGAGACAACAGGAAGGCAGAAGTAAGAGCCAGGAGAGTTTGCAACACTTCTCAACACAAAATCATGCTCAGTTTTCTCTTTTGAAAGGAGGAGAAATGTAGTGAGCGGTTACAAAAACTGAACAAACAGCCCTGAAATGTATTTAATGCAAATAGCTGCAATTTCAAGGAAACACCAGTAGACTCCTCCACCGCGTGTCTGTGGTACTGACTAGCGTGGTAAAGCACTTCATCAAAACCGAGACATCACCTAGAGTTGAGTTTGCTGGGAAGAGGCAGTGCAGGTCTGATGTTGGTTTTGGAGGCTGAACTTAGTGGTGCAGCTTCTGCTGATTCCCCAAGTGGAGCTGAACCAAGAAAATGACTCTTTTTTGCTGGTGCAAGCGTGCCCAATGGGGCTTTTGCCAGCATAGCAATGGCAATCAGAGGTGGGTGAAAAGGTAATTTACACCTCTGATGAGCAAAGACTGGCAAACAATATATTAAGTATTAAAAAATAAATAAATAAATCTTACCAACCAACATTTTCAGCCGGGCAACTCTCAAAACTTTAATTTCCTAACAAAACATACAGAACAGAGTCTTCGGACGGGACACCTCTCTAAGTTCAACACATCCTCACAAGAGACTTTTCCATGCTCTAAGAGGCCTCAACAGGTCAATTTGGTAAGAGTACCTCTTTCCAGGGACTTAAACAATTGACACATTTGGGGCTAGTTTAGGAGAAAAGTTGCAATCACACTGGTTGGCAAGCAGGCAACACAGTGCAGGAAAAAAAAAAAAACAGATATGTGTAATTAAATTATTTGCAGCAGCCTCTATCTAAAAAGCAGAGACATAATCAAAAGCCAGCCTTCATCTGAACCCACTGTACAAATGGATCACTTGGTTCCCAACATCAGCTAGGTTTGAAAAAACATGCTTCTGCGATTCAGAGTACATGACGTACATTTCCTTCCTGCACATCAATACATGAGGTCTACATTAGGGTTGTCCCAAAAGCACAAGGATTTTTTGCAAAGCTTACCTAAAAGGAGAGAGCTGTTGGATGGAAGATGCACTAGTGCACCAGGTCACAGGCAAGACTTTGCACAGCAAGAAACTCCCCTACTGATAAAAACAGGGCCATGACATTTACAGGACTGAAAAGCAAATATTCCTCATGCCTCCAGCTGTTCGACAAATGACCTGTCATTGTTCCTGAGAGCACATTTAGCACTTCTGGAAAGTGATTATGGTATAGTAACTAATAAGGAGATAATCAGGGGATGGATACAGGCACAAGTTTACATGCGGGTATGTATACACACACACGTGCATGGACGTGACTTAATAGTAATGACCAGAGAGAACTTATGAATAATCCTAAACACCTGCAAATGTACCAGCAAGTCTATTGTTCATCCTTTGGGGAAGTCAAAAAAAAAAAAAAAAGGCAAAGGGAAAAAAAAAACCCAAAGAACAATTTTGGAGTATATCTACTTTCACCAGCATACTACTTTCTTTTTCTTTGCCTATGGAATCAGGTTACCCAGTTGCCATGAGCGTTCAGGGCTCAGAGTCAGAGAAAGGTGAGTAATCAATTTTCTCCAAATCATCCAAACAGTCCTTACAGATCAGAGTGCCAGTTTTAAGGTCCAATATCTTACTACCCAGCAGGGTTAGAAACAACTGCTCCAGACAGTGCTGTTCCAGACAGCCTACGCATGGGACTCTCCAGCAGGACAAGGCTTTCTTCCCCATTGCAAAGAAAGTGCATTCTTTCAGAAACAATGTCATTTCACTCCTTGCCCTTCCCTGAACCACATTCACAGAAAAAAAAAAAATTAAAATCTCAGCAACACTTTTTTTTAATATTTCTGCAACACAAAAAATCATTATTTATTCATTATTGTATTATTCAGGCTAATTCTGGGATAACAGAAGCAACTTCCAGCTGGGACAAATTGGTGGGAGAAGTGGGCAAGCAATAATAAAAAGCCAAATGAAGCACAGCTTGACCCACAGTTCCTGCAGATTCCACGACTGCAGGAATGTAAATACCTTCCTCACTAGCCATCAAGAACTTGCATGTGGGAGACGTGTCTGACGCGTGTCTATCACAAGGAAATAGCATGCTGTAATAAAGTGACATCAGACTGAGATTGTGTTAAGTGCAGAGTTTATCAGTAGCTTAAGTAGGTCCTCCCTAACAAAACCAATCTATTATGCGAAGTACCATGGATTCTGCATGTGCCACACACACCAGCAAAGGGGTCTGAGCTCTGCTCTGCTGACTGGGTACTAGTCATCATATTACTCACTTACACCCTTAAAGCAGCTTCACATACAAAGATCCTGCTTGTACAGCACTGCAATGAACCCAACCACAATCAGGCTAAACGTACACCCAGAATTTGAGCTGAGTGCTCCATTGGGAAACTGGGAAAGAAATCTCTTTTCTATGACTAAACCCCTGCCTTTTCTAGCCCTGCAAGATCACAGGGAAACAGCAAAGATGGGGCATACTGAGCACCGAGAAGGGAGCCATGCCAAGCCACAGAGGGGGAAAAATTAACATTTGTGGTAGGATAGAGGTCATAATGCTTCCTTCCTTAAAGGTACATTTGAAAAATAAATCTTTTAACTTGAAAATTTCTAGAGTGGGGACATGACTGGACTGAATTTTGAGAAGATGGGTCACAGAGTAAAGGTCCGGAGATACAACCAGAATTCAGGCTAATATGATCCATCACATAGAAAACTCCACACACATATTATATGGGGTTTGTGCATGATACACACAAACCAGTATGGAGGTATAGTCTACATGATTAACTCTACAATGTTTGCAAAAATCTTTTATAATTTACAAAGCTTCATTTGAGTGGCTGTGGAACACAGTCTAATCCTGGGTATCTTCAAAGGGAGTTTCCTGTAAGTGCTTCATAGAATTACCTATCTTCAGAGATCACCACTTCTAAGCCTGTAAAGACTGATAGTGCTATCTAATTCTGATATTCCTTCTTTTACCATTCTGTTACGTTAGTGAGGGCACATTCTCTCTCACCGCAACAAAAGAAAAAAATAGAAAAGCAACGTTGCACTACTGGCGGCACTTGCGTTGGAGATCACTACTATTCATCAGAAAATACCATATTTACTACTGTAAGAGGCCCCAAACCAAAAGCAGCAGATTGCAAGCCCTCCTATAGCAAGCAACAGGTGACTACGCTCTCAGAGCTGACAGGTCTACTGGCTGCACATCAACTTTGGACAGCAGAATATGATGAGGAGAAGATGCAAGAGGAAATGCAGCCATTAGTTGAGCAAACACGCAGTTCTTTTTAAACAAATCTTTTCTACAGAACTGGAACAGGTTACATTTTCCACACAAAGAAAAATTAAGAGACAACATTGCACGCATCAATCATAGCAGACAATGTTAATGGGAAGTGTGTAAATCCACTGACATGCAGCGATGGCAAAAGATGGCAAAGGGCTGTCTTCAAAGAAAGCATGTTCCCAAGAGGTGACTCTGAAGGCAACTTCAAGGCTCACTTTGTTGACATCTATGCACGGGGAAAAGTTGGTACTCAACCAGTCCAAGCCCAGGGCCCAGTCCAGGTGTGCTCTGCCATGACAACTGAGTTCCAGCTGTTCTTACCTAAAGGCTTCTCGGCTAAATAATCCTCATTTAGGCAACAGCAAATTATCTGTGTAGGCACACACTTTCTCTGACCTAAAAGCTCACTTCTGAAGGACAACAAAAGTCTCTGAAGAACAGAACCAGTATTTGCTGGTTTTGACTTCTGGTTTTGTTTTGTTTTTTAAACTAAGAAATATGTTAATAGGTTGTTTGCAACAATCTAATTTCACAGCTTATATTTCCAGAAACCAGACATGACTAGAGCCCTAGCTGACTGCTGGTCACCTAGTCATCTCCTAAACACCTCTCCTCTGAGTCCGAGTGGAAAAAAAATACGTGAATCCCATCGTACAATCTCTCTCCCTTCAAATAACACATAAATTAAAAGGTAGCTTTGCTCTGCATCACCAGCATGACTCAGACCAAAAAACAATTACAGAGACAAATGAGGCTGCATATTCAGACTAACAGTTACACAAACATGCTCTAAACTAGAATAAAACCAAACTGCCTTATGAAGAAAATAATCTACACTGAGGCCCATAAAACACACACACAGACACGCATACTGTTTTGGCATTAAAACTCTGCATAGATCAAAGATGCACTTCAGTTATCAGAGCCCCGGTGCACAGAAGTCCTGCAGAAATCCAGCCTCCAGCCATGGGACCAGGCGCTCGGGCACCATACCCTCCACAGCACCCTCAGGGCACCCAGCGGCTGCTGCCCCCAACCAAGCACAAGGCTTAAGAAAATAGAAAGAAGTGAAAGATCTTAAAGTGAAAAGGTCTATGACATACTTATACACATATATATTAGAAACTATTCAAGACCCTAAAGTTCTTACTTTTAAGTCCATTTCCGAAATGCATTTTAAGTGCAAGTTGTGCTTTTTCATGTGCTTGTGATGCCACTATCGCCATTTGTCAACTGCCTTCCAGCGCTGCGCTTCCACACAGGAACAGCCAGGGAAGAAACACCCCGCGTGCCATCTTACAAGGCAGGTTAACATTTTCCAACTACTCTTAAGACCACCGTGGCAAAACTAGGGCTTACAGACACTTAGTTAAGACGCAAGTCATCTTTACCCATGAGCACAGTTCCTGCTGGTGTCACCCGGATGACATGCACGGAGGAGGGTTTCCGCAACAGGGCCCAGAGCAAAATGGTTCGCAGTGAGAATAACTGGTGCTCCCACGTCACTGCCGGGGAGGCCACAGAAGCCAGCACCACTGTCACGAGCGTTCTCGGTACTGCTGCGGAAACTGCATGGGGGGTTAGAGCTACGAAGGCCCCTTCACTTCAACAGGATGGATCTCCAGGACTGAACTTCAGTATCTAACGGATGAAATGGAGAGCGAAAAGCACAAGAGTCTCACGTATTTTAACAGCATTGCAGGGGAAAAAACCCACCTTGCATTTTTAAACAATTTATTGCATAATGTCATGATATGTAACTAAATACATTTCAGGCTACAGCGAGGACAAAAATCTCTAAAACTGTCAGTACTGGCGTTACTGCATTATGAAAAGGGAAAGAATGGCAGCACTTAGTAAGAATCAATACAAATTAACACATCTGGGATTTTGTTTTGCTGTTTACGAAACAAATAGTCTACACTGCAAAACAGCTAAACCCTAAGTGGTGGAAAATGCTGGGATTTCATATTTGCCGTCTTCCATCCAAAAGTCTCCAAGACACTTCATTGATGCACTGTTATTTGAATGCAAATTATTGCAAAGACGAGTGTCCCTGTATTTCTTGATTTGTAAGTCAAGAGACGTTAGGCTAAGTCCTGTCCCCTTTTTCTAGCAAACCCAGGGGGAGGGAGGCAAACTCCTCCAGATTACTTCTGGGGCTCTGTCATTATTCCACAGGTGAAAAGACAACATATAGAAGAACTTCACATAAAACAGTTCCCTCATATATACTTTTTTTTAAACATTAAGATAGTGCAACTTTTTAAAACACATTTATCACAACACAAATTAATTCCTTGCATTCATCTAAGTTCTCAACTTTATACCTTGGCACACAAAACAGGAATTTTGTTTCATATTAAAAAAAAAAAATCCACACCCTGGGAGAAAAAAAAAAGCAAACTGGCCAATTCTTCCCCCATTTATCTAGCAAAACCACCTTCTTCCTTCTGCCATTCAGTGAGTATAAAACAGGCTGTATAAGCCTCATTTCTGTGCTAAGTTAACTTTTACAATTAAATAATTGAAATAGTTTATTAAAAAAAAAAATAATATATCCCCCCCCTCTCCCCTGAAACACTGCTCGTAGACAAACTGAATGGAAGTTTGTATTTCTTTCCATCTGCTTTGCATGCAATTCCCCTGAAAGGAATCAGAAACAAAGAACTGGTTTGCACGTTTGGTTTTACTAAGTTGTACCACGTGAAACGTTAACAACATTGTGCACCGGAGCATGGGGGTCTTCCTCCACCGCTCTGCTTCAATCTCTTGTCTTCAGTTCAAATGCACCTGGGCGAGTGACTTAGACCAGGTTTCCTGGTTTCCGGTCTTGGCCTTTGCTGGGGACTATTGTGCTCTCTGAATTGTTCTGCTGAAACTGAAGTCTGCTCCCCCTCTGTGAGGAAGGAGGCGCGTTGCTGTGCTGGTGATGGAAAAAAGAGGAGCCTGGGTAATGCCCCATGACCTCGCTGTACGTCGGGGGTGGTCCTTCCATCCTTCCATTACTGCTATAGTTGGTTGCACTTATGCCCGAATTGCTGCTTGGTGGGCAGGGGCCCCCATTGTACATTGAGATGTCTATCAAGTCGCTATCAAAAATGGTTCGGTTGGGTGGTGCCCTGACAGATTCCCGGTTGAGCTCCATCTGCTGCTCTGGGTCCCGGAGCTGCAGGGTGCACGGGCCTTGGTACGGCGGTGGCTCTTCCCCGTCGGAGAGGGAGATGGTGGGAGGAAGGTCAATCTCATGCTGCATGTAAGGGTAAGTGGGCTGGAAGCGACTGAATCGGTCCCGCTGCATAAAAGACGGGGCGGTAAACCTGTCCCTGGACCTTGGAGCATACATGATCTGAAATGGGAAGAGAGACACGTGACTCCACGTCTGCGCAAAGCACGTATTTATGAAGAACCAATAAACCAGAAAATACTTCTCTTTGCCACCTATCTTAAAAGGTTAAACCCAGTAGATACTGTGCACACGTGCTCCCACACACATGCGCGTGAAAAGAAGAGGTAGGAGTTGCAGGAAGGATCTAACACAAGATACTTGAGAACAACTTCACAAAGGAAGACCAAGACCTAACACAGCTCCTTCTGACACTGAAACATGCAGAGCCAAGAGAAAACAATTCTGTTTCTGTACATAGGAAACACATTCTCTCTAGACTTGACAATTAATTAATTCTACGAAAATGTCCCAATACTGAATTTTGGCTGCAGTCTGAGCATCCCCCTCCTACTCAGAGTTAATGTAATACCCTGCCATCACTAAAGAATTCAGATGGTCATTTTAGTACATTCTGCAAAGGGCTGGCATATCTCACGCCTTCACTACCAAAGTGTATCAGGTGTCCTCCTCCCCCTCAGTTCTCAGCCAGAACTCAGCCTCTGGGGAGGACCTGCAAGGCTTCTGCACTGCAAGCGGAAAAAACGTCCCTGGCATATCAAGCCCTGGAGAAGGTCAGGCTTTACAAGAGGAAGAGTTCAAAACACTCTGTGAGAAGTTACTGCTCCTCACTTGGTCTATCCCAGATCTAGAGAGACACACCAGCTTCTTAGACCTAGATCTATCAAACTGCTCTTCTCATTTTTGGGTCCACACAGGGCCTTTAGCCCTCACCCCTCATAAATGCAAGGTCAGCCATCAGGAAGATTCACTGTTTGACACAGGTGAGCTGGGCCACTTGGAGCAACACACCCACAAATTATCACTCAGAGCAGGGATCCATGCTAACTGGAGACAATGGTGATAGAATACATGTTGCAAAGCCAGGAAGAACACTTGGAGCAGAGCAACTGGTCTCATAGATTCCACTGAATACCCAAATTACTGAGCCACTGCGTGACAGAGACACCTCCACCACTTACCTATGAATGACTACTATGATATGGGGAGCTGTGGACAGAGAGGAAGTGTCAGGTAGGCAGAATCTCATTCTTTTAATGAAAAAGTTTTAAGCATTTATGGAATGGGAGTTAAGGCAAGCTCAGATGTCCACATGAACCTGGCTCTTAGTCCACACTGAAAAAGCTTTATTTACTAAATAGATGCATGCTTTTGAGAGGAGTCAAATATACAGAACAGGAAAGAGGAAAGCACATTGGTGAAGATAATAAGAAATCTCTCTGTACCTCTGAAGCACCCTGGCGTGAAACCGAGCTTTCTGAAGGCCACAAGCACCCTTCCTGGAATGTAAAAAAAAACACAACAAAAGAGAAAAATTAATACATCACATCACCATCCTACCTCAAATACCACAACTTTTAGGAGAAGTCAGCTTCTAAGGACTGGCTGTCTCCACCTAGAGAAAGGAGATAAACATGTAACATCCCACCCCTCGCTTTCCAAAACTAGAGCAAACAGCAGCTCTGCACCCAAGCGAGTCAAGCTTGGTCCATTGTGCAAGTGCTGAGACGCCATCCCCAGCTCCCAGCCTCACCAGTCGTAAGGACACAGCAAACCAGTTGCAGTTACGAGCACATGGCAACGTGCAGAGACAACAGGAGACACTTCAGCACTCACTGCTGAGCAGGTACCCTTCACCTCCCAACCTGTGACAAGGCCACATCAGCACATGGCAGGTTGGACAAAGCTGACTTGCCAGCCAGGATCCCGATTATGCACCACAGCCAAAACAGTTCACCGTGAAACCTGGCGTGTATCATCTCAGTGACAGTCACTCTAAACCCAGGTATAATCTGATCAAAACCGTCAGTTGCCCGACTCCCACCATAAACAGTAATCAAGCAGCTGAGGTTTCAGCCACCAGATCCTCTCTTCAACCACTTCCCCAACCACCTTCTCAGGCCAAAGTATTTTTTCTCTCATGCCTTGAAAGGCTGTTGTGACACTGTACCAGCAGTCAGGGCAGAATAAAAGGGTGAAGAACAACATGTGTGTATCATTACTTTTCTTCTCAATTAATTGTCTGGAGTAGCAGTAACTACTGCAATGGACCTATTTTATTGGAAAATTTCTAAGCTTAAAAGGACACATCAGAGCAGCTATAAAGCACAGAATTTCAATCTTGGTGCAAAAAGAGAAAATCAAAACAATGTATAGTCATGACTATTTTCTTGGTGCTAATTCAAGTTTTATGATTTTATAGATATAAGAAATTTCAGAAACAGGAAGGAAAATGCACACTGTCCCCAAAAGCATTACCCTGTATAGACTACCTTCAAATCTTACTGCACTGCTGCTTCTCTGCACAGCATCTTTCAACATATTTCAGATGTAAAAATAGACTTAACTAGATGTTCATCATGACACTCAGAGACCAAAAGCAGTCTGTGATCTTGTCAGGAGAGTCCACCGCAGAAAAAAGCTGCTCAAAGAGGAATCTCCCACAGGATTCAGCTGTTAAGGGAAATGCTTTGAATAACAAAGCTGGTCAATCACTTCTGTAGCTTTAGAGAGCAGAGATAGAGGGAGGCTGACAATTGCAATTATTTATAACTTCCCTTTGCAAGTCCCCCGTTTGCAAAGGCCAGATACAAAAGACAACTCTTGCGTAGATTCATGTATTTCAGTGCCTATGTAAGGTCTTGTCAATAGAAGAAATGGTAACTGTATAACTGCATATATACCTGTATGGACACACTTGCACCCACTTTCCTTTCCATCACCCAGATGCCCTCATTTTGAAATATCTGAGGGTATATTTGTGCAATTAAAGGCAATCAGTTTATTAGCAGCTGACCCAGCAGGCTCCAAACTTGTTGCAATTGTAAAGTAAAACACACTAGCCAAAGCTAAAGTGCTCAGTTTACTGCCCACGAACTACAGGCCACACGCAGCCCAACAGCCGATTCCTGAGTGATGGTTTGAAAAACACAGTAATGTGTAGCTTTATGCTTAGTGCAACTGTTTCAGTCTCTCCTTTAACATGTTCAGGCTCAGAAAAGAGGAAAAAAGGCAAAACCAATGACCCAACCCAGAAAGGAATTCAGTCCAGCCCCACCACTCATGTTACTTAAACTCCCTTATGACAACGTGGAAGCGGACATGACGACTCCCAGTATAGGGCCCATCTCCCCTAAGGCAGGGGAACAAGAGCTGAGGGAGATGGTGCAGTACATGGAGAAAAACTCCTCGCGCCAAAATGGAGCAGGGACCTGCGTGCTGAGCCCAGGCACACAGAGCCGGTACCAGCAACGTCCAACAGAAACAACTTGCTCCAAGAGTGGAGTTGCCCATTACTTCTACTGCTGATGCCTGAATCCCAGTACAGTAAAAGACCCTGCCTAGAGGCACTGCAGCTGCTACAGGGACCCCACAGAGTGCGACCGAGGTGCTGGGGCAGTTGGACCAAGACGATGAGAGCAAAGGAGCCCAAGGCTCTCCCAGCTCTGGACTAACTACTCGAGGAGGTAGACAGCTTAGGATGTAGTTAAATTCCAAGGCTGCGAGACGCTTAGGATGCAAGGATGTGTAACAACATGGCCTCTGCGACAGTGTGACCTACAGCCCACCTGCAGCTCCTCCCTTGCCAAAGGTTTCCTCTGGAGAGAGCAGCAGGCTGAATAAATCATTTGGCAGCAGCCAACCCCCAGCAAGATCTCTATCCCAGGAGCCAGAGGAACTCCCCAAGCAGATGGCTGGGTAGCATGTGCTCAGCATGCCCACGCTTGGAAAATACCAGGCGCACACACCACGTGCAGACCAACCTCACCATGCTTACGTGGTCGGTCCAGTGCCACAGTACAGGATTCTCTCATCACCACTAGAACAAGTCCAGACTAACTGGCTCAATGCAGGAAAAGGCACTATACTCAGTGCATGGACAAGTCTTAAAATGGACAACGAGACACCAGGAGAAAGGGAAGGGGCTGACAGACAACTGGGTTTCCTGCGCTCAGTTATAGAGGAATCTTTGAATCCTTCTAGGACACAAACTTATTGTGCAGTGACCTGAAATGACAAATACAATTCCTTTTGCTATTGAAGCAAAAGCATCCCTGTGCTGGTTTCGGTTGGAGTAGAGCTTGTTTTCTTCACAGTAACTAGTATGGGGCTATGTTTTGGATTTATGCTGGAAACAGCATTGATAGTACCCCAATGTCTTAGCTATCGCTGAGCAGCACTTACACAGAGTCAAGGCCTTTTCTGCTCCTCATATCACCCTGCCAGCAAGTGGGCTGGGGGCACACAAAAAGCTGGCAGGGGACACTGCTGAGCCCAACTGACCAAAGGGCTATTTCATACCATATGACATGATGCTCAGCAGATAATGTGTGGGGAAGAAGGGAGAAGGGGGAGGATGTTCAGAATGATGGCACTTGTCTTCCCAAGTAACCGTTACACATGATGGAGCCCTGCTTTCCTGGAGATGGCTGAACACCTGCCTGCCCATGGGAAGTAGTGAATGAATTCCTTATTTTGTTTTGCTTGCATGGCTTTTGCTTTACTTATTAAACTGTCTTTATCTCAACCCATGAGTTTTTCCACACTTTAACTCTTTTCCATCTCTCCCCCATCCCACCAGGGGAGGAATGAGCGAGCAGCTGCATAGTGTTTAGTTGCTAGCTGGGGTTAAATCGTAACAATCCCATATAATCCAAACTTTGCTTTTTTTACTGACTCTTAAGGAGATTTTTCTCCAGTTTTCAGTTTCTGAGAATTAGAACTTGGCCTGAAATTGTATTCCCTGAGAGAAAAAGTCAGTTTTTCCACTTTCTGAAATGCATTACAAGTATTAAGGAGGTCCCTCTTTTCCCCTCGTTTGAATTCAGATTTTTATTTTATTTTTTTATATCTATATATATACACACAGACACACAAAAAATATACACACCTCTTTTGCAAATGAAGCGTTTCAGATAGCAGTGTAGTTTCTGATTTTGGCCCTAGGTGGCAGTGATACATTACACCACATTAAAACAGTGGCTTGCTCGAAATGCTTCAGGAAGGTACAGGGGCTCGTTCCTCCCTGCCTTCTTCTGGGCAATAGAGATCACCGCAGCTCTTAAACCTGCAACATTTTCTCTGCCGAACACATGCAAAGCAAAACTATTCCATTGACCTCAACAGAATGGCAAGAATTCCAGCAGGACTGCTCTCCCCTTCACAAGCAGTGTTTCCCAAGGGCAGGAAAGGTTACAGCATCTGGCAGAGCGATGCAAGGTACCAAGGAGAGGTACTAGAGAGAGATAATTATGGAGACCACCAAACCTCTCACTTGTAGTCCACCTCCCTACACTTACAGTGATTATTTTTTACTTAATACCTTAAAACTTTTGTTTCCTCAACTTCACAACACTTTACCACTTTGAGTAATCTTTGTTTCGTCCAAGTGAAGGAAATAAGTACTATTATACTTCCTCCCTTTATTTGGAGATGAAGCAAGTTGCCCAAGCAAGTTGACACTGAGTCAGGAGCCACCCAAAGCTGGTGCTCCTTGCTTCTAGTCCTACCTGCAGATTTCCTGGATGATCCTGCCCTTATTAAAGATGTTCTGACTTTCTTATGGTAGACTTCAATGAGGAGCAGCCAGCACACACTGTCCCTCCTGACAACACACCCTGAGGAGAGGCAAGCCCATGTCCCTCACACAGGCAAGATAACAGTGTTCATCCAGCTCCCGCCAGGTGATGCCTGGTGCAAAGGAAAAGGTTTGGCAAAGCAGGGTGGTCTACAGCACTCTCACTCTCTCCCAGTTATAGACTGGGCTCTTGCTCCCAATGGGATTTTCTTTCTTTTGCACATGTCAGAAAATGAGAATGAGTGGGCCAGGGATGTCAGCAGGGAACAGAAGGAATAACGCTAGCACCAGTGGGGAACAATTTAAAAGGCCAAGAGGCAAGGCTAACATTTGAAATCACCAACAAATCCCTGGAGTGGTCAATATTATTGAGTATTTTCTGTCACCCTCCTGATGTTCCCCTTTTCTTCTGAAATAGATGCTCCAATAAGCAGGGTAGTATTTTTAAAGCTGTGTTCCTGGAGCTTGGCATTCGAAATGGGCATTATCAAGGCAGGTCCTAATGCAAGCTGACTAGCCCTAGCAGTGATGCTGCCCTCAGTGCTGGGAGGCAGGGACTGGTCAGGGTGAGCATCTTCTGTGATGGATGCAGGGATTTTGCTGCCAGGAGTGGTCCTGGGGTAGTCAAAGCGTTCAGTACTCCTTCAACAGCCACTTCACAAGAGAAAAAGATGCAAACACAGAAGCCACCAGGATGGGGAGAAGGAATCAATTTAGGAACATCAGAAGCTCATTAAGTACCTCCCTGTAAGTCACTTAGTTAATCTCTTTTCCCTCAACGTCCCCCTGGAAATCACTGGTGATGACACTCAGAGCTAATCATCAGAAAGCAAGATTTATCTTGGTTTTATCCCCACAAACAGCAGAGTGCCACAGCAGCCACTCAGCCACAGCTACCTACATTCCAACAGGATGGTCTTGGTTACCAGCAACGCTGCCCTCCCAGTACAACATCAGTCCTCCCAAGGCACAGCCAGAAACACTGCAACATACACCTCCCCTGGGACAGACGTACATACCCCATGCGTAGACGTGCATCTCCAAGGCTGCCACATGGCGCTGCCCCAAAACCCCCCAGTGCTGCTGGTAGCATCATTCGCTCCCACCAGAGAGGGGGTGCCATCCTAGTGAAGCAGCCCTGGGCATGCTCCTGGTATACTCCACAGCCTACAGCCTTCACAAGCCTCTCAGACATTCTGCAAACCTTGGCTTGCTCCCAGCTGTGAAGCCAAACACTGCTGATGGATCAGCCAGCAGGGGGAAACATTCAATATTTTATCCATCGTGATACAGACAGCGTTCAGTCCTGTGCATGCTTACTTCAGGTTGCTGCTCATGCCAACATGGTTGTCACTCAGCATCGTTTCACCTCTCACAGTTATGACCCCCAAACTCATATGTCTGCTAATGTTACAACAAGTTACAATAATGTTACAATGTTACAACAAGTTTTAATGTCCATGCGAGGAGATGGCAGGGCAGGCAGCAGCACCCTCAGCAGTACTGCTGCAGAAGCATCCCATACTCCTGAGCACTCAAAGGTCGTCCTGCCCCTGCTGTGATCTGTTTAAGGCCTCAGCACACTAATCAAGGTAATAAAACAAACAAAAAGCAGGGGAAAGACTGGAAAATGTGACTCTGGAGGGGATGAAAAGGAAAAAAAAAACAGGAAGAAAGAAAGAAAGAAAAGAAAAAAAGATACAGATGGTCACACAGCAAAGCGCATTTACTAAACAGGAACATAACCACTGCTTTTCATCATGTACTTGTCAAAGAGCAACTTTTTTTTTTTCCTGAGATCAGTCCTTCAAGTGTTACTAACACATGTGACTGCAGTGGTATTTTCATCTTTTTTAATACTCTAACTTCTGGACTTGGAAGACAATGAGAATTTCAACTTCTAGGCCTTTTTTTTGTTTGTTTCTTTCTTAAAACAAAGGAAGTTCAGCCAGACAAAGAAAAAACCCACAAGTACTTTTTATTTCATTATTTTGGAGGCCTGACCTCATGAGTTTTACAGGTATGAGGCTGGCAATAAAGGCAGTAGATAGATTATCTGTTCATTTCTATTATGCTTTCTAGAGGAACCAGAATAACAGAGAGATCATCTGTTGATAGTTGGTCTTTACAGGGCCAGAAATCTGTGCAATTCAGCCACAGCTCAGCTGTTGGAAGGCACGATTATCTAGAAATAGGACACGCTTGAAGAAAAAGAAAATTGAAGGTAACAAAAGGACAAAAAAAAAAAAAGACCATCTGAATAGGAAAGGCATGATTCTGCATCTTGATACACCTCTGCTACCTCAGTTACGTGAGGGAGCTTCACTTCATAGTTCATTACAGGAACTAGCCAACAGTCCATTAATTTGCTTTACCATCTTCTTTGAAGAAATACTGCTGAACTTCCTCTATTTCCATTCACTATTTCTCCACCCACAGAATGCCTGAGTCAGAATGATATTTTTTTCAGACATTAGCAGTTAATAAACATCTAAGTCTGTTTTCAGAGTCTATATACCATTAAAAAAACCACCAAAAAAACATTCCTTTGGAAGAGAATCCACTTATTGATAACATTTGCACACAGAACAAGGCCTGTCTGGTTAAAAAAAAATATTTTGAAAGTATAATCTAACCTGCATCTTACTGCTCACACTATTTACCTTGTGCAACTCACTCCGCCGTGGACAATGAGAACAGATCAGTCCTTTCCAGATTCACATCACAGAGCAAATGCTTTCGTTTCCCACCCCTCATGCACCGCGCACTGTTTTTAAGGTTTGCGCTGCAGAAGTTATATCAGAACTTCCTTATAACACCTGAGACAAAGGAAAATTCAAGCATATTCACCATCTGACCTCAGAGACCTCCTTAAGTCCCATTCTCCACAAGACTGACTTTCTTTTAAGAACAGCTTCAGCTTATCAGAAATCCAGATGAGTAATATAGTGATGACAAACCTACACCAGAGAGTTTTCAGAAGAATTACTAACTGGTTCTTGCCAACCAATCAATTTCCATGAAGTGCTCACTTGACTATGTCATTACTTGCAAGGGTGCTATCAAACTGAAACTGAGTCACTGTTTTAAAAATCATTTAAGAGCAGTTCTGGATACTAAAGCCGCTCCCAAGTCCCTACTGCCAAATTGCATGTTCTTCTTCACAAGAAGGCGATGCTTCCTCCCTCACGTCCAAGAGAAAAGGCGCCACTCGTTCTGATAACAGACAATACTAACGAACCATACAAAGGAAATAATGGGTTACTTCACGCATTTGACAGCTTACTGCAGTTTTAAAAGATTTGTGAAGATGAAAATGCATTTCCTTTATCTCAAATTATTTCATTTTAGGTACTTGAAGCAATTATAGCTAACATTTTGCGGACAGAAGTGTGGTTCTTGAATTACAGCATCCATTTCAAAGCAATACTCAAATTAATCTACCCAATTTTTTCAGCCCTGAAGTCCGTAAGGTTAAGGTTTGACAAGTTCCAGTTTCATCTGTGACCAAATTAGACATAAATATTCCCACACTAGTAAAGTGCTAGGAAATGAGGCAACATCCCCTTGAGGGGGCAGGTCCTTTCCTCCCTGCACAGCCTGCAAGTAAGAGCTATTCACCCCAGCAAAAAGGTGAAGGTGATGTGCTAAACGAGAGCTTTGGGGAGCCCTGCATTTGTCACATTTCACAGCTGCCTTTCAGGAGGGAGCCACCAATTGCCAGGATTGCCAGGGGAGCAGCTCCGCAGCAGCTGTTGGTGTCCAGCCCTGGCTATAGCATCCCTGCCAGCACTCCCTCCCCTGCCCCAGCACTTCCTTCACTGATCTGTCTGAAATCTAACTGCAGGGGGAAAAAAAAAAAAAAAAAAGGCAATTAGTGTTCAGCCAGATGAGCCCCCCGAGGCCTCTCACCACGACCTTGGCAGCTCCCTAAGGAGCACAAAGAAGGAGGAAACAAAGGACCAGGATGGAAAGAAAGGTGAGACTGTGGACTTACAACTGCTGTAAACCATTATGGGACCGCACCTTCCAGTTACAATCAGACAATTTTTTTGACTGTGAAATGAAATTAAGCTGTGAACCCAATGCTGTTGCCAGGAATTCAATGCACCAAAAGGCTACCCTTGCAAACAGCCCCTCGGCCATCGAAGTCAGCAAAGAGGCTAAGGGCACCACTCCCAAGGACATCAAAAAAAGGACCTCCCTGCAACACCACAGGATAGTGCTGTGGCTCAGGGGGATGACCCAAGGTCCGGAACACCCTGTGGTTAACCCTCACAATGGAGCAGTGCATCTCACCCAGCAAACTCCTGGCTCACAAGGTGAGTTAGGTGCCCATTTACTGTTGGGTTGACTAAAGACAGCCTTAACAAGTCTCAACTGAGATTCAGAGAGCCTTTGGTTCTACTGTAACAACACATCTTAACCACTCCAAGTCCATGGACAGATACTTTTCCTAGTATCTTCTTGCTGTTTGGGTGAAACAAACATTACATTTTCCTGGGCTGGTGTTCTGGATCCAGCAAACAGCTACTGCAGCTTCACAAGTTAGTAATAGTGATAAAACTCCAGGATATTAGCAAGAATATGGGAAGTCACAACATGTATTTCAAATCTTGATACCCCAGGTGATCTCCATTCATCCCCCCTCCACATTACAGCAGCAGCAAAGAGGATGTCACATCTAAACCTCCAAACACAAAATGAAAACAGGACGCATAAAACACAGCAGGGGCTAAAAATAATAAAGGACAGTATATCTTAAATTTATGTTCTGCGTTTTTTTTTTCTACTGACAAATATAACCTCAGCAAAAGATCTAACTACAGGGAGTATTAGAAGTGACACTGGAAGTTTTTCCGACAGTTGCCTGTACCGGAGCTCCTCGGGAGGCTTTGCTGCAGACCCGAACAGCACAAGGAGAAAGAATTTGGTGCAAGGGGCTCATACTCACCGTCTGCAAAGTTTCTTCCTGTCTTCTGCTTTGGCTCTGTCGGTTGATAAAGGAGCGTGTCGAGAGTTTGTAATGGTTCAACAAGCAGATGATCACTACCACCATAACAGTTATAACCACAATTATAATGATGATTTGCACAAACTCCAGTTCAGCTAAAAAAAAAAGAAAAAATGGAAATATATGTCAATCACACAGAATGTTATCCATCAAAGCAATAATCTGAAAAACCTTCAGTATTTCATCAAGATTCATCTGAAGTAAGATGTTCACTGCTGTCCATTTCACAAAGTTTTGCATAGAAAACCATGTTCTAAAAAGTATGGAAATTATTCATTTTTTGGCAGTGCCAATCAATCGGTGTGAGTGACTGCAGGTCAAAGCTAAGAAACTTCTTAGTGATCCTTCTCTGCAGCCTTCACAGGTAATAAATTCTTCAGCATCAACACCGCAGACGAGCCTTTTGGATAATACAACAACTTCACTGGGGAAAAAAAAACCAAACCCCTGAACCAAACACACACAAACCCCACTCTACTTTAATAGCCACCTGCGATGCCAACAGAGTCAAGAGGGCTCCATATGCTGAAAAGCAGATACCACGGAGAGAGGAATCAAGACATTGTCAACTGTACTATCCTTAATTTTTTTTTTTTTTATCAGCTTAAATAGCACAAAAGCTACCTAAATCAAGTAGAAAACAAACTTTTTTCCTATTGAATCTACAGGTAATGCCTTTTTCAATTACTTCTTTCCAACTAGCATAAAATTAACTTTTCTAGGGCGTTCCCATTCAGGTAAAAATCTAAAAAGAGATCTGGTACTCTAAAACAAGATATGTTCCACTATGATTAAAAATGAAACCAGGGCCTTGGCTGGCGCAAGAGATACAATTACAATGAACTCCATCACAGTTCACCATCTTATCTGAAGTCCTGCCTATACCACAAATATGAAGTATATTTAGAGATGAGTCACTCTTGCACCCTTTCGGCTATACTGGAGCAGCAAGGATGAGCAACGTAAGAGGGGAAATTGCCCTTTGGAGTTACACAGTTGCTGGTATTTCTATGGAAACTGCATTGCTCACAGGGGATGCTCTCATCTTGAAAGACAACTCCAGTTAATGGGAGGAGGTCTTTGGTTGCTAGGTTTGCAGAACAAGCAAAGAAGCAGTGCAAGTTGCTCAGATTCAGCGCTTTCCAAAAATGACACCACTTTTGGGTGCCAAAACATGAACTTTGGGGAACTGATAATAAATTTAATTTTGTAAAAAGCCAGTGAGGAAAGATAATGAAATATAAAAATGATTAGCAGACCAAAGCAGACCAGAGAAAACAAGCTTTCCCCACCACCACCACCTTATCTCTTTGATTTGTAGTCATCCTCAGCCTTCTGTGTAACAGCAGTACGCTTATGCAAATGCAACACAACTACGAAACCAAGCTAGAAAAATGTTGTTTACACATAGAACGACCTGCGGTGGAACTAAAGGCTAAAGGTAACCCAAGGCTGTTCCACTACTCGAAGATCTCTTGCGAACAAAAACTCACACTACAGGAGCTGCAGGTGCAGTGGAGGCCAGTGTCAAGGTCCAGCTCTTTGTCACAGTGGGCATGGACACACCACCATCTAAGTGCTGAGGTTCTGCGATTGCCTCAGGAGGAGGAACTAAACTAATTTAAGGCTAAGGAAAAAGTAAAGGGCAACAATACATCTATCATTTAATTTCTCTTTGATGTTAAGTACCATCCACTCATCATCAAGACCACCAACAATTTCAGAAAGTTTGATTAGTCAGTGCTTTGCTCTGCTTTTGCTATCAATCCCATATGCAGCAATCTTTTTCTCCCCCCCTCTCTTGAGTCATTGGAAGCTAACAATGTCAGCACCAAAAGATCAAAAAGCAACAAGCATAGAACTAATTAATAAAAAAGAAAAACAAACACCAAAACCATGCTTAAGTAAAAAGTCAATTCTTCTTGGCTCAGAAGCAGGGAACACAGACTTGACACAGTTGACAACCGCTGCAATTCACATTCTGCGGCTACTAGGTATCAAAGGATTTCTTTACCCAAAACTTTTTTTTT
>KZ505952.1:307069-318101 GCA_002844005.1 Limosa lapponica baueri | reverse complement strand
GCCGGGGGGAAGGGGGACGCCGAGCGCCTCTTCCCGACTCCTTCAGCCGTCCCGTCCCGCTGGAAAAAGGCACCGGCGAGGAAATCTCAGCCCGGCGTCCCGTGCCGCAGGCGGACGAGCGGCCGCGGTTCCACGGGGCGGCCTTTCCGGGAGAGTCAAGGCGGGCAGAATGTTGTCAGGGAGGGGTATCCTGGCGCCATACCGCGAAGCAGCACCCACCAGGGGAAATAAGGCCTGGAGCCTCGGGCGTTCCGCACCCACAAGTTAAAAGCAGAGGGAGGAGAGGAAAAGAAAACCCGGGAGATCGTGAGGGTCGGGCTCCCGTCGCCTGTGCGTTTCTCTGGCGAAAACCCCGGCTCCAGCAGCGTCTGCCTCCCGCTTAGCCCCGCTGCTTGGCTGTTCTTCAGGCAGGTCGGTTCCCCATCCCAACCCCGGGCCGGGCCCGCAGCGGGGGCAGCACAGCGGGGGCCGGCGGCAGGGACCTGAAGGCTGCCCCCGCCGCTGCTGCGCAGCCCCACTGCAGTCCCTGCCACTCCTGGAAGCCCCCTTAGCACCACGTCCCTCATTAGTGCTACGTCCCGTCCCTCAACTCCCAGGATGTTCCTCCTCACCTCCTTCACCAGCATGGCCAAGCCCTCCTGCTGTTCCTAATTACTTCTCTGGATAATGGGAGCATCCCCGTGCACCAGGTAGGACCGGTGCATGTCTACGTGAGCAGGAAAAGAGAGTTCACCTTCTGGTCCGCGCTCATCCAGGTCTTGGGAGCTGCTGAAGGCAGAGGTGAGGCTCCGTGTCCCGCTTCCAGCGGGCTGGCTAGCTCAGCACAGCCCCACACCAGCACTGCTCCCCATCACAGCACAGCCACAGCGGTCCAAGCCTCCAAGACACGCTCTGGGGCTGACCTTGGAGATAGGCCTGCTGTTCCTCACGCCTTTCAGATCTGCAAGCCCCATGGACTGGTCTCAAAAAAAAAAAAAAAAAGAGACCCCTTGACTCAAAGTCAAGGAGCAAAAGCCAGGAGGGGAAGGAGGCTGAGAGGAGTGAGCCTGCTTGCAGTCACCCATCAAGCTAGCACCAGGAAGGGTCAGGGGGTATAAAATATTAGGGAGACAGATCTTGACATATATATATATCCACTGCACACAGCAGGGCACTCTGGTTTGGTTACAGGCTATCCCCACTGCCTGGATTTATTAAACCATTGTTGACGTTTCGCTCAAAACTGCAAGGTCTAAGGCCCCAGTCCAAACAGTACAGTCAAGCTGGGGGACAGTGATTGTGGACTGTAAATAAATATCTTTCAAGACATCCTAGAAGAGCAGAATGAGTTTAAAGTATATGTCGCTGGAATACGTTTGTGCAGGCGGAGTATCAACTGACTACGGCACCATTAACAGCAGAGAGAAGTAACTGAGTGCAGATAGCAGATGTGGAGCACCTTCAAAACTACTACATACCACCCCTAGACTACTCTGAAATCAATTAATTAACAGACCCGCCTTTTAAACATGGCTGTTGTATGTTGTACACCCACTTTGTGTGTATAGAGCTGCTGCTGAGGCTGATTATCTCCCTGTTACAAATTCTCCATTCTCAAGGCTTTATGACTGAAGCGTAAAACAAAGTTCCTGAGCCAAAGACTGACCCACATACATCATTCCCAAACCTTGTGTTTAAAATGAGAAGTTGGTTTCAGATAAGTGTAGTTTAAAGACTATAAGCAGAAAACAAAAGAAAGTGAACATATTAGTATTAACGCGGCTCCTTTACTTTGCTCTCCTGCAATTGAAGAAATAAGCCTGGATGTTTTGAGTCTTTTCAGTTCCTGAAGGGCATTAACCTACAGCATAAAACAATTGGCTTGGCAAGACTGGGGATTCAGCACATAGAGAGGTTGATACGTTACACACTTTACTCCCTCGCTAGCTCACTACTTCCCTACCCACCAAAATTTGTTTAATATTATTGTACAAGTGCAGGCACGGTGACAGCAAAATGGTTACAGCCTGCTGTATCCATAAGCAATACACCTGATGAGCATCCTCAAGAACATCCTCAGAACAATATTTGGCTCAATACCTAGTTATTAAGAATTTATCATCAAGTTTTTAATGTGAATCAAGCCCTTTGGAGGCTGAATGATTGCGCAGCAAGTGCCAGATAGCCCATAAAAGCTGCTCTGTCAACAAGGATGGGGGACCAGCTTCCTTCTAAAATTCCCTTCCCAGTAACAGTTTCCACTGCAACCTCCAAGCAGAATGGCCGCTCTGGCGACAGGGCTGAAGCTCCCTAAGCAGGCTTTGGCACACTGACTTCACAAGCCATTACAAGTCCAGCATATTAATGATACAGCCAAGGGCTAGTTAAACTTGGTAACATTTAGGTGAAATTTTATAAAGGACATGTTTACTCATTTGGCTCCTCAGTCTTGACTGGCAAAACAAAAAACTCATTCTGGAACCTGCAAGAACAAAACCTGATTTTTTTGTTTTATTAATAGTAAAGATATTAATCTCTTAAATCTAAGAAAACACAGTCATGCTTTGATGACCAAAACTGGACAGATGCTGCTTTCTCAACGAGTTTTGCATTTCCGCTACTTATGCCTTTTTTTCTCTGCCTTACTAAAGACATTACTGACTGTGGGCAGGCTCTTGGCCAGCCCTTACTCTCAGAAGTAAGAGAAAAACCGCAGTCTTGAAACTGGAAAATAAGGGGGTGTTTCCTCTTGCCTGCAGTCAGCCCCTTGGGGTCACTCACCCAGGGAACCTGGACAGCAAGGGGGGTGCGGAGGTGCTTCCCCCTCCCTGTGCTGTGATACAGCTCGGAGCCACATGTGTAACTTCAGCCCAGAAAACCATCTGAGATGGGCACAAATCTACAACCATTAACACTTCCACGCAGGGCCACATGTCCTTACGTGCCTGTTCCATGTGGCACCAGGATGATTCTTCATGGTCAGAGCCACGTTGGGGTGACATGTGGCCATTGTGGGGGAGCCAGACCTTCAGCCCCAAAGCCAGCCTGGCTGGGGGACCTACACAGCAGCACCATGGGTCTTCAGGACTACCTGGACAGAGTCATAGTATCATAGAATAGTGTGGGTTGGAAGGAAACTTCGAAGGTCATGTACTCCAACCTCCCCTGCCATGAGCAGGGACATCAACTAGATCAGGTTGCTCAGAGGCCCATCCAACCTGACCTTGAATGATTCCAGGGATGGGGCATCTACCACCTCTCTGGGCAACCTGTTCTAGTGTTTCACCACCTGCACCGTAAAAAAATTTCTTCCTTTTATCTAGTCTAAATCTACCCTCTTCTAGTTTAAAACTATTACCTCTTCTCCTGTCACAACAGGCCCTGCTAAAATCTTTGTCCCATCTTTCTTATAAGCCCCCTTAAGTACTGAAAGACCATGAAGAGGTCTTCCTGGAGCCTTCTCCAGTCTGAAAAACTCCAACTCTCTCAGCCTGTCCTCATAGGAGAGGTGCTCCAGTACTCTGATCATTTTTGTGTCCCTCCTCTGGACTTACACCAACAGGTCTTTCCTGTGCTGAGAGCTCCAGAGCTGGACAGAGTACTCCAGGTGGGGTCTCATCAGAGCAGAGCAGAGGGGCAGAATCACCTCCCTCAACCTGCTGGTCTCGCTTCTTTAGGCCTCTAAACTACCTCCCTGTTAAAGCTGTTCTTTACTCTTCATTAACAGGAGGGATTGTGATACTGATTTCTCTCTCCCTCTCTTTTTTTCAGTAAATCACCCTTTGCAATCCTCAGTTAAAGAGCTCCCTGCGAATCTTGTTTCCTAGAAAAACAAAGTGGTCCTTCATATGCATAGTTAGTTGCACAGCCTGCGTGGTCCGTGTGCTGGCCACGCGTGTGGTGCTTTGTTTTCCTGTGCTGAAAGGAGGGTTCAATCTGGGACACTGAATTATAACGTGCTGTTTTAAAAGTAATCACCGTTTCAGACCTGACTAGCCCTAGCTCTGTTTATACTGACGAGTGAGAAAATCTACTCATGAATTATCCCCACTGCAGTTCTATTAGTCCTCGCACGCCAGCTCGACATGGGCAATTTACAGTCGTCTCCTCCAGCAGGGTTAAATGGTACAGTGAGAATAATATGCTGGCCCTGTTTACCCTGGAGATTACGCTGCTGGTAACTTCAATGCTCCCCTGCCACTGCTGAAAAACAGGTACAGAATTTCCTAGTGCTGATGCATAAGGAATGAGGAACTCCGGGCAGGGAAAGGCAGCTGTAAATCTGAGGGTGATAATCAGCCCAGGCTACTCAGACCATGAAAATATCCCTAAAGGGACGAAGCAACCGGGTGGCTGAGAACCAAAATCTCACACAGGTACCCATTACGCTGAACTCTGTTATACAGTGGCTTTCACTTTATTTTGATCATTGACTAATTCAATCCTTCATTTAGTTCTATTAAAAACTCGTGAACAGATCAGCTGCACTGAAAATACTGCAACCCCTTCCATCCTTCATTTTGATCATATTCCATAGATTTTGGCTTATTTGGAGCTCAAATCTAATCAGCAGCTGTAAAAATGAGCTATTAAGTAAAAGAAAAGGCAAGAACAGATCATAATGTATTTTTTTTTAATTCCGTTGTTATTCAGGGTTCTCCCAGCAGTAACTGCAATTAGTACCTGGTACTGGACTCTGTGGAGTCTCAGTGGTTGCAGCATGATTACCCTGCCTAAGCTTCCCGTGGTTTCCAGGCAATTCCCAGCAAGTACAGGGAAAAATCATCCCTCATTATTAATATTTTTTTGCAGCCCATTCAAACAGGAGCTAGAAGAGATGCACTAAGGACCACATTAAAAAGCTGAGAGATCACATCATGCATTATCCTACCATAGGAACAGATGAAAGTTAAATGAGAGACAGAATTAGCATAGGTGCTAGAATCTATGCATATGCAAGAATCCACCTCCAACACAAAACTGAAAGCCCTGTTGTAGAAATACAGGTTGCTAAATAAGCTATTAGCAGTATTTTACACACAAAAAGGAGTGTTCATTCTTCCACTGAAGAATACTTCAGAGTTACAGAGAGTCTCCTGC
The DNA here is from genome assembly GCA_002844005.1 of Limosa lapponica baueri. Taxonomy (NCBI): domain Eukaryota; kingdom Metazoa; phylum Chordata; class Aves; order Charadriiformes; family Scolopacidae; genus Limosa; species Limosa lapponica. Next base: position 313,022 of record KZ505952.1, on the reverse strand, counting down.
CAGCTGGATTATTCACTCCATAAATCTCAATTCCCAACAAACTCCCTGGCAGCCAGGAAAAGAAAACAATGGGCACTTGACTGCAGATTAACAAACTATCAAGATATTTTAGTACTTTCTGACTAAGGTGTATGGAAAGACTTCAAAAAGCTGGACAGTGCAGAAACCTTTCAAGATCACAAGAAAACCCAGCAATCTTGGTCTAAAAAAAGAAACCTAAGGGCAGGACACAGAATGGAGATAAGAAGGGAAAAGCAGAACCGGGATTACAATAAGGTACTAAAAATACAAGTAGATTGCGAAGCACTGTATTTTATTTCTGACATTAATATAATCAGCTGGTTTAGAGATACAAAGCCCTGCCTCATTGATGGTGCTGTCTAGTACCTGAAAGTAAAGGATGAAGAGAGGAACCTGGAAAAAGTATCCAAAGAGCTATGGGGAAAAAAGGCAAAATTTGAGGTCAGTGATGACAGAAAAATAATGCTTTTAAAGAATGCTTTTAAAGTTCCTGAAAAACGGATCTACAAGCAAAACAAAGGAATTTTCTTTGTTTTCTTCTGCCCTACAGTTTTCTTAAAATTTGTCTTGCAGCATTTACATACATGCTGTCTGGATGTGTAATCATAAGGGAAATTAACCCTGGATAACCCCATGCTGCAGCACGTTTCCAGAAATTGCTCTAGAGAAAACAACTCTAGGAATAAAATGGGGGATGTTCAAACCATTGGAAATCAAGTGAGTCACAGACATGATAGGTCTGAAGGATGGGAAAATCTCTTTATGAGAACATGCCATTAAACATTACAATCAAGCATAAAATTGCTCTGCCACAGTATTTTGTTTTATTTGCATTGTTAAATTTCTTCTCCTAACAATAATGGATAGTTTATAGCACTAATGATTTATACAAAAGGAGCTGCGTAAATGCATCCCAAATGGGTGGCTTCTTTCTTAAGAATTGTAGACTCAGTTTCCTTCAGCTTGATCGCAAATCAGTGACTCACAGAAATTTCACATCTGCCTCAGGATACGATGGCGCAGCTTCTAATGAGGTTTCATGATGGATTAAGTTCCTATCGTGCAAGACAGGTGTAAAAACTTATGGTAATTTTTAAAAGCACACTGCATTTCCACAACTTGCCATAGTGCAAAAACTATAGATGTTTTTGCCATTAACAACTGTTATCACTGAATCCTGTATGGCTATTTTACTAGGTTTGTTACTTCTTGCTTCTGCAGGCCTGCTTACAGCAAAATACATTGTTTGTATACAATTTGTTTGCGTCCATGCACACAAACACAAATTTTCCCCAGTTAAGCAATGTAATTGATCTGGAGACGGGGGCCACAGTTTAAGAGTATTTAAACTGATCTGCAAAACACATCTACCTCACTTGCAATGCACCCCTAAAAGAGATGGGGGATGGAATATTTGATATGCCCAATTATTTTGATTTGCTACAGTTTATAAACCACTTTATGATATAACAGAGTATTTTATTCCCAATCCCCAGCATTCCAAAACTGTTAAGTCAAGTTCCCTCAAATCAGAAATTAGAAGAGTGGCATAAAACCACAATTTGGGATACACTTTGATCACATCTTTCCAGTGTTTCTTTGACCTTTATGTCAAAATGAAGGTATTCGTCAACTCCCTTGATTCCAGCAGCTGAAGCATTAAGGAAACCACTTAATTTACGGTAAAATCTTGAGAACTGAAAACACTGGGAATATGAATCAGAATCTAGTCAAGACTTCTTAGGCCAGCAAGAATGAGAATAACTGCATGTATAATGTACTCAGCTCACAGGGAAGCATCAGGAAGTTTCTAATGCACTTCGTTTCTGACTAATGGCCTAAGTGAGTGTGTAGACAATAATCCTCACATAGGAGATGTGAGGAGGAGACGGGAGAGAAAGTCCACAGAGAATGTTGGTCGTTGGATGCTTCCTGCAGTTTTTCCATAACCACTTATCGGGAGCCAGTTTCAACACATCCTCACAGACATTCCTCAGCAAGCAGCAGCGTTTCTGCCGCCACTTCCTTCAGACTGGCAAAGGAGTAAGACTTCCCAAAAATACATCCGCTAGAGAAGAGGGAATTATGCGAGCAAGCGCAGCGCTCAATGGGAATCGGATACCTCACTGCTGCTTGTGAAAAGCAGACCTCTGAGTAAACCACCAGCAAAATGACAACCACATTGCAGAAGCTACCAGTCTATTTTTACCAAAGCAGAATATGTTATCTTTTCATTTTGTGTAAAGGCAATAAAAATTCATAAGATTCATGCTCCGCATTTAATGAGAAAAGCTTGGTAATGCAGCATTCAGACCACATGGTTTTTAACATTACCATGAATGGTCTACAGTCTTCAGTCTTTTGACATGTTCACAGGGATGGTGTTTACACTGACTCGTTCATAGTACATCATATCACATTTTAATGATTCAGTTCGGCTCTGACAAAAGGAAACATCTGCCATAATTTTTTTCTTTCGTGAACTTTATCACAATTAAAAATCTGACGTTTCACCAGCCTGTGTGCCAACTGAGAAGCACGCCAAGTTCGGCACTTCCTGATACATACAAATGCGAGCAGCACGAACAGCTAGTACCAACAGCACCAAGCCATCACTGACTTGTCAGTTCCCACCACAAAAGAGAAAAAAGATCACAGTTTGTGGGCAATAATTTCATAATCTTGATCTGGTTTCCATATGACAGAGTGCAAGAGAGAGAAAGCAAAAAAAAAAAAAAAAGAGAACGCTTGACAACGTAAGATTTCTATGTCTTGCCCTATTGCAGCCAGAAGAATATTAAAGCAGCATGTAAAAACTGGCGTGGCTTCTAAAAAATTACTTCCAAACACCACTTGAAGGACAGCACCCTAGCAACTCCATACAAAGCTTAAATCCGCATCTACTTTACATAAAATGAGGCCAATCCCACCCAATGCAAGAACAGTATTCTTGTTTTCAGCAGAATTAACGGTATCTACAAACTCAAGCCACTTCTGAGACATTGCAGATATGATAGGAAGGCAGCTTGACCATTTACCACGAAGACCACCAACCTCTTGTACCCTGCATAAGACAGGGGTAACTCTTGTACCTCTAGGCAGTTCCAATGACATCATCATTTCAGGGTGGAAGCCAAGAGCCAACGAAACCAGCAGTCTAATGATACAAGCAATGCGGTGCTGCTTCATACATGGAGTAGCAGAGTCCCACTGCTTGGTGGGCTGTGATGTTGCTGAGCCCACGCAGTCAGGAGGGATGGATGTTTCTGAACAGACTCCAGGACAGAGCTGGGATCTCAGTGAGAGTTGAGGGGTGCTTTCTAACACTGCTCCTCCATCCATTTCTTTTTTTCTGTACTACCAGCATAATACTGGCTTGAGTAGGGTACAATGATACTTGAAGTGTCTCATAGGAGGACTTCAGGAACTGAGAGAAAAAAGGAAAAACGACCCTGCATACAAAATATACAAGACCGCCCCAAATCTGTGGCATAGAAGATGTGTAAGGAGATGCATGGTCTACTAGCTACGAGATCAGACTGGGATTCAATTTCTCTCCCCAGCTCTATCACAGACCTGCTAGTGACCTAAGGGAAGTCCTTTCAGCTCTCCCTGCCTGTTCCCACTCTTCTCTCTCTCGGCACCACAGCAGCACCTAAGCAGCGCTTCCACAGAGCATGGCCTCACTCACTTCAGTCTTCGCACACTGCCTGATACCAGTACCATATGAAATTTGGGCTGCTAAGCCACTTTTGAAGATGACATGTGAGCACCTAAATCCCAAAGGTGCATTTGCCCAGTGGCAAATGGACACGTGCCCTTTCCCAATGAGCAAAAGCCCGTCCCCAAGCAGTTGCAATGGTATTTCCCTGTGTGCGACAGCAAAAACCAAAATTTGCTTGAAATCGCACCAGACACACTGGGAACTGACAGCTAATGTGTCTTACAGTTGGTTGGTTGGTATTTTTGGACAGGAGGCTGCATTTCAAACTACTTCATCCTATGTTCCTACTCTGCACGACTGTACATCTGACTGACACTGTACTGACTCACCGGTAGCATTTTTGTGTAGCCCACTAAAGAGATACCACTACACCCCATTTGGGTGGAGTGAGACTTTCTGGGTGAATCTCATTGTTGGGGAGGAAGTTTTGAGAGTGAGTAAGATACTAATTTTCAGAGAAACCACGCTCTCCCCCGCATGCACGCACACACAGAGCGGGAAAAGCATGTTCACTCCCTCTCACGTCTCCACGTTACCCCATTGGGGCAGCAAAGCTACTGATGCTTCAAATTTGGCACGGTCCTAATTTTTAATAAAAAATGTGGGTTTCATTAGGATTAAGGCAAAGGGTTAAAACCAAATAAAACCAAGTCATTATGCAGCCTCCAGGGAGAGGGCTGTGCTTTCTGCCCAGCCTAGGAGGAGACACTGCCTGCAGAGCACATCTTCCAGACTGCCTCCAGCCAAGTGCGGGGCAGACGAAGCCTTTTGGAGAAGCAAAGGGCAGAGAGATCTCTCCATCATCCCTTTCGGCCTGAGATCAGGGGTCTCTGCCATACTTCTAATCCGCCGAGTTTTAAGCCAAAGCTGCGGAGAATCAGCCTGAGCCAGGCATGGGATTTCCAATGCGGCTTTGTGATCCCCTGCCACCAGGACCGCTTCATGCATTCATGCAACGATTCAAGAAACAGCCTTGACTGCTCACCCATTAACTGTGGGACGTGAGTCAGGTTTGCTGTGCTGGGAGACGGGCTATTTTTACCACACTTAGGATGTGCTGTCACAACGGTAAATCCCAGTTGCAGATTTACCAAAAGCGCTAAGGGGATTTGTCCGGGATTTCAGGACGCCCGGCATCCTGATCTGCATAGCAGCTCAGACCAGGCTTTTTGCCATTCAGAAGTCCCAGACAAACGGCTCAGGAGAGTGTGCAATTTACCAGAGCAGTGCATATGCAGCGAGGGTGCAGGGTCTGGGATGCGTCTGCCATCGGAGGCATGTGCTGGCCACCTGCACATGGTATCTCAGCCTTCCCCACACGCTGGGCACCGGATTTCATCAAACACCTGCATACACACACGCACCCCCTCTCCCATCCACGATGCCCGGGCACGTCAGACCATGAGGACCACGCATACAAACTCCCTGTGGCATGGGGCAAATACCTGGCTGCATGGCTCCGGCCCTCGGGCAGCACAGTATATACTCCCCATACATCCCGCACCACTCCTATTTCTGTAGTCTCAGCCAAGTGCAGCGCACGCTTGCAATTATTTCCCCTCACAAAGTTTACACCCTACAGTAAGAGCTTCCTGGCCCACCTCTGTTCTCAGGGATCTGATCCTCTGGTTGTGGTAGGTAGACAAAAGGGTCTCACGGGAGAAACCTCTGTGCATCCACCACTGATGGTTTATGGATGAAGTCTGAGAAACGTTGCCATACGCCACTAAGGCTGAGTTGCTGCCAATACCTTACCTGCCATATTTCCTGCCTTGGAAGCTGCATGTCATCATATTAACACAGTTTTGCTAAATTAATTAGAAAAGGCACACCCTTTCTAAGCGCTCATCCTAGTTTTTTTAGACATGTCAAATAACTTTACCTTGCTGTCAGTGTATCTGGTTTCTGTTTTACACACAGAAGATGGGAAGAAGGGAATTGCTCAAGCAAAGGTTGTGCATATAAGGAACATGAATCTGTCATACAACCCAAACTGGCTCTCAGCTTGAATCGATCCTTTTTTTGGGCAGACGGCTTAGACATTTTGAATTTAAAAGGACTCTGGCATTTTTCCTTCATGTCCTCTCATATTTCTTCCTCTGAAAGCTCAGACTTTTTGTTCATTGTAGGTGTCTTCCTCAAAGCCAGCTTAAACCTGAACACCACCAAAAATTTTCAGGAATTTAGTTTTTTGCTTTGTTTTGTTGG
>KZ505952.1:208756-307054 GCA_002844005.1 Limosa lapponica baueri | reverse complement strand
TTTTTTTTTACTTAGTTGCGGTTCTCAGTCTTAAATCACAAAATTTTGAGGGTCTGTTTTTGCGCTAAAAAAAAAAAGTTGCTCTTTTTTTTTTATTTTAGCACAGTGTGAATTTCTGTCGCATAAAGAACTGAGTCTCAGTTTCCAAAATGTTCGTATTTTATCTTTTCTGCTATATTTCTTCAGTTAATACTTTACAATTCTGCCTGAAACCAAAGTAGTTTTAGTTTCTCTATTGCCTACACATTTTGTCATTTCTAACACGACAGTACTGCAACCCGTTTGTTTTCTCAGTGCATCTTTCAGCATCACTTGTACTTCACAGTGCAGATGTCTAATGCAGATCAAGGCAGGCGCTGCAGTATACTCTGTTCCAAAAGATATCCCCACCTCCTCATTTGTTTTGCAACATGGCTATCAAAGCATTAAATAACTAACATAATAGTTAGCATATATCCATTGTTTTGCATATTCTGAACGGATGATAGGTGTTACTTAATTTCTTCATCTGCTTCTCCTGTGAAACCTCTGTATCCTGCAGATACAAAGGTGATCATTTTATATGAATTGCAGCTACAAAGCAAGTCAATAGCTAAACTAAATAATCAGATTGACAGGCCTTTCTCAATTTCCAAGGCCAGAATAAATCCCATTTATAATGAAGAAACAACAGAAAAATTGCAGACCACCTCCTGCGAACAAATGAAATGTGTAGGCTAAACTTTGATGGCAGTTTTTAATCCGTGAGCCTCTAGCCCAAATCTGAAGCCTGAGTCCTCTCCCTTAAAGCTCACACCCAGAGGCACGGCTCACTGGTCAATGCAATCTTCAAAGTTTCCCATCTTGAACAATTTATTTTCAGGAACAAAGCCTGGAAAATGTCCAAAACCCCCGTGTGGGTTGGCAGCAGCTCAGGATGCTGTCTAGGTGTGTCTGGCTTGCCCAACTCACAGCTCTTTCCACTTCCTCTGTTCAGAGCACGCTTGTGTTTCGCTGTGCTGCAGCAAGCCACCCATTAACTTCTATTCCTTCGTTTCTAAAAAGGCTACTGGTTTCTCCCACTAGATCCCCAGCTTTATGGGCTGTCAGACACTTTGGTTTTTAGGTGGTGGCTGAGAATTCGACAGCGAATGTACAGTTTAGGATTTACGGCTGGGAAAACAATTTCCTAAAATATCCGTATGAATGCAATGCAGAAATATGCCACATTATAACGGTGAGTATTCTTTCTCAAAATGGAAGTGCTAAACTTCAAGCACAGTTCTGTGCCTGAGATGAGCCAAGAAACTTCTGAAATGAGTAGCAGACCTTGCTCAGCGCCCTGCGGGCAAAGCAGCCCCCTCCTTCCCTCTACCCGCTCCAGGTAGCCCCAGCACTGTAAAGACTTGTTTCTCAGCTATGCTTTTAAGTCAAACTCCCCTCAATACTGATGCCAGGACAGTGTTTCCCAGCTGCTACCCTCAAATTGTTAAATCCTGAAATGGGTCCCTCTGAAGGTTATGAAATGAATTTTTCATGTGCAGAAACACAGAGGGAAATAAACACTAATATTAACCTGTTCAAACAGCAAGAAATCCCCTCCCCCCCTTCCCCTCTCCTCCCTGCTTAAAGCTACAAAAATTAAATCCATAAGGGCATTTACAAAGAACATCTTATTTAGGGAAGAAAACAAAAGTGACTGACACAGTTATTTGTCACTGCTGGTAAATAAATTTGCGCGGCTTACAATGTTTACCCTGGAGTACGCTGAAAGATCCATTCGTGCCGCATTAGAAACCCGCCTCAATGACAAACTTCAGCTCCCTGCTCTAGCAAAGCTGATGTATTGACTAGACAGGTAGATATTAGGTGCTCCGACTGTCTGGATGCTATGGAAATCACGCCGCACGCATCTGACCGTTGTCAGCGGCAGGAGACGAGCCCCAAGCCTCATTCTTATTCTAGCCAGGAAAAAGGCCTCGTCTGCATTAGCCTTTTTACTGAAAGGCTGCCATATTTGTCAGTTCAGACGCATGTAAGATAAGCTCTTTCCCCGTTATCTAATATTTCACCAGGCAGTGGAAACGAAGGATAAGCAGAACCTAATAGTCTATGTGGGCAGGAGATCCTGAATGCTGTCAAGCTCAGCGCAAGGCCTGGATGCCCCAGACAAGGGGAAGTTTACAGCAGAAGTTAATCACTTCATTTTGAAGAAAAACTCACAGGGATTTGGAGAAACGGTTACGACTTATCCTGACTACGCAGCAAGCCAGGAGACAAGTGTAAAGCCCTTAGTGCAGCATTATACTCCCTGCCTCTCCCGCCCTATAATGTAGGTACTGCTTGGCTAAAATTGCAGTCCAGTCAAAGGGGATTAAAGAAGGCAGCTGGAAAAGCGCTGCTTTCCCTAAGCAGCCGAGGGAAACAGAAGGACAGGCAGGGAGAAGCAAGATGAAAAAACCAAATTCTGCATTCTTGAAATGTCCTGGGCCGATGAGACCCTCACACAGCGGCTAGCAGAGGAGCCAAAAGTGCCATCACAGCCTGGTTTACCTGTGCTCTTCCCCCTAAAACTGCCCCGGTCTCATACAGAGTTGGTAGCAACCAGGCAAACGGATCAGAAAGGCTGTTGCTCAGTCGCAGGGCTCCCAGGCGAGCACGTATCTAACAGGCTTTTATGCTGCATAACGTGGATACAACAGTGCTAAGCGAATTCTGAATAAAATTAAGATAGCCTGTTTCAGAGCTCACAGAGTAAGTCTGATTTAACAGCATGTCTGCTTAACAGATACACCATCTTAAACAGTAGTGACTATACGGTCACACTACTCCATTTTAATGCACTGACATGAGAATCACACCGTATTTACGCAGCAGTGCAGCCCCAGTATAAGCTTTCAATGTTGTCTGGCCCACCCAGAATGGCCATGCTATGTCCAAACATTTGTTTATTTTTTTATCTGGCAAAAGTGAATTTTTGGGGCATAACTGTTAACGGGTGCCCCGCCAAAACATAAGCGACAGCCTCTGAGGGAAGAGTTACAACACGCGCCTGGGATGTGGTATCCAGCATCCCTCTGCCGCCTGTTCCCGATCCACTGCCCGCCTTTGAAACCACTATGGAAGTGTCCCGATGAATTGTGCTGTGTGCACGGACTCCTAACCTCAACTCCGCACTTAATGCCTCATCCGGTCACCAAGAATAATCTTGATCCTCCCTACCCTCAGCAACGCTTTGGCCGTCAATAGCAACAGTCCCAGGACAGCCGCCGTCGGCAGCGCCGCACCCCATGTGCCCGCAGGTGACGGCAGCTCTTCCGTGCCACCCGCCTGCTCCCACCGCGTGACGGCGGGGAGGATAGAAAGTCACAAGAAACCTATTCCCAGGGAGTCAAGTGCTCCTCGGCGTCAGCACTCGCCGTCCCCGCAGAGTAGGCCAGCTGGGGGAAGACACGTGCGGCATGTGAGCCTGCAAGGAAAACAATGCCCAGCCTGCCTCTAATTTTAGGCTTGGCAGCCTTAAGGATGTTCTGGGCCATCTTTATCTTTGGCTTTTGCAACTCCTCTTCCTTTAAGGTCATACCCTTAAAAGCAGTTGTGCTGCCTCTCCCCCCAGGTCTCTTCCCTTCCCCACACGAGCCCGGTCAGAGGGTGCAGCAGCGTGAAAGCCCTGACCTCCCCAAAAGCCTTCTTTCTGGGGAGCCGGCAGGAAGCCTCCTCCGGCACAAAGACCTCCCAACCTGCCAGCATAGGTGGGATGGAGAAGGGATAATCTCTCGCACTTCATCCCATCACCAGCCGGCTGCTTGGCTTTCAAATTGCACTTGCCCTTGGGTGCTTCTCTGCCTTTTCTCACAGCAACCTTGCAATGTATTTTTTCTTTTTTTTTTTTCAATTGTGTACATTAACTACATTATTTAAGATGATCGGTTTCACATTAGTGGAAAAGAAAAGGGAACGGGAAGCTGCCAGGAGCTGATTCCACATGGAGTGTTCTAGCTGACCAAGCTCCATTTCCCTTTATAGACCCCTCAAGCCCCAAAGCCTTTCCAGGGGGACTCAGATACCTGTTCCTCCCGCAGGAGCAATTTGCCACAGGCTAGCTGCTTGGCAGGAACTGCCCTGTGATATAGGCAGGGTAACACCCAGCATCCTCCCCACCATGGCTGGACCACCACGTCCCCTCTGACACAGGGAAGCTGCTTGTCCCCCAGGTGCCTCAGCCCAAGGCTGGTCTCACCATCTAGGCATGGGCCTTCTCCAAAGCATAGCTGCAAAGAGCGAACTGCCAAGCCTGCGCTCCCAGCCCCAACATCCAGCAAGGCAGCACCCCGTGTTTGGGGAGTAAAGAAATGCCAGACAGAGAGAAAAGCTCCAGTGGCTTTCCAAAATGCTTCCGTTTGACTGTTAATTTCCTAAAATGCAGCAGGGTTTTGCTTAAAAATTGGAAGAAAAATATAATAACATAATGGTGCCCTTCCACCCTTTACAGTATTCCACCTCTGCTGGTGTTTTCCACACACAGCCCAAAGAATGCAACAGGTTACCCATCCTGACACCACCGCTGGGTGCCAGCCCCAGGAGTACCGTACAGCCTCCTGCCCATGTCTGGTAGGGCTGACAAAAATACCAGCTTCTGGAGGAAAGTGTCTTTCGTGCAGCCATACGACATGACCTCTTCCTTTTACTTCGCATTCCGCTGCCACTCACAAGCTTGCACAGAAATCAATAATCTCATTTTCTCAGCTTTTTAATATTCTTTTTTTTTTTTTTTTTCCAGAGGAAACCTTGATTAGACAGACGTGGCTACTTAAAAGCAGACTCTAGCAAGTCCATTCTCCGGTGAAACAACTGGGGCAGAATGGCTCTCTGTTAATGTTACATTTAGTCATTAAAAATGTGCATTTGTGATTCTAAAAGCTGCTGGAGGCAAAACACAACAGAGAGATACATACTCAGATTTACATTCAGTTTCCAGCCTGGTAGACTCAGTGAAACTAAAATTAACATCTCCACCTTTCATATGCATTTATGGACAAACATACATTGAGTAATAGCCACCACTGCTGTACACATTTGAACCCTCTTTTAGCAGAGGACTAAATGCCTTTTGAAAAACCTAAATAATTTAGCATTATAATAGTGTGAAGTGTGTAAAGACACTTTTATATACTACTGCATCTAGCTCTGGGGTACAGCACAGGGGATGTCGTCATCTTAAAGCAACAACACGATGGCTCTGGGCAGGAAATACACACAGCTAATAGACAAAAAGAACAAAAATACTTGAACTGGAGTGTAAACCATCACTCAATAGTAATAACAGAGAATCCAAATAAAAATAATAATACAATCTATACAGTGGGATCTTTAATGATGAGGATCTATGAAGACCTTGGTTTCACATTTCATCCACGCTTGTTAAACATCATCTTGGTAAAATTAGTACATTCTCACTATTTATTTGTATTATAGAAACATAAAGATCAATCAAGAATCACAACTGCAGTAGCCTGGGCACTGCATAATTAAAAAAAGACAGTCCTTACACCTACGATCTTGAGGTCTGGAACTGTGATGAAAAAAAAAGACAAATTGCTTAGGAAACCGAAGGCGAGATTAAGGAGTAAAACGCTCACATCCACTGTACAAAATTCTGGGTATTCTTAGCTCAACAGCTGCCCAGCCAAAAAGAAACCAACCCACCCCAATGAAAGCCTTTTTAAGATTTGACAGCAAATACAATTTCCTGTATATCAGGGACTATCTACTGAATCACCAAGACAGCCGTCTGTTGCACTAGGACAATCTCCCACCAAGCCACACACAGTAAATACACAGCCAGACTAAGTCAAATAGCAGGAGAAATTAGCACCCGTTGTACCTTCCGCATTCCAAATCCTTTCTGCTCTCTTTTTTTTTTCTGAGCAGTAAAAGAAACAATGAAAACAAGGTCCAGATACTAACAAAAATAAAGCTGCTTCCTATCTTCCTATTACCTATTTTTTAGTATATTTGGTGTCTCAAAAAACAAGACACAGTGGGAAATAACCAAAGGTTTAAAAAAACAAAAAGGCAATCTGAAAGGTTCAGCTTAAGTAAAAGACAATTAACTAGATGGGCACACAGTTCAAATGCCATGGCCATACTACCCAAGAGTCTCCTTCGACACCAGCAGCTGGAAAAAACAAATCGCAAACCTGTTTAATTTCTGTTCTATCACCCAAACTTTGCTTTCCTTCCAGACTATGGAGACCAGGAACAGAAAACTGTACCTGGTTTTCCCATAACAGTTTGCGAATTTCACAGCCCACTTCAAATAACTTCTGGCAGATTTTTAAATTTTTTTTTCCAGAGGTCTTTGGAGCACGGAAGCTTTAATAATTTGCTCTTGCAGTGCCAAGCAGAATGCCAAAATGAAAAAAGAAGAAGAAAAAAAAAAGCCATAGAGGTATGCAGAATTGAATCAATGACAAACTAAGCTTCAGTGTAAAAAAAAGTGGACAAAAAAAGAAAATTAAGGTGAGAAGACTATATGAAAGTAAGCGGGTAAGATGAAACAGGCACCCACGCAGGTGCTCAGAAGCGATGATCTAACGGTCTCTTCCGATTTCACAGTTCAGGAGCTCCTGGCACACCAGCGCCCTATCTGCAGCATCTCCGCGCTGGAAAGAAAAGTTTCCATCTATAACTCATTTGTTAAAAAGTGGCTCTTTAGGCTATTGTAAGACAATAATTTACAATGCCTAGATTCACCCTGTGCTTTCTTGCTGAGGGGAGCAGAAACAAACTTACTGTTCCTCTTCTACAGGTTTAAAAGCAGAGCGCAATTTCAAGGGCAGATCAAAGTTAGACTAATTATTTCCTTTCTGCATATCCTATAACTAAATGTAACAGGTCACTGGGGAAGGGTGAAACAAAAGATGAATGTATTTGCACACACCAACAACAAACACTAGGAAACAAGGACATTATTTATATAATAAAAAGATGCATAAGGGAAAACATCAAAGCTTGTATTAAATATACAAACCCACAAATATATCACCAATGGTGCCTAAATAACTAGGGAAATAAACTGGCTGCTCTCTTTCTCCACACTTCAAATTAAACATAACTGCTGAGGCGGTTAAATCCTTCAAGAGCCTTTACCACTACTGATCATAAAGGTTTGATAATTCTAGTATTGCCCACTTGAAGTTAATCCCAAGACTAAAAAAAAATGTTTCCATTGCTTTCTGTTGTTTAGAAACGTTTGAGTTTACTACGGTGACACCTTAAAGATTTAAACTGCAGTGAGGAAAGCTAGAAACATGCTTTCCTATATATCTTTTTTAATGAAACCTGACATTCTTATTTATACAGTTTCAGGAATCAGAGCTTTGAAATACTCCAACTACCAGGAGAACTGAAGAGTGGTCAAGAATATAATTTGCCTGTAGAAACCTGCAGAAGCAAATAGCTCCTGTTCTGCACAAATTCCTCTCCAGGAAACCTCAACAGGGATATTTTGCTTATGTTACTGTTCCTTTGTCCTTTTCCCGGATTACTTCATCAGCTAGTTGAGAAATCGCAAGCTTTTGGGGGAGAAAAACAGCGTGTAACTCCAGTGTGTTGTCCACGTGTCAGCAACTGCAAAACCATTCTCCATGGCATATCCTTAAGCATTCCTCCTGCAACCACTGCTTCAAAGTGCCTACACAAGGTAAGATGACCCCAGCATACAGGGACTCCTGCAGGGAGCACACAATACACAGCAGCATCTGTCAAGGCTCAGGCAACCATCCAACTTCTGCTAAGACCCATTAAAAGAAAGCTTTTGGTATAGGAGCAGTACTGCTTCTTGCTTCAAGATCTTCCCCTGAAAACCATGTTCTTGGGCAACATGCTTTTTCCCCTCAACGGGCAAAAGAGGTACACTGGAATAGGAGGAGAAAAGGGAACAAGTCTTTTCAAGGCAGAGAACTAGGGGTCTTCAGAGAAAGCCCTCTTGAATAGAAAGGTGGTACAGGGGGAAGGTACCTGGAGGGATGGCCACAGATGCACGGAGCATGCGACCACCACTGTCAGCTGGGCCTCCAGAAGCGGCAAAATGTGCAGTCCTGTGGAAATAATACTTTGCATATTTATTGCTCTTTTCTTTCATTCCTGAAGCCTTAGGGAAGGCTGTCGCCTGGCTCACATCCAGGAAAGGTTGCACGGATCAGACCGAATGCCGACAGAGGACTACAGCCTGGCATGCAGAGGTTTGAACGTAAGTTTCAAAGTTAGGTTAGAACACCTAAGTTTCTACAGTAAAGCCAGGAGCAACCCCACACTCCTTCTCCATTTCTACACACAAATAAAGGGCCTTTTATTTGCTTGACAGTGCTCTTTATTTTTTTAATGTGTGCCCTTTTACTGTTCCTTGACTAAGAGTACAGATACAGGCATTTCTCACCCACACAGTACTCAAATGACTTTCAAACCTTTGTGTTAGCTTGTCATTTTTGGTACCTTTCACACCTCTATTGGAACAAAGCTTAGACAAAGGCTGAAAACTAAGGATCTCTCCAGACATGTCTAGACTCTCAGTTCAACAAGGCACAATATTTCTGAACTCTCTAACCTTTATGGGAGGTGACCAAAGCCAGCTCAGACAGACTAAACTGACACACTGCCAGCTAATACCCTGAACACCTTAAAATGCAAATAGCTCTAATCTTATTAAAAATGATGCAATTCACCCTACCGCAACAGCAAGAGGGGGAAGGGAAACAAAAAATACCGTTGATAAGATAGGCTACCGTACTCATCAGACAAACAAAACTGTAACATTTATGAATTATTTCTATTTGCAGTTAAAGAAGCTGAAGAATTAGGATTTTTATTTTTTTTTTTAAATCCATATTCAGCCCAGTAAAAGACTATATCTAGGCTACGTGTGGGAGGTGAAGAACTGCCACCATCTCCCAAAGACATGACTAATACAAGATTTGGTAACTCAGGAAGACAATGCCAAGTCTTTCCTCATACTGTACAACTTGGATGAAAGCAAGTATGTAGGGAGGTAGCTAGAGCATGCCAGTGTAGGCTCATGCTGTACCCGCCACTATAAAACAGGTACCTCACTAACTCAGATGGAACAAACAATGTGGAAACATAGCAAAAAAAGTAGCTCTTCGCAAGCCAGAGCTGTCATGCTGTCCTGCCTCCCACCTCCAGCGTGGGACAGAAGGAAACCCGCACCCCCTATAATGGAGGAACTGGGCAGTTGCGAGTCAGCTGTACTTGGAAGAGGGACCGTGCCACCGGTGCAGTGAGTCTCACACACCACCGGATTCAAATTGCCTAAAACCTGCTCATTTACAACCTGTTAAAGTACCGTCTCAATTTCCAGTCCTACAAGGTGCATGCTCTGAACATAAGGTAAATGAGGACTGGTGAGAAGTTCCTTATTCTGATGGGCTACTTGTATCCAGTATCCTGGAAAAATAATGCTGCCTTGGATTTCCACATGCCCTTCCAGCAAAGGACTTCCAGATTCCTCCCAAAGACTTCCAAGTCCTGATCCTGGCCCTCAATGGCAATGCCTCAAGTGAGGCTGCACAACTCCAAGCTTGTGATTGCTCACATTTTTGGATATCCCATTCTCTCCATTTCCAAAAGCATAAATATATGACTGGCCATGCCTGTCAAAGTATCAAAATGGACATTGATGATAAATTGGCTTCTACCATGCAGCATCAGCGGGCGAGCTATGCTGCAGTAGCACAAAAGCCTTTCAGCCACGCCAGTGAGCAAAGGCATATGGGAGAAAGGACTGCTGGAAGCTATTTGCTGTGGTCATCTGCAACTGGTGTAGAGCAGCACGTACAGAAGGAAGGAGTGTGGCAAGTTGACAGAAAGCAAGTAGCAAGCTGTTTCACTTTTACTGAGGCTTTGCTCAGCTGGTTTGCCTTATGCAACCATCACGGGAGCAAATTCACCATGGGAGGCAAGAGGAAAAAGAGACTGATTTATCTTAAACCCTGTAGAGCTTCTTCATTCTCAGTTTTTCAAAGAGTGCAGCCCCAAAGCACAGATCCTATCACATGAAAGACCTGTCAAAAATAAAACCCTAATCATTCTATAAACACTAGGGCAAACATACATTTGCCTCAAGATCATGGATTATTGTTAAATTAGGACAAATCTCTTTTCAAGTGACATCTCAAAGTAAAAAAAACCAACCATACTACCCAAAACTAAATGAACCAAAAGCCCTGCAGCCTACTATCCCAACCAGATGCACATAGACCCGTGTTTCTATCTAATTTGGATCATAAGAGCGTAACTATGAACCTATTCTTAGATAAGCATTCCCATGCCATTAAAAAAATGCTAACCAATCTTCAATACTGAAAGTACTGGTTTAAGTCAAGTTAGAAAAGGATGGATGGAACAGTCCCTGTGAGTGAGCTGGGTTTTGCTACTCCTCTGATGGATTTGAGATGAGGGAACTGATGATGGTCTGCCAGTCATTGGACAAAGGGCCAGCAAGAATGTCAGCAATCAAGAGAGACCTGCAGGGAACAGGCAGGATCTGGAAAAAGAGTGGGAAACAGAGCAGTCTGCCTGAGCCATGCTAGCTGGAAAGCAGCTCCCTGTAGTGGCTGGAGATCTTGTAAAGAGAGTTTCAAAACCAGCAGGCAGCACAACTAGCTCTCTCTCTCAAGTTCCACTGAATCACAAAACAGATCAGTTCCATTAACAAAAAATTAAATTCTGCCATTGTGAGGCACTTTGAGAAATATCTACACCATGGTTTGTTTTTTCCAGCTTATGCTAGGGTCCAGCTGACCAGTACTGCAACTCTGCAGAGAACCTTGCATGGCTACTGCTAGTTCAGTGCTATCGATTCCAGACTTTCATAGTCTCCAAATTACTACTGAGTGTCTTCGAAGTCCAAAAATAAGGTATTATTAGCTGTTACCATTCAGATTGCTTTGCAGAACTTTGTCCTGCAGGATCTGAGAGTTCACATGCAATATGGTGGGTCTTTACATTTGTTTTAGTCTCGGAATGAGTTGGCAAACAAAACGGGAAATCTGAGTGCGTGGTGGAGCACCAGGACAGCAAGAGTTCCAGGATCTTCTTCACAGCCCTGCAGACTCCACAGAATTTAAACCCAGCTCAAACAGCAGCACTGTTGAAATAGGATAGGGTAAAAAAGAGGGGACAGGAGGGCTTCCAGTTACAAGCCCCACCTTCAAATTGCTAGAAAGACTTGGGTCAGTCATTCCAAGTCAATAACCTAAGACCCCTACTGCAGAGCTTCACCCAAGGAAAGAATTTTGCTCATGTCTTTTGCTTCTCTTCTTTGGCTCCGGCCCCAGTACAGCACTGCTGACTGTCTAGGTCCCATGATCTGGCATGTAAAGACAGGAAATCGGAGAGGCACCACACTACTGGGAACATAAGTGGTGCCAGCACAGCGACAAAGAGGCAGGAGATGAGATATCTCCTCCATAAGCCTCCACAACCATGCTCAGTAAATCCATGTGGATGATCACCTCTGTGCCACAGAGGAGGAAAAGACCTTAAAAAACCCCAATCTTCTGAACACTGAAAGAGGAAGTGGGATATTTTGTACCGATTTCCTTCACATTGCTAGCTCATTAAGGTTACTGAGTGCAAGGAAGGGATAGTACATGGACCACAGCTCTTCTACATGGCATGCACCACTGCATGTCAAAGATACAAAATCAGAAAAAAGAACATGAAGCGTGATGCCACTTAAGAGTTTAACAGTGCTGTTACTGCTAGCCCTCCACCTTTGCAACCTGCCAGGGATGGCAAAGTGCAGAGGAACCATAGTGATCACCAGATGAAGCAGAGGAGAGATCTGGGCACTCAGGAAGTATCTATGATACAAATGATCTTTTTTTTTTGGGTCCATTTGGGCATTTTTCTTGGATCACATTGCCAGCACCTATGAAGGCTACATAAGTCTTTCTTATGTGTACAGCATATGCTGCACCATTGCCCATGAACTGGCCCAGCCCTGCCCAGAGCCACTGAATCCTCCAGGCTGGAGGGGCCCTGGGAGATGCCTCGTCCAATGCCGTGCCCAAAGCCAGGTCAGCACTCAATCCAGATCAGGTTGCAATTTATATTCTGCTGATCAGATTGACTGTTAAGAAATGCCCTTTAACTCATCAGGACAAGGAGGGAACTGCACTATTTAAATGAATTAATTTCTAAAAAGATACTAAATCAGTATTGCTTGGGTCTCAGGAAGGCTGGCAAAGGTTTCTGAAAACAGGCCATCTCTGGGATGAGAAATATTTCTCCTAGCATGATAGCACTTAACGGAGTTCATAAAGTTACATAGGTAATTGTCTCTTACCCCTACACAGCCTATACAAGCGAAGAACCCCTCAGACAGTATACCTTAAACCTGCCTCTTGGAAGGAACAAGCTACACTAGCAAAATAATATATTTTTTTTTTAAATAATTTCATCTACCCTCCAGTTTCTGCTGGCACAGCTGAATGTGTTACGAGAGTGATTTACGCACAACCCTCGCTGACGTACCATTTTCCAGTGCAGACTAAGCTGCAGTCATTAACTAGGAGAACTTCAGAGTATGACAAGTTTAAAGAGCTCCCCAACCAGTTCAGAAATACACGTCAAGCAATTTTTAGAAGTATAGCAAACAAGTCACTGATAATCTTCCCTTTACGAATGAGACTTGTCTCTCAAAAAGTTCAACGCAATCATTGTGGTCAGTTTTGGAAAAGCACCTTGTGACATTTAAGATTACCCAAAACGAACAGCACCGGAGGAAGGAGACGAAATTTTAACAGTAAAACATACAGCTTTATAGCCTGAGGCATGCCACTTACATACGCTTTACTCTTAAGTTTACTTTAACACAGCGTGGGTACTATCAGTATGAGCCAATTTGATACCCAAAGAACTCTCCAGGTAATATAAAAGTATGTTTTCAGAAGTGCCAGCACTGTAACAGTTCTGCTTACGGCCCACAAGCTGACAGTGACAAAACGGTGAATAGGAAAGCTTTCTCTGTATTTAATTTAAACAGAAAAGTTCCCAAATCAGTGAATGAGTTATGCTTGTGCTACCAAGGTGAGCAATTTTCACAACACACCAGTTCAAAGCTGCAACTGTCCTACGCTCAGGATTCCTGAAACCTCACTGGAGCGCTACATTTTTTTAGGAAATAATTACATGTGTTTTTGTTGTTTTCCTTACTCTGCTCTCACTTCTGATTCCAGAGGGTTTGTTTTCCCTTGCCCCAAATGACCCATTGCCTCTACCACAAGCTAAAATTACACATAGCTGGCACATACACTGAGAAATATGAAGAATTTTTTTTAATGTGATTTGCTTTTAAAGGCAAACCAGCAGTTACTAATCGGTTGACCTACTTCTACTCTAATTTACCATACTTAAACACACAACCCAAAAAACCCTCTTCAGAAATGAAAAACCACCTCAAAAACTTAACTGGGGTAGAGAAAGAGGTAAAGATGCCATTACCTACTAAATTCCTTGGGGGAAAGAAAACTGGTATTTAGAAATAAGATTAACTATAATAAAAAGAAAAAAAAGAAAGGAAAAGCTTAGGGAAAAGATCCAGGTCATGAGGATGTTATTTCCAAATTTTTTAAAGCTGCAACGCAACATTCCCAAGCTGAGAAAAACATGTTCCCTGCCCTCATGGTAACCCCGCCACAGAGATGCCAGTGGCCGTCTATCTCCTCTTCCAGTTCTTCATGTCCCACACCTCCAAACCCAGAGACTGACTCCTCCAACCAGGCGCCAAGCTTCCCGCACGTCTGAAGGAAGACTGGCAAAACTAAAGACATTGCTTACGAAACATGTTCCTACGGGTATTAGCAAAAGCATCTATTTTAATAGTATCGTTTATTTTCACCTATTTGGGCTTTTTTCTTTTTAAATTAAAAACCCCACACTTTCTCCTTGAGCAGGCCATAGAAAGAGCCTAATTGGTTTCCCTTTTCTCTGCTGGCACAGATCCTGGTCCCGGTGTCGGGGCTGGCGAGATGCCTATTGATTTCAGTGGGAAGAGGATCAGGCCCAGTCCTGCAGATGTTACTCACGCAAGTACTCGGCTCCACCCTTCGTTTCTCACATCGCTCCACGCGCTGCTACTTGAAAAACAGGGACAAACTGGAACAAGGGAGCCCGGCGCACAGGGCTTGGCCTGTCAAGCCTTCTCGCCATTATTACGTGCTGCCCCTCAAAGCCCTTTGTCGCCGCTGGGCCAGAGACTGATAACACGCAGCATTTCGCACCTACGACTGCCAACACCAGGCCGTTCACTAAGCGGATCTTAGTGGGAGCCATGCACCCTTATCTTTGTTTGTCAAGGACCATGGCTCTTCTGGCCTGTGGGAAAGTCAACAAAGCCACCTCAAATACTGCTGCATTTGCTCTTTTTCTTAAAGTCCCAGTTCCTGGAGTCGTGTTTCTTCTTGAGAAACTTGGCTTTCATTTAAAAACTAATCCTTCCGGGTTCCCATAATTGCAGAAGATAGCCTGAAAATCTGGCTTCGGAGTTCCCCAAGAGGAAATAAAAAGCCAGTAAACAAATAAAAAGAACTGGAAGTTTTTCTTGGGTTTATGTCATTTGTTGATTTTTCTTAACATCACTATTTTAAGCAATTCTCTTTCTTTTTTTTTTTAATGTCTTGGCAAATTATTTTTGAATGCTAATTTAGAATGGCAATTTGCTCTGAGCTAAATTCTGATTCAGACTGCCATCACTGAAGATTAAAAAAATTGTTTCTTCACTTGTTTGTCAGGAGTATCAAATATTCATTAATTATATTTTTATATCTATTCTTTTATAGTAATGCTTTAAACCTCTTTATTGGAGTAGAGACAAACTTGGGAAACAAAGTCTATTCCCAAACTAGAGAACCCTCAAGGCAACTAAGAGACTTGGATCTCATTTTATGCTTATGAAGCTGGTGTAGGAATTGTAAATATATACCTATGAGACACTCTAGATTGGGCAAGAAAAGCTGACTGCTGCCCCTTTGCAATTGGACAATTTACAAATAAGTATGTAATTGGGCTTTAGTTGCTGACCTGTGTAATGTGCACTATTTCAGGATTTCCGACTCAAATAAAATGATGCTCATTAGAAAAATGTTCAGCTTGCAGTATTTCAATACTCAAAACCGCTCTTCCCCAAGCAGAACTGAAATAGAAAACAGGGATATATTTTATTTTTATATCTCTCTCTGTATACACACACACGCACATTTTTTTTAAAAACCACACTTTCTGCCTTTAGGAGAGCAAGACATGCAGCTTGGACAACGACAGATGTTGAAGAAGAAACCCCTGCAATGCTTAAAGAAAAGAAAAAAAAGAGGAGAGTTGTGTTTACTTAACGGCTACGTATTTTATGCGTGTGTGTGCAAGGATGTATTAGCTGTAACCCTCACTTTCCATTCTTGATTAAAAAAAAAAAAAGACAGAGAGAAGAATGAGACTTTCAGTGCAGCTGGGTCAGCTCGTACCACGGGACTCCTATCTGGCACTGGCGTGGGCCAGCTGCGCAGAGTATCTCATGCCAATGTCACGACCCAGCTACTACAAACGAGGGCTATTGCGCAGTGGTAGCAGTCTCCAGCAACAGGCTGTCGGGGCTGTAAATACGCAGCCCTGTCTTGTCCCCGGCCACCTGGAACCGTGCCTGGCTGAGAAAAGCTCCTGCTCACGGACTGGCACCGACTATGCCGTCAATGCATCCCAGAATTTATGACCCTTTACGCTTCGGCTGCTGACAATAACCTTCCTCATAAAGCGGCATCAGATGGGCCGGGCTGTTGGTGCCGGGCTCACCAGGGCGGAAATGCTTCCCCCACCCCCAGAAAGAAACCCCCTCTGTTTCCCCTCGCTTACTCAGCCCCAACAGCCGTCCTCCTCCATGACCTCCCATCGTAAAACAAGCTGCCTACAGAGAAATACTCAGAAGGAGCTATTTCACATCATTTATTTTTACAGGAATTTGAGCCTGGGCTCCCCAAAACACACCCATGAAGGTCCCTGGATTGGCCTCTAACGAATTATATCACCATCCCAAAATGAAAATGCCATTTATGTAATTTTTTTTATGCCAGAAATGAGGGGCAGGAGGTTGCAAAAGAGATTTTCAGCAGCAAGGAAACAAACAAGCTAACACCCCCCCACAACAACAGTGCAGCAAGCTCTGAGACAACTTAAATATAATACTTTTGACTCCAGGTCTAGTCCTGCCAGCCAAATACGTAAACTACAAGTTATGTTGGGGAAGTCAGGCTTGGAAACAAACCTAGGCTGGACTGTTCTGCCCAGCTCTCCCAGCCTTCTGGGTTCTTGCTGAAGCTGTATCAAGTTTAGAGAAAAAATTAGCAAGCCTATATCCTGGACTTTTACGAAAAAGGTAGCAATGATTGAAGAAAACATACTTTGGTCGTGGTGTGAGTGAGTGAGACTCAAGGATGTATTTCTGAGAAAAATAATAGCAATATGCACTGTGCTAATCCACCAGGTGATGGAAAAACCTGCAAGAGAGGCTTGAGGAACTGCCATTGCCATGGAAATAATAAGATGTTCCAGGCAGGCTGCCTTAGCTCGGGGAAAAGATGGGACAAGATAAAAGCACCAGGAGAACACAGTGCTATCAGGACTGACTCCAAGTTTCTACACCTGCAAAACATTCTCATGTGCTAACAGTAAAGCATGGACTTTTACTTAGGATTTTAATACACACCAAAGAAACCCAATAATTAAATCATGTAGGAATTCATAACTACCAAGTCACCTCCTTCTCAGCTGTCCCCCCCAGGACTTCAGGTCAAATTTAAGCATTAAAGACATTTGAAGCATTGAGACCATTTCTCAATGGTAAAACTATAATTCGGAGGCAAGCCAAAGACAGCTGATTCTTCTGGAAAATACCTGTTCCCTTTTAAACCGGTAGCAAATAGTACCAGTTTGCAGTATGCACATAACCAGAACACTGTTTAAAATGCAAAAAAATAACATATCAGTCCATGCTGAGAAGTCAGGAACTGTCAATTGACCTCACCATGACTGCACAAGGAGCATTTTTCCCAAAGGCAAACTTCAAAGAATTTTCAGATACTGAATACAGGTTTTTTTTTTTTTTTGTTACAGTGATTTATTATGATGCAGAAAGATCCAAATAATCTTTTCCTGGCTTCTTCTTCAATTTCAAACTTAACAAGATCAGAAAAAAATCAAATCAGTCATTTTTTCCATTCCCACAGAGGACTTTTTTTCATGGGGTGTCTGGAAAACACTTACATTTAAAGCATAGCCTTTAAACCAAATGTTCCCTAGGATTAAGCTAGTATTCACAATATCACAGAGAAAAATTTGCAGTGACTACAAATCCTTCCTCCTCTAAACTGCTCAGCCTTCAGTAGGTTCAAGTAGTAAAAGGCTTGAGGACTTGAGGAACTGCAGGATTGTTTAGTTCTGCACAAAACAGTAAAAAGCCCCTGCTGAACATGCAATAAAACCTTCCAAACCCTCTCCCCATTCTCTTTTTCTGAAATGTGTATGTTTCAGATCATCCTGATTATTCTATGCAAAGAAATCTGAGAGTGTGTTCTCCCACACTTCCACATCTTCTTTCAGATTATTTTTTTCTGCTGTATAATTTTTCTGTGAATATGGACATAACTAAGGAGAGGAGAGCTCTTATGTCCATTTTCTCACACAAAAAATTCGACCCCAGTTCTGATTTCTCCTGTAGTGGTTGGAGTCAACAAAAATCTCAGTGACAACAACTGAGTTACTCTGGTGGAAAATTCAGACAAAAAAAAAGAATTAGGCTATCGCCTCACTACAGAAATAGATCAGTGATGTATGTTTAGGCAGTGGCATTTTTCAACCATGCACTAATAAGAATACTCAGCTTGAATATTCCACAAATTCCTTTAGATCCTGATGCTTCTTCCTGGGACTAGCGCTTCGTTAAATTTAATGACTCCTTAAAACAGAAAAGAGAAAATGTCAATACCACCTGCTAACATGAGTGAAAGCTATCTAGGTAAACTTGGTAAAAAAAAATATAGTGGAAACTTCCATGACATTTAGTGGGATAGTGAATATTTTCTTGCACACACTCATGTACACACAAAGGGAAAAAACCCAACCTGTTTAAAGACAAATTCCTATCTTCCCCTTGCAGTCCTCCCCACCCCCCCAACCCGAAAATGTGATTTACCAGAAGGAGCTCACAATGCTGCTCTGGCTGAGAAAGTACACTGAGAACTTCACAGCGAGCCCAAAATAGCCTGAAAAGAGGAAATGGGTGGGGGTGAGGTTCTTTCTTCTGCTCACAAAGGACTTCACCAGCCGATATAGATCAAGTAAAAACAGTCCTGACATGCGGAGCAGCACTTGGTGACAGTCCTCCCCTCTTTTCCCAGTCTGGTCTATTTTAAGATCACATCACAGGAAACTTGGCAGCTACATGTTTCCGAAAGTTGCCCCTGCCACTTCCACAAGTTCAAATCATTTGTAAGGGCACAGCTCACAGCACAGAAAATTCTGAGGGGACAGAAAAGGTACTGTCAGGCTACCGAAGGCAAGTCATTCAAAGAAAGAAGAAAATTACTGATAATTAAATAAAGCTGAAAACATGTTCTCTTTTCAGTACTGTATTACTGTTTTCCAAAGAAACGCAACTTTTACATGAGCTGTCCAAGTGCGGATAGTACTTGTGATGGACACTGTATGTCTGCTCAAAGAAAGAAGTTCTCCTCATCAAGAGATTCAGCTGTGGGCAGCCTACCTTGATTACTTTGTCATGGACTCTCTCTCACCTTCTTAGCATTTTTCCAGAAAAAGTCAACATTGTCAATCACAAATAAAATAAGGACACGTACAGACACAGAGCCAGGAACAATGAACACCATGGTTGCACATGAACCTCAACTCTGATTCCTATTAAGCATGGAATAAGATAAATGTTAATGGCAAGGTCTGATTAGAGAAATTGATGCTAATTAAAATACTAACAAAAATGCAAAAGCACATAAACATTGCTAATGCCTTCACCCTGCATAATAAAATCATCCCTATGTACAAAAGCAGCAATGGGAGACAAAGCAGGAGGTTTCTGAAAATGAACTGTAAGTATAACTGAGTAAAATTCTTTTAAAAATACATGTTTTTATTATTTCATAACTATTATCTTTTACAAATGTCAAAGCTTTACGGTCCCCCTTGTTCAGAGAACTACGTTTCTGAGTAATCTGAGCTCAAAAAAAATCATTAAAAAAAATTCTGTAGGGGAAAGACATACTACGTAAACTCAATGGCTTAAAACAGCCAAATAGATGTTTATCTCCCTTTCCAGAAGTTATTATTTCTGGATATGGGAAGAGCATTCTCATCCCCGAAAGTCAATTTTGAGATACGTGTAAATAACTTAAAATACAGGTCCTCAAGTTAAGTCTGTACACTAATGTGGTTATTGGAACACAGTAAATCTTGAGCAGCAATCTAAAGCTATTTAAAAAAAAAAAAAAAAGATTAATGTTGTCTATGAAGAAAGAGAAGTGGTGCAAGCCCTTGTCTCCTTATGATGTGTAAAACCATGCGAGAGCTTTCAGGGAATTTCACGTAGTTGGTGTTTTGTATTTTAGTTGCATCTGCTTCAAAAGGAAGGCCACCAGAGAAAAGGCATATTAGATCTCTTCTTGCAGAGCTCACTCACTGCTCCCATGCTGAATATCGCTGCCCCCTCACACAAGGGCTCTCTTCAGCTTCCACACACAGTTAGACAGATTAGCTTAAATTGCTGTAAATAACTCCTACTTGCTATTCCTGAGCCCTTTATTCCAGGCTGCTCTATATTCTTAAACTGTACCTGAGTCACCTTCATGTGTTATCCTCTGCACTCTGGGAAACTCGGGGTTTAGTAAACAGGTTAAGCAAATGAAAAGATTAGTCAGTATTGTGCTTCAGATGGATGCAAGATGAGATTACATTGAAAGCAAGTATATTAATAAAATTAAGAAAGAAAGGTTTCCAGAATCTTTGCACTAATCTAAATAACATGTACTGCACAAAAATAAACCACCCCCAAGTTTTGTGCTTGAGTCTTTTTGACCCTGGTATTGAAGACCATTGCCAATACTACCAGCCTAATGGGCAAACTGGGTTTTTTGGTTGCCACACAGGCTAGATGACACGGACATTACAAGTTCTATGTAACTGAAAGTAAAGAAATTGCAAGAACAGAGATTAAGGTGGCAACTAGATAATAGTATTAGTTATGGAAGACAGAATAGCACAGTATACTTACATTTACTCCTCACCCTGTGTTAATGTGTATCTCTACAGCAAACAGCATGAAATTCAATATACTTAAATACTCTTTTCACCACACAAAAGAAGGACTAAGGCAAGTTAAAGCAAGCTCAATTAAGAATGCTGACATTTAAGAATGGCTCAAGATAATATTTCTTCATTCATTTTTCTGGGTTCCCTCCCCTCAAACAAACATGCTACTGACATTAGGGCATGACAAGCTGTCCCCAGTTCAAACTCAAAGCTTACCAGGGACAAAAATATTAGGTGGGAAGCAACATGATCCAACCAGAATTGCAATGGGTAGAAAATCTACAGAGACTTGGAAGCAATCCAGTCTCTTCCATTCTTCTCTGTACCTCTGTCACAAAGCAGTCCAACCCGCATACCTCTATTTTCCACTGGCCGTGAGATAGGCCATGGTAGTTTTTTCTCTGTAAAAACACTTTAAAGACAATTGTAGAAAAAATTTGTACAAAAACTTCTTATGTCCTAAAAATAATTCTTCACATGAGCTAGCTTTACAGTCTTAGTTTCTCCATGTTATATGGTCCCTCAGCATGAACACGAGCAGGTTCTGGTAAGTACACCATCATCTCAATATTAGAGGCATTGTTCATCATCTTGGATCGTTAACAAATCAGCATCCTCAGAAATGAGAATGGGAAAAGAAAGCATAGAATTATTTCTGCCCTGAAAATTACTTCTTCTGAGTAACAGTGAAAATATCTTGGACGTAAATCTGATCAAGCAGAACAGAAACTGGCTAAGTTTTCAGACTGAAGAACTGCAAACTAACAGAAAACGTCTGCTGCCAGTATGCCCAGTAACCCAGCCCTCTAACAGTTTTCTGATGCAGTCCTTCAGCTGTGAGATAAGGTGATTATTACAATAATTCTTTACATATACAAAACCCACACAGCCACATGCAGAGCTGAAAAATTTTTTCCAATTCAGTGGCATCAAAGTAAGGAAACCCCCACACCGGTGCTGCTGCACGTAGCAGCACGGCACCTACGAGTCCCCGTGGTGCCACATGCAGCCCACGCACATCATGCAACCATAACTAATTAACATTTCGGTGGATGTAAAAGGCAAAGGGCAAGCAGAGAAATAGGCACAGCAAGATGAACCCACTGTCCTGAGCACCAGCAGAAGGCAAGTGGCAAAGCCAAGGAGAACACCTAAGGCCGTGTCTACATGGTTGTAGAAGCCTGACTTCTGGAGAAGCCATAAGCCCAATGCACTCCTTGCCTTCAATATACAACACCCATTCCTTGTCTGTCCTTTATCCCAAGCCATGCAGAACGCCGTAATATCTTCTCAGCTACCTGGAGTGCCATCCCATTATTTATTTCAGGTTTTTTCTCAAGTGATGCACAGTATTTTCAGGCAGTGGGCCACATTTTCAGAAGTCCTCAGCATCCAAGCAAATGTTGAGCCTTAAAAGAGCTCAGTACTTCTCATTTCCTGAATATGTAGTAACATATCTACAGATTTGTCTTGTTCAAAAATCTAACCTCGGTAACCTCCCTGAAGGTTACATCAATACGCATAATCAGAAGAAGTTAACAGTTGCTGAAACCCTCCCCCTCCCGTTAAAAAAAGAAAAAAGAAAACCAGGCTTAAATTATTGTTCCAGTTTTTACTAACAACTAAAAGTTAAAAACCAAAATCTAAATCTCTCCTGGAATTCAAAGAAGTGCCCCTTCACAGTAAGTGCCAGTGAAATTCTCACATGGATGCCACCGACTCTGTATAACTAACTTTTATGGTGTCTCTAACCTTTTGAGCCCCTTGGCTAGCTCAAGGCATGCTCAGAACCATGTACCCGATCAGTTTAGCATTCTCACATGTATGTGTCTTCTTTTTTTTTTAAAATAACAATTTTTCTAAGGTACAAGGCTGCTTTTCAAAGATGTTCATCACTCTGTTTCCTGTTGACTACTCAGGAAACAGCGGATCCTCATCTTCTCCGAAAACTAGGCCATAGATGACTTGAGAGCTGAGCGTTAGCTGACTGAGATGACATCTTCTGCACAGTTACAACAGTCAAAGTCTTCCAAACCAACCAACGGATCAGGGAAAGAACAGGTCACAACATTAAAAAGTGAGGTACTCTGTCTACAAACAAAATTAAAGGAAAAAATCCTAAAAATCTGGCTAATTTTAATGTATTAGCAGTCACATTTTAAAACTCAGCCTATTTTCCTAATGGAGATATGTCTAGGAGAGGTGAAGGCTCTGTTCTGCAGCTAGAAAGGGTTTATGAAGATGAAAATACGCACTGTGATAAAAGACAAGGAACGTAGCATTCATCCCACCATGTCAGTCCCAGCGTATGTCAGCGGGCACTGCAGAGGTGGTTGTTAGCCAGGGAGGAGCACCTGGGGGCACCACCAAGAGAAGGGGGAAGGCAGGTCCTGGAGGACACCTGTGCGAGAGGGCTCAGGTCTTGGAAGGGATGAGACGGCGCCACAGGCAAGCTGGTGAGCAGGAAGACGCCTTGCTGAGCAGGG
Organism: Limosa lapponica baueri; assembly: GCA_002844005.1. Taxonomy (NCBI): domain Eukaryota; kingdom Metazoa; phylum Chordata; class Aves; order Charadriiformes; family Scolopacidae; genus Limosa; species Limosa lapponica. The sequence goes on along the minus strand of KZ505952.1, from coordinate 284,201 downwards.
ACCAAAATGGTGAAATGCAACGCCAGTGGACAAGGAGCAAAAGAAGAAAATCTGGCAAGCTAGGATAGATACCACCAGCACTGCGCAGGGACGATGTCCATCCACTCCTCTTTCGCCCCCCCCTGCCCGGGTTACACGATGTTGGTCTCCTGCTTATGGAGAAGAGTGAAATTTGGTTCCTCAATGCAGGCACAGGGGCTGGGGACTTTCTCTACTGTTTCCCCTCAAGTTGCAGGGGGAAGGAGCACACAGGTTTAGGCAGCCTGAAGAGCTGCTTATAAGGCTTTGATGTGGGGGGTAGAGAAAGGGACTAATCAACACATTTAATTATGAAATATGTATGTTTTAATCAAATTATTAACTAATTTCTTTATTGAGCCATCAAGGGAATTTGATTGGGGAGGGACTCTTTATCACGGAGTGATAAACGATGAGGGGTAACGGTTTTAAACTGAAAGAGGGGAGATTTAGATTAGATACTAGAAAGAAATTCTTTACTGTGAGGGTGGTGAGGCACTGGAACAGGTTGCCCAGAGAAGCTGTGGATGCCCCATCCCTGGAAGTGTTCAAGGCCAGGCTGGATGAGGCTCTGAGCAACCTGGTCTGGTGGGAGGTGTCCCTGCCCATGGCAGGAGGGTTGGAACTCGATGCTCTTTAAGGTCCCTTCCAACCCGAACCATTCTATGATTCTACGATTGATGCTTATTTATCCCCAAGGCGATGGTTCAGCTCCCCCCCCCCCCAACTTTTCCCTGAACCCAGAAAACAACTTTATTTCCTCCCGGCTTTACCAAGGAGCCCTTGCGAGCGCAACCAGCGGGCGGGAGAGAGAGGGAGGCCGCGGGGCGGGCTGTCTCCCCTCAGGGGGCAGGGCCGGGCCTTTAAACCCGCCGCCGGTGGCCATCAGGGGAGGCGGCTCCCCGGCGGCGGGGACACCTGCCGGCCAAGGGCCGCCAGGGCGGGAGCGGCCCGGCAGCCGCGGCCCGGCCCCCGCCGGGGCTGGCTTTTTCGGGAAACATGACAGCCGGCCCCGGGGAGCCGGGGAAGGCGGAGGGGGGGGGGAGGGCCGGCAGGACGCGAAGGCGCGACGTGGCGACGGTTGTTAAGGGAGTGACAACAGTGCGATCAACAGAGGGGCTGGTGCGCGGGGAGGTGTGATGGCCCCGGGTTTTTATAGCCGCCTCATGATGTCAGCGAGCCGCGCTGGCCGCCGCGCACGGAAATAGCTGGGCCCTGCAGAGGCGCGGCCATAAATCCGTTGGCAGGGCTGCCGCGAAGGGTTATTTTTGAAAGGCCGCAGCAAGATAAAACTTGAATCGGGGGGGAAGAGTAGCGGCTCTACGGCCGCTTTAAGGTCAATTAGCTTCGCTGCGGAAGGGTAAAAAGGCTTTTCTTTTTTTTTTTTTGGGTTGCAGAGCATCCTCACACATGGTGCCCCACGGGCCCCGCTGGCCCTGCGTGGCAGGCCGGGCTCGCCAGCCCTGTTGGGAGAGGAGAGGAGAGGCGGCGGTAGGCAGCTTGTGCCCCCAAAAGAGGCTTTGGGCTTTCCAAAAGGTGCTGCGCCCTTTCAAATGGGGCCCTTCAGGCCAAAGCCCCTGCACCCGCACCACAGGGATGCCTGAGGAAGCCCGGCTTGCTCAAGCTCACCCTCCCACACCGTGCCTTAGAAAACAAGAGGTGGCATCTCCCAATCACAAAAATTAATGTGCTGAACCACAGCAAAAGCCTTGACAATCAATTTTTTGTCCCAGCAAAGCACTAACAGTAATCTCCTACATTGCTGTGGCAAGGCCCTGACTCGTGTTATATTTACTCCTTTTTTTTTCCGCTTGTTAAAAAGGAAAAAGAAAAGAATTGGGAACAAGCTTTACTAAGCTTTCAGAGGAGCAAAAAATTGGGTACCTTTAAAAAATTAACAGTATTTCAATGCAAATACAAACTTATCATAAGCTTCCTGAAGCACACACACAGCATAAAGGCAATATCACTGCAGAGAAGGTATCTGCTTTCAAGGGGATTTGCATTCTCATCGAATGCTGGACCAGATCCAGACCAGCCGGAGGATAACCACCCTCTAACCTCCCTGCGGAGACTTACAGAGACGAGACTGAAGCAGTATCATTTCTGACAGAAATCAAATCCTGGCTACTGCACTGCTGGGAACACCACAGACAAGAATTTTTTTTTTAAAAAAAAAAAAAGGAGGAATCTGAATTAAAAACAAATCTGTGGAGCTCATTTAGATAATACCTTGTCAAAGAACCTGATATGGGAACACATTTTATATTTACTAAAACCATGCAAATGTCAAGTGTCTGCTAGCATGAAATTTAATTTTAACAAACGGGAATGTACAAATGTTAAAGCTGACCAGTTATTAAACAGCTCAGTTACATGCCCAGGTTAACCAAGCTAAATAATATGTCTAGTCAAATCATACATAAAACCATGAAGAGCATTCAAGAAATACAATTTGTTCAAATTTCCATCAATTCGCATCTCAGCACTAGCATCTCAGAGGACAGGATAATGCCTAGCAATATGCCTCCGAAGATTCAAAACCAAGTGACCTTAATGGAAGCTTATGAATATCAGGATATTGCATTACAGGTGCTGGGTACACACTCAGTACGTCCTTCTTGATGTAATGCACCCAGGAACATATATAAGAAAATCCCAGGACAGACTGATGAACAGCTTCTAGGTATTCCCCATCTTGCCATACCCTTTAGCGGTAGAAACCTTTGAGCAGCCACACAGCAAACCGGATCAGAAAATTATAAGCAATTCTTGAGTGCCAGCAAAGGAGGCAGCACAAGAGTGGGAGGAAAATGACTGCACAGGCAGCCAACTGCTCAAACAGTTCTGCTGATATGGCCAATAAATAAATAATTTTCATGTATTGTTTTCAGGGCCAGTGAGCTCTCAGATTGTCCCCAAAGTAGCAGCATCTGAATTGTGTTGGACCTACAAGAGATCCTTAGCCATGGCTAGACTGTTTGTGAAAATATGTCTAGACTACAAGAAAATGTAATGTTTTAAAATGTCCTAGTTGGCTCATTTTAGCTGTAATACTGGCAATCCAAATTATGGATATGCCAAACCCAAATGACAGTCTGATATAAAATCACGACATTACAAAAACATTAGATACAATTTATTTTTCAACTGATACCTTAATTTGTACTTCTTTAAGTCACAGTTTAAAATACCTCCCACTAGAATTTTGGTTTTGCTGTTTTGTAGCATTTGTAGCAGAAATACTGAGGTTGGTCTGAAGAACGTACAAACGGAACAGAAATGTCTGTTGGTAAAAGCACCAGGAAAGGCAGTAGAGCAAAGTTACGAAAAAAACCCGAAAACATTTTGATAACCATGGACACAACTGACAGCAATCAAACAGGTAAGCACTGAGGAATGTGGTGTTTGCATCAGGAGCAGGAAGCCACGTGGTTGAGCAGACCTGTGCCCTCACAGGAGGATAGCAGCAAGGTTGCACCATGCTATACTTGACGTTCCTCTTCCTGTTCTCCCAAGAGGGAAGCTGACTGTAGCCATAAAGACACCCACAGCGGGCAAAACCAGGAAACAAGCAGCAAACGAAGATTCACCTCAGTTGAGGTAAGCAAGATTTGGAAGCGAAAGCCCACAGCATAATAACGTGCTTGACTGCCAAAGGCTAGAGATGATCTACCCCCAAAATAGGCGATTGCAGATACATGAGTCAAGTGACGTGTTCAGAACTGGGTGGGTGATGTCCCTTGTCCTCCAGGTGCACACTACAGATCCTGGCCAGGTCACTTCTTGGGCACGCATTTCTTTGAGCTTAAAAGTATGGGGGTTGTGAGAGTGGGCATGAAATTGATAAGAGAACAAGTGTGGGACAAATCAGTTTTGTTTAAAAAAGGTATCACCTTCTCTTTCCATACTGTCTCACTGAGGATTTTTTTGCATTAATTTCCCTGTCATTATATGTTACGATTAAAGCTGAGATTCTCAGATAATCACTAGAACCTCAAGAGTTGAAACTTGCAGAAAACTGTAGAATATGCAACAAAATTGCAAGAACAAGCAGGCAATACTGCAAATAAAATGTTTTAACACACTAGCACATGAAAAAAGCGCAAGCCAGTGATGTTTATTTTACCTAGTGGATAATTTTTAAAGTACAATTTGCTCTGTAAGAGTGTTTTAAGAGTGTTTTCTACAAAAAACACCCCACTTTCTTCCCTGTTTTTAAATGTCCTCTTGGTGCTCCAGGAAAAGCTCCATCAGCAGCACAAGTTAGACTAGGTTTAGGTTCTGAATGTATTTTAGTATTTGCATGGAGACAAACTTTGCTGAAGAGATAGGGGAAGGAATATACAGTAATAGTGGCCTGTCTCTTAAAATGGGACAGATTTACCAGAGGGGACAGTACTTGCAACATCAAGAGACCTGTCAGTGTTAGGGCTTTGCCACCACATGTCTGCGTGGGTTCTTTCTCTGCCCTCACATCCACACAAATCTAGGGATGTTTGCCTAGGGAAGGCAACTCTTCATCTGATACACAATCCAGGAGGTAGTGCAGTCTACTATTAGTGTTTGAGCCAAACATTAGGAAAGGCAAGAAAAGGAAAAATGGGAAGGAACAGGGCAATCTCATAGGAGAGACAACCTGAAGCTATTCTGGATGTGCAGTTCCCTCCCAGCAAGTACTTATGTGAAAACAAATTGACTTTTATGCTGAAATTAATTGCTCACACAGGGGTGTGAGTGCCACATCAATACAGCTAGAGTTGGGTAACCACTCTGCTAAAGATTACTGGGAATCCTCCCAGTACAGACTAGCTCTAGGATTTGGTCTATTGTTTCTGTGTGAGCACACCTGATTCAGTTACAGGTGTGATTCTTACCTAAACAGTTTATACAGCACAGCCTGTAATGCAGACACGTCTACAGAAGTATAGAAGTTTCTCTGTGATGCTGCTCTAGCTATTACCACATGGGAATAATCTGATACTGGGCAGAGTACACCAGTGCTGAAATCAAACTATTTCCCATTATTTTCAAAAGAATTTGTTGCTGCAGTGCTGCAGAGTGTCTGCTTCTGAATGCTGGTTGCTCTTCAAGCACCAGTTGCTGTTTTCTGGGATTTATGACTGAAAGGATTAAAAACAAAGAAAACTAAAATAGATCTCCAAAGGATATTAATAGCTCCTTCAAGCTCTGTCGCATTCCAGATCTTATTATTACAGAAAAATATTTCTAAGGTAATAGATACAGCTTCCTCAATTTAAACATTTTTTCCAAAAAGTAAAGTCTATCTCATATACAAATATACACTATCCCAAACACAACCATCTATGCAAATGATAACTGGGTGATCATTTGTCCCATTTGCAGATATATTTAAAGTGCAGCTAAAAATTTGGGCCATTGTAAATGAATGTGCATGACCACTGTTTTGCAAACATAGGGCTAATGCCCTGGAAACACTGAAATGCCCAAAGGCATCAGTGGGAATTGAGGGCTCTCAGCATTTGGCAGAACTGAGCCCTCCTTACGTGTGGGTATAAACACATTTGCTCACACACAGAGAGGTTTTGAATAAAATGAGGATGGTGGACAGTAATTTCCTATTCATCTGGACATTCTGTGAGATGACGTTCCTGACTATAGTTTTAACATTATAAATTAAGATTTGGTAGTTCATTTAAACATAGCTCATTTATTTTCTAAAGATTCTGGTTCTCAGCAAATGAAGAAAACACATTCCCACAAAGCCAGCAGACCAGTCGTTATATTAACACTCTCACACTTGCAGATAACCTTTAAGGAAGCTTTTGCTATTTATATCACAGCCGTGAAAACATCCAAGAAGCATATTAATTAATAGTGATAATAAAAAATAAAGCCTTCAGTCATGTGTTCCATTCAATTGCTTACGCCATATATTTTTAAAATGAACAAAATACATCTGCAGTTTGCCGGGGAATTATTTTAAGGTCCTGGTGTCCCTTAGAATCTCTTCTCACGTCTTTAGATGTCTGCCTTTCGCTCGCGCGGACTGAAATGTCTAGACATCCAAATTAAGGAGTGACCAATCACCGACAAACTGATCCCTCTGCGCACAAGGTCAGTGCTACAGAGGCACACACGCGCGCGCACACACACACACATGCACGCACACATACTTGCAGCCGGCCCTGTGCAGGAGACCTTTATTTGTGCACAAAAATATTGATGTTGCTAAGTGATACGCAGGCGGTCACTAGCCCTAAGTCTTTGTGTTTGTTTGTTTATTACTGTGTCTTCTTCCCCAAGTAAACAATGCAACGGTGATGCAGAGACAGAAGAACCCGTCTAAATTAAAACAGCTATGGGACCTAATTTATTATGTCTGTATGATATCAACCTATTACTTTTTTTCCTGATTTTGTTCCATTAAGTCAGGAGGAAAAAATTTAGGAGGAACTTGAAAACACCCATGTTCTGAACGGTCCCAATCATCCTACTTTCTTTCAGTTAAATAATAAAAACAATTTATTTGCAAAGGTCCCTCTGCATCTTAAGGTTGTGGGCACCAGATTTAAGGAAATTTTTTTTGAAGTTAAAATAATGGTCCTGTATTAAATTAATGTGTCTGGTCAACTGAAATAAGGAGCAACCTGAAAATTGTATATCGTGACACGACATAAGCGTGGATATATTTTCCTTACCTAAAAAATCAGTCCCATTCCATTCTGTTCTAGACTTCAAGTTTCTATTTTAAAAATTCTTTTAACAAATCCCCCCAAAACAAACACCTTTTCTTGAGTCACCCCAAATTTTAAAAACTGTATATTTGGTGGTAGTAGGAGTAGGTTTCTGGAAACGCAAGTGTTCACGACAGGGGTCCTGTTTGGAGTTTTCAGTGAAGGCAGAACATGGAGAAGCTGGATTTCCACAATCACCTCCCTTGTCTAGCCTTCAAGAATCCTAGGGTGCCCCATAAGTGCTGCAGACCCCCACACTTGTGAGCCCTCCTGTTCCCATGCACCCCCCCCTCCCCCCTAAGGTGAGATGCCCAGGTAAGATCCCAGGGAGCCCTGCAAACACAGGTCCCCAGAGGTCACCCCACCGTCTGCAAGCAGACTGGGAAGAAATCAACCTGGTCTCCTCCTGGAAGCTTCCAGATTTCCAGAAATTTTTATGGTCAACATGGCAGACGATTAGATTGCAAATCCTTTTTTCAACCGAAGAGTATTTCATAGAGCTTTGCCATGTCATAACAGAGACACCACTGGAGTGAGGCCACTCTCCCCATCACCTACATGTTCTACTGCTGACACCTAGAACTACTACTTACACAGAACATATTATTAGGAAAATAGTGAGTGCGTTTTGACTTTATTTCATTTTATTTTAGCTGCGAGATACAAAGATGACTACCAATGGCAACTGGCTGTGGCAAGCACAGCTTGAGGAACATTTCAGAACCATTTACCACCCAGCGAAACAGCAAAAGCCTGCACAGCAATATAAAGATGAAAATGAGCTGGGTACTAATGTAAAACACTAATTCAGGTAACTTGTTTTTGATTTTGCTCTAGGTTACTACAACTCCTGTAATAAATCACAAGACAGGTGTAAACTTCTAGTTTTAATTGTCATCTACATACAAGCTCCTCCCAAACTCTGCCTCCATCTCTCCCACTGAAACAACAGTGAGTTTACAAAACCAGTATTCTGCCGAGTGACTACATTTTGGAAGTCTTGATACATAACCATACCCAAAGCAGCGCTGCTCCAAACCATCTTCTGTTTAGTCAGACAAATCAGACATGGCAGCAATCGGTCCAGCAGGAAACTGAAGGGACAGGACAGCTCGGTCCCTTCCTCCGTCCCTACATCAGTAATTTGCTGGATGAGTCACTGGCCCTCTCTGTCTCAGTTTGTCCCATCTGTACAACGTTAATAGTAACGATACCTTCCAAGCAAAAAGCACTGCTTTAAATTCCAGAGATCAAAGACCAGAAATGTTCCCGTTCCAGACAAAAGCAATACTTTGCCTTATTCTCAAGCTGCTTGCACAGCCAGCACTGCTACAGACCATTCCTGCAGAAATCATGAGGGAAACATATTAACCCTTATACACCAAATCAATACTTTCCATTAAAGCATTATTTCTGCAGATGTACTCTGGACAAATACTTCAGTTATGGGGTAGGGCAAGAAGAGGGAAATGAGGATATAAACAGAATATGTTTTCCTCAGGAAAGCTGTATGTTAATTAAAAATATTCTTTTCCAACAGACTTCTATTTGTAGGAAGAATGAGATGCTGCAGACAATGGGCCTTAACAATAATGGCACTACTTCGAAGGACCTGACGTGCCTTCAGCTACAACGTGACCTCTCCGGCAAGCGACACACCCAGTGAAGAGCACACAGCTTAATCACACATGAACTTTACTTACTTTACTTCTTCTTCCTCTTTTCTTAAAAAGCATTTTACACCTCACTAAAATCCTAATTGTCCTACAGAAAGTTCACACTTCTGATTTTGTCTATCTAGAGGAGGAAGCTTATTCACAAATAAACCTTGCAGGATGGAAAAATGACAAGGAAGAAAATATCAAGTCAGACAAGTATGACTAGGAATTCATATGTAAAGAATTCAAATATTTCAAAAGATGTCTTGATCAGTATATTCCCACCTCATTCCAAGCAAATAAGATTAGCACGTATTACTGAGAATTTTATGCCTCAGAAGAAGGTCCTAATTATATTTCACACTGCTCTGAAGATTCCTGTAATATACACACATCTTTAATGTGGAATTTTATACGCTATTTATAGCATATAGGCTCTTTTTGATATTATTACTTTTCTATGAAAGTTCCTTTGAAGTCAGGTAATTACCTTAAGCGAAATATTTAGCCTGTTGTGAGAATTGAACTATGAGATTTGTGTAGAACAAATAAGCCATCGTGTAGACCTGTATAAAGGTTTCCGAGCCGCAAGTGGGGATGGAAACATTAATTACGAAGACAAAGCCAAGAATACATTTTAAAAGTAATTTAAAGTGAGAACTGATAAATCTGTATAGTACTACATATTGCTTCATGTCTGCCCCTAAAAACTATTTGAGCTAAGGACTAAAGAGCGTAAAATTATTTCATTACTAGTTACTATCCTTAGTAAAGCCACAGCTTTAGGTTACCACAGACTTGGCCTGAGTCAGGCTATAACTGTGAAGAGGTCAGAAGGAGTTACTAAAATGGCTAATAACAATCTGCAGTTAACTTCTCTCCAACCAGAAATGTCACATCATTAAAGACTTGTAAATCTGGTTTCTTCCCATGCTAGAAGAAAGTGTGTCTCTTTCTCCGCAAAGCTATGAATCTCTTTACTGGGATAAATGATGTATGGCTACCATATACAAAGTTATCTCATTTTGATATTGCATTCTGATCTAGGACTGAATCAATAAGACCATTTTGTGTCTGACAGCAGCATTTTCAAGAAAAGTCACTTGTAAGTGAGAAGTTACCAGCAGATCCCCTCTTCACCTCCTCAGACACAGTTCCTTGAAAATACCTAAAAGTACAGGATTTTAAAACACCATGCCATATGGATCCGCAACTTGTCAGGCAAATGTTATCCCTCATATGCAATGCATAATATAACACATGAAACCAAAACTTCAAGATGTAACAGAGCCATACATGCACACACACATGCACAAACACGCGCATACAAAAGCCGAGTCAGTCAATGCAGGACCGCAAAACCAATTTATTACCATTTTTCGCGGATGGAACAAATTCACCTAGTTTACTGCATTGAGACAGGTTTCCCCAGCTGCATGCTCCTCAATAATTTGAGAACTGAAACTGCTGTTTCTATTATATTTTTTGCCTAAGCAAAAGTCTAGCTTCTTATTAAGAACACTTAATAAAACCAACACACATTAAAAACAGTCAGCAGGGAGTGTTGCAATTAGATGCTTGCACAGGGCTTCCCTCTGTGCCTACATGCAAATACTTTTCATCTCATGCGGACTTTTAGAAACTTCATCATGTTGCTGCAGTAAGAGAGACCTCCCTTTTTCTTCATGTGAGAGGTTAAGTCATCAATTGATTATCACCATTACTTTATAGAATAAAGTATTAGTATATATATTCTTTATAGAATAAAACAAAACTATTTGTAAATTGCCTAAAAATCTAAATTTTCCCCCTCCCTCCTCGTGTGCGACCTAATTACAGCCTAACTGAATACTTCAATATTGCAGTTTTATCCCCCAAAAATTAAAGGCAGAGGAGAGATTTAAAAAGGCAGATGAGACATGGGCCAATAAGGAGGTAAAAAGCTGGAAGAACCACATTGAAAATGACTGAAGAATCTACATCGATTATATGAAACATTTTCCTTCACAGAATCCAGAAATGCTGTCATATATGTTCTTTTCTGGAGGGTAAAAAATATATTTGGACTAACAAGGGTGATCACAGGGAAGACAGGCCTACAATTCATCTCTATCGAGTTACATCAGATGCAAAATTCACTCTGATTGCTGTGGGATTCTCTATATAATAAAGCCATTGTCTATGGAGTCTACAGGGCGCTGCATGCTCTCGGCGTAACTCCTTCCACCTGAGTGAACGATGCTCAGCAGTTTATATGAGGGACTCCTCCATCTTGTAAAACTGGCTGCACATAGCTTTGTAACAACGTCTGCAATTCTCTGTCTTCATGTTCTTCCTTCCCAGAGTAACCTGCTGAAGGCACTACAGTCTGTAAATGAGATAAACCAACCCAGCACGAGGAAACTTCAGGAGGGAATAGGAGGTAGGCTCTGAATCACAGGCTCACAGAAGGGTTGAGGTTGGAAGAGACCTCTGGAGGTCTCCCAACCCCCCTGCTCAAGCAAGACCATCCAGAGCCGGTTGCTCTGGTCTGTGTCTGACTCCTTCCAGCCTTGCTCTGGCGAGTGAGAGGCTCTGTTTGAGGGGGATAACCGCGGCTGTCTCGCCTCACCCCAGGGACGCTACAGGACATAGTCTTTTTCTAAATTAATTCCACAGCCTGTCTTTTGTAAAACATTCAACCTTTCTGTAACGGCGTCCAGTCAGAGCCTGGTGGCATTTGACAGCAGCTTTTCTGACGCCCCAAGTCTGACAAAGGAGGCTTCCATTTTGTGGGAGCTTTGTTCCCACTGCCGTATCCTAGCCTGCCAGCACAGCAAAATGTCTGTACCAGAAACGAGTATGCAAACAAACAAAAAAACATTGCAAAAATATTCAGTGTGAAGGAAAGCCACACCCGTCATCTAGGTCTGTCCGAGTCTGTCTTTTTGCCATATTTATACCCTAATGTTCCAGGTTTGTGCGTTTATTAATTGCAAATTTGTCTGTGAGAGTCTCTTGCACATTCGTTATGGTCTTTATAAAGATATTCCTTGCAAATGCCTTGAGGTCACACTTAAAACCGTGGTGTGAACTATGCCAGACATCGAGTTTGTGAAAGAGCTTCTTCCAGGCCCGTGCATGATGTCTGTCTCTCTGCACAGAGCAATTCCGAAATGAGGTGCAACTACGGCAGGCCCTTCCCCGCTGCTCAGCAGCCGCCACGTCTCCTCTCGGTCACGGCCGGTTCCCACAAGATGGCATGGCACAATTTAATCTGAGCTTAATCTGAGATTTGAAATGATGACTCCTTTACTGACGTGCAAGTCTGCCAGCGCGCTGCCTCGCTGCACATCTCTCACCATCCGCTTCTCGCGTGGAGCGTCTTTGCAATTTTCCCTGAGTCAAAACATCGCCCATCTCTCCCCGCTGACAGCAGAGCACTGCTTCTTTTACCCCTCTGCTGCAAAACAAAACTGCGGTAACATGAAAATAAAGGTAGTTTTAGGCTGTGCGATCTACCCAAAACACCACTCTGGCAGCGAAACATCGAAATGGGATGGAGTTGAAAATAAAAGAAAAATAAGACATAAATGAAGAGCGTGGTTTGGTTTTGGTTTAATTTTTTTCAGCTCTGACGGCTGTCAGTGTAACTAGTGTTTTGGTTTAAATCAGTCTTAAAACAGACTTTTCCTTAATCTTTAGGAAGAAATTTAAACTGAAGTGGAAAATTAAGACTGGTTCAATCAGCACAACCCCTCTATTACACAAAATCTCCATTATAAAGTTGGAAAAAGAAGAAAGAAAATCACATTTCTGGTAGCCATGCATGAAGTTGGAGAGAAAAACCACCTTTTGCCAAAAGCTGAGTAAAGGCAGATCTTCCCCTTCTTTTCACTGTCTTTATGGTTTCTACCACTTTGTCTGCCCGAGCCGGTATTTCAGCTCCCTCCCCGGGAGCATTCCGCGCAGCGGTTCCTGCACTGCTTGGATGCATCCCTGCCTGTCCGCAGCCAGGGAAAAAACAGTTAAAGTCAAGCAGCAAAGCGACAAGAGAGGCAGCAGCCTCCGGCAGCCACAGGAACAACAATTTTAGAGACTAGAGGCTGAAATTTCAGAGGGAAATAATCCCAACCGCCATAGCCAGGTCAGAGAGGGGGGCCCCAATGGCACTGGCTTGAGTTTTAAGGCAAAATGTTACTGTAGACGTGCATGGACCTGACTTCACCATCCTCTGAAGGGCCATAATAATGACAGCCACATACCTGCAAGAGGTAATAAAGCAAAGCAGGAATTCTGCCTGCACAAAATGTAAACATCAAAACAGATGGCGCAGTTATGTTAATCAGTTAATGTTTGCAGAGTGCTTTGAAGATGCAAAGCACTATAAAGGTACTAAATACTTACAGTCTTGTCTAGACATCATCAAGCTCATTTTTAGATTGCAACCTTTTTGGGCCAAACAGTGCCTCTCTGTATATGTTTGCACTGCGCCTTCTGTAACGGGCTGCAATCTCAGGATGTATTCGTAAGGGAGAAATAACAGAGGAGCGGCTCCTGGAGGTGAGAAGTACAAGCCAACAACTCCTGCTAAAGCAGCACCAAGTAGCGCAGCAGAGAACCGGGTAAATATCATCACGGAATCAGATGGGAGTCAAAATGTACTATACCAGAATCAAAACAAACACATCATTTTTGTGCAGTGCAATACGTAAAATACACCTTCAAATACAAAGACTATTTTTTTGGATGTTCCGCAAGAGAAACAGGTAAAGATTGAGGCTGTCACAACAGATAACCCTTTAAAAAACAGTTTGCCATAACGGTGAAAACTGCATCAACAAGCCAGAATGAGAAAAAACCTCTTTGACAGAATAGACTATGTACGTAGAGTTAACAGAGCCGGGAAGCGCAGGGCAATCATCGTCGCACATAGTCCAAGTATGGAATTTAACAAAGCGAATTATGAACAATGAGATCACAGATTTTGTTGAGGTTTGGGAAAAAATCCATCTAAACCATTTCAAAACTCACACTTTTTATTTGCTCTAAGGAATGTGGCATGCAAATAAAAGTAAACTCTAGAGACTTATTCTGCAATAAGTGAGCCTTCTGTGTCAGACTGCCTCGCAACCTAAACCAAACCTTACTATTCTGATGTTAAGAAACCACAGATTTCAGAAACCTTTTCCATTCGAGTTTCCCAGTCAGCTCAGACTGTACATGGGGAAAGAAGTCTGGTGTTACACAGAAGGTGTAGACAGCTGAAACACGTAATCCTTATTCATAGCCTAAAAATAGACACAAACTGACCACCCAGTGCATAACCAGCGCTACCAAGGATGGAATTGGAGTTATAGATTTCAGCTCAGTCACTAGCTCCTGGCTAGGAGCAGTGCAGAGTCGGTGTGTGGAGGCCTGAGGGTAAAGCAGATTCCCATCCCTCTGAAACGGCCCCTCCGACCCACTCCAAGAGAGCACCCTCCAGACCCACAGGGAGTGGCGTTCCCTTCCCTTCACCTTGAAGAGCAGCTCAGCTTTGGTCAGAAGCTTGTAGTCGGGGTAGAAAAGACTGAGGGAAGAAAGGGATGCTTGTGGTTAGAAAATCGATCCCTTTCACCCTGAAAATAAAACACCATTTATTTTTCAGATCAGAAATGTATATTCTGAAATGTGAGGGAAAAGATGGTTTTATTCCCGTTTGCACTTTCGGAGCATCCCCCAAAATCTACCTTGCTAGTCTGCTGGGGAAGTGTGCGAAGGGTCTGCTACTAACTCACTATTCCCATAAACAGCTGTATGATAAAGGTCTTATGCTGTAGATTTGCTTGAATACTAATGAGACGTAAGGCTATTTTCTTGCTTTTGAGGTTTTGTTTTACTTATTTTCCAGCCTCTTCACTTCAGCTGTTAAACATTAATTTCTAAGCAGAAGAAAAGCCTTAATATCATTACAGCTCTTATTTCTCAATTTGTTCTCAAATCATTTCTGTCACTGTCCTGAAATGAAAACTTTAATTGGAAAAGGATTAAAATAATTTTTAAGAAGTACTCCTTTGTACTGACAAAGCACATTAAAGAGCAATGCCAACACCATATTTTCTTCCTTTCCAGGGCAAGTGTTGCCTCTCCCTCTCTGTTCCAAAAAGCACGTATATGTAATAAGCCCAATTTTCAGTCTCATCTTAACTGCGTTACCCTTTCCTTACCCGTAATTTTGCATATGCTCACGTAATTATGGCCTGAAATTTGCAGATACAATTACTTGCTGACACACTTTGTTATTTGAATGATAAAGTATTTGATTGTATCCAATGAAAACAAGATTAAGATGTGAAAGCAAACATGTTTTAGCAAACCTAATGTACTAACTTAAGCTTCTGTTGTTTTATGGAAACATGATCCTTTAACAGCATGTCTACACCCTGTAGTGAAGTATTGTCTAGAGACCTTGCATTAAAAGCAGGATAGCTGTATCGCTGCATTACCACGTTTGCACTTGCCTGGTAAGTACAGCTACAAACAATCACCTGCTTTTTTGGGTTGGTTTGTTGTTTTTTTCTTTAAATAGGAAAGTTTGCTTGCGTAAAAATCATCAAGTTAACAATGGCATATTAATGGAGTCACAAAATAACTAACAAAAAGGTGCTGCTAAATTAAGCTAATTAGGAATTCATATTGCATCTTGATGTAAGTTCATTACAATTAATAAAGCTTGCTGATTTCTCTCCCAAAAAGAAAATTTCCAAGAAGTGTTACATTGGAACTCATGACAAGAGTGGCCGTCAAGATACTGAATAACAGTTTAGCAAAACTAAGAGGGTTTTGACTGAGTTCAGTTGGGTTTGTCAATGACTTTTGAAACTACATTTTTTTTCTCATTAGTTCAAAGCTAGCAAACCTCTTATTAACAAAATTCCAGAGGAAATCCTTAAAACGGCCCATTGGGCCTATCTGGGAGCCGACCCTCTCTGATCACAGTCTTGTAGAGTTCTCACGGCAGCTGGATTTCCTAGCGCTCACCATAAATGGAAACAATGAACCAGAAAATCCAGATGGGCTTCAACTGTATTTCAAGAACAGTTATGACATAAGACTTTCTTGATACAGAGGACAGACGTGAAGCTGGGGAGGTCACACTAGCAACTCATTTTGGTTAGCATCTTTCAAGAGAGAAAGCAAAGTAGAGGTAAGCAGCCTACTAATTACATTTAAAGATATTATGCAGAAAATCTAAAGACAGTAAAAAAGTTACTGATGTACTTAGAGGCATTATCAATAAGATCAGGAAGGAAAAAAACCCTTTTTGTTATTAATATTTTTGTCTATGTTTGAATATACTGTCATCAATGTCAAAAAAAAGATCCAGAGCCTGGAGTCATTCTCAGCCTGGGCATGTTTAGTCTGGAGAAGAGGAGGCTGGGGGAGACCTCATTGCCCTCTACAACTCCCTGAAGGAGGTTGTAGAGAGGTGGGTGTTGGCCTCTTCTCCCAAGGAAATAATGACAGGACTAGAGGAAACGGTATGAAGTTGCAGCAGGGGAGGTTTAGATTAGATATTAGGAAGAATTACTTTACTGAGAGGGTGGTCAGGCACTGGAACAGCCTGCCCAGGGAGGTTGTGGAGTCACCATCCCTGGAGGTATTTAAGAAAGGTGTAGATGTGGCGCTTCAGGGCATGCTCTAGTGCCTGAGATTGTTGGGTGTGGTGATTGCTGTGGTGATGGGGTGTTGTTTTTTTTGTTTTGGTGTTATGTGCTGGGTTTTGTTTTGTTTTTGGTTGGACTCGATGATCTCGATGATCTCGAGGGTCCCTTCCAACCATGAAGATTCTGTGATTTCAGGTGCTGAAGCTGGCACTGAGCAAACACAGAGAGATATTTAACAAATGAATATCATATGGAATCAATCAACATAACATGAGTTGTCACTTCAAACTATTCAGAAATTATGGCAGTGCTTATATTAGGAGAGCTTAAAGATTCTTACATCTTTTCTCTTTAATTTTATCTAGTTTCAAAGCCTTCAGGGATCATGTTCTTAAGATCTTCTTTGCAGTTGAGAGAGCTGGAAATTAACCTTTTATACAGTGAGACCAAAATTCTTAAGTATTTCTATAATCAGTAGCTTTGGAAGGCAGATTTTAAAGAAAATGCAGATCAATACATGACTATAGAGAAAAACTGCAAGAGTTGGTAACTATAATCCAGCAAGACAACGCACCATAAATTGGATATTAACTTCAGGAAGAATCAGACAGTGAAATTCCAGTGAAGTCTTCAGCAGCGTCAGCTTCAAGTTATAATGCAGGATATCTGCACCATGCTGGCCAAACCATAGAGAGAGCATGGTGCAAGCATGTAGTTAGAGGACAGGTTGCCACTGGGAGCAGCTCAGTATTTACTGCTGCATTTGACACAAGTGTTTATATATGAGAGTCAACCTTATTTCTTTGTGTTTCAAAACCCCTAGGTGCCCATATTCAATTAACCGCATTAATAAATACTCTGGCAGCCCAGAAGGAAGCCTTCAGTTCATCAGACGTATTTACAGGACACATCCTACCAGCACACAGCCCATTGCCACCAGAGAGAAGCACAACACTTTTCCACACAGGCTGCCAAATATTGCTCCTAAAACCAACCTGAACTCGCGTTTGTATTCCAGACAGTTGTTCCCATTGGAGCTACACAGGATCAAAAGCTGTTTACTCCTTTGGCTTAGTAGGTTCTACACCAACAAGGTTTTAGGAAAATGTGCCAAAACCGCCAATCAGGGCTTTCATGTTGTTGTTAGAGCCTAAGGAGGGATGACACAGTGTGTTTACAGCTCATGCAGCTCTGAACACTCCGTTTCTCTGGGCAGGAGAAAGACAGCATGATCGCAGTCCCCTGATTATGGCTTGCATTTTTGAAATGTTCAAATTTTTGCAGCCTTTCTGTAGTATTCAATAGATTTTGACTGTAAACCACTCCAGAGTGCAGGCAAAAACAGGTGGGAAAATATTAATCCTCTCCTTATATGGTGAGAATAAAATTGAGAAAATACAGGCTGCATTCAATGTGATAAATGTCTAAGAAATTTCCTCTTTCAGTGGATTCCCTGACTCTACCTTCTGCATTCACAGGAGACAATTTTGGTATATAGAGATAAGAAATTGTGTCAGCTCAAGTTAATTTTGCACCAATTATCAGAAAATGCTGTTTTGACCTTTAAAAAAAATATGGTATTTTCAGACTTTCATCCACTCTTAAAACTTAATTCCAAGTGCTGTACAACAGTTCTTGCAGGTTAGACACATATTTTTATTTTGCAGACGAGGAAACAAGATAAAATTGTTAAGTGACTTCCCCAAGTCATTATTAGACCTGGAGAAAATTTCAGAAGGCTTGATCCTGTATCCTGCATTGTCCATTAATCAACATTCCTGACAGAGTACATGAGTATAAGCTATCACCACTATAAATGTTTGCATTGTATCTACTAAATGGTTACATGAGTTGAATAAATTACATTAAACTAATCTCTCTTACTGGGTTGCTTTCCTGTTGGGTCAGCATTGCAGTCTAGGTCACCACACAGCTGTAGGAGAACTGTCACAAGGAAGTGGGCGAGAACGTGTGGCCGGAGGTAGAGCACGACCAAGTGCAGACAGAGATAAAATTAGACATGGAAAGCAGACGGTGATCTAACAAAGGCCTCTGTTTTAGCCACAGGGTGCTGTAGGGGTTTTTTTACTCATGCATAAAAACATAGAAATACAGGACTGAAGAATTCAGAGATTAACTAGTCTGACCTCCTTCTCTAAGGTAGGATCAAGTGCATGCAGATTGCCTATGACTGATGATTATCTAAGCTGTTCTCACCTTTAGTGAGGACACTGCATTGAGTAACCCTCAGGTAGCCACTGACGATGTTCTACATCTCAGCAATGGAAAGGTCTTACAGTCTTTTAGCCTGAATCACCTCTGTGGCACATTAGATTGATTTCTTTGCTTCCTCTGGAAATTATGGCAAGCCATTGATCACTGTCACTTAAATACTGACATTGTGCATATCAAAGACTTATGTCCCTTATGGTCTCCTTTTTTGTATACCAAACAAGCCAATTCTTTCAGGCTTTCCTCTCTGGTTACCTATTTGAAATCTCTTATAATTCAGAAATTTCTTTACTTGAGTTTTGCCTCAAACAAAACAGAATATCCCACTGATGAGGATCAGTACCAAACAGCAGAAAAATTACTTCCATTGTCCTACTGTTACTTTATCCTTACCTGCAAAGGAAAACTAAAATATCACTGAAGGTGCTGAGTGAATTCCAACAATATACTTTTATGTGGAGAATAAAATTAAATATGATGCAAGGAAAGTCCCTACCCTACAGAGCTAGCTCATCTTTTGAAACAACATAATTACACACACATTCTCACACACATTATAATCTGGCTACCTGCCTGTATGACCTACAAATTCTGCTTGTTGTTATGTACTTTTATTTATTCAACAATCTTTGTTTTTCAGAAATGCTGTGCACCATGACCTTGGTACTACAGTCACCAGACCAAGTAAGAAACATCCTGGATGTGACGATAGTTGCACCTATGAGTACCTGCAATGACTGTCCTTTCAGATAGACGTACCCACAGGAAAGAATTGCTGGTAAACGACTCTTTCTAGTTCAGACACCAAGTCTATGCTGGGCATGTAACCAGTCACCTGAAGGTGCTCTTTGCCTCTCTGGCCACTTCAGAGGAGAGAACCCGAAAAGCAGAGAGAGCAAGGCTCCCAGTGAACAGGAAGATGTTGATAAAGTGCCAAAGGATCACTGCTGCAGTGAGGGAACAAAAGCAGGCATTCAGGAGCAGGTCCTTCTATTTTTAAAGGGCTTCCCATATTGCATACTGCCTACAGTCAGGGGGACTCACATACAATTCTTTTTTTGCCACGTTCATCTCTATTTCTTTCAAAGATGAACCTGAAAAAATTGACTGAGAAATTAAAGCTTCCAGAAAAAAGGGAATCTGGGGAAGCACCTGCTGAAACTACTGGGTACATGGATTGATCAGTATTGGCTCCAATGCTCTTGGCTTTTTTTCCCAATTATTTTTCTGCCATATAAATTCCCTGAAATAGCTCACAATAGTGGAAAACACCTGTTTTTGCACAGCTCAGGAAAGACTAGCCGGAGGGCACCGGCTGAAAGTCACCAACATTGACTCAAATGTGAAACCAAGGTTTTCAGTCCCTTTAGCGAAGCCGGAGAAATCACAAAGGAAATAGAGAAATCAGTTCAAACAAGACTACTTTTATATCTTAAGAACCTGCAGATCCATTCATATTGATTATCTGAATATTGCAAACTATGTGTTTTTTCCTGACATGCTACAGCTACCAACACATGTTGGGCTTCTCTCAAATTGCCTCTTGTAACTCATCGTAACACAAGCTATCTATAATGGTTTTGCAAATCATGGCAATAGATTTTCTTTAATTTCAACCAGCAGCTGTTGAAGTAGACCAATAAATAACCACAGCACAGTTCCCACTGAGCTCCAAAAAAAGGCTGTAAATACATTTAACAACCTGCAGCATAAACACATCTTCTGCTTTCAACCGGCACTGAATACCTTTCAGAAACTGTTTTTGTTAGGAGTGTATTTGAAGAGAAGAAAGGCTCTAAAGGACACAACTGAAATGCCTTTTTCCAAGGGATGTATCTGCACTCCCTGCTGCATTGCATCTCCCAGATGAATCAGCGATCCACAAATACCAGCAGCTAACCATCTTTCTGAAAATGAATGCAGTAATCAGTCTGATTAATTTAGCATTTACTTATTTTAACATGAAAACTTTAACTTAGGGAATACGTGACAACTGATGGAAGTTACAGAAGCCTGTAACTGCGCCTTGGTTAGCTTATGGTATTTTCCGTAATACATTCCCACCATTAGTGCTTAAACTAACTCGGATTTTCTGAGTAGCAGGCATGTGGCATTTGACAAATTGCTGGCTATGGCACTGAGTTAAGGTTTAAAGGATCCCACTCAGCTGGATTCACACCACAGCTAGCCACCACAACTGTTTGTGCCACCATCCTTCAAAACACATCGTTGAATTGATCCAGCATAACAATATCCACTATTTTTTTTCCTGTAGCGTTGTTTTTCCACACAGGTATTTTCAGTGATGGCTCAACAGTTCGGCCAGTTGTACTGCCAAAACCTCAGTGGTGGCAGGAGGATGCAGAGAGCCAGAAGGCTCTTGCACTGACTTCGCCACTGTCTTAGTGAGTTACGCTCTCAGGAGGCAGCAACCTCTAAAACTTCCCTTGAGCTTAGTTAAGAAATGCCACTACAGTAGCATATATAACATGCTGAGGCAGCTTCCAATTTAAAAACTAAACAAATAAAAAAGAGATAGAAAAATCAACCTGAAATATTAAAGAAATTTGTTCTTGAATGAAACAATTTAAAAATTAAATTATGTTTCTTTACAGCATCAGGGTAACCTGGTGCTTCATGAAATTTACAATTTATCAGAGTTGCCCTGAATTTGTATAAAATGAAACCAAATACAGTCTCCCCCATCTTTACTAAAAGTGACAGTCTTCATTAGCCATGTAACCCAGTGTTCAGAAGAGTCCTTAAGAGGACATCTCTAGGAGAGATTTAATGCAACCCAAGAGAGCTGGTGATGCAAGCCCCACTGCCTCGTTACCCCTGAGACCTGTCTACCGTAGTTTCTGGTTATATTAAACCAAAGCCAGGCCTTTACTGTTGCTGATGCTGAGTGTCTCACATTCATCCCAAATGTTGACTGCGCCTTAAATTAAATTTCTAAAAACACAGAATATACAGAGGAAGAGCTGGTGTACATCTGCCTGAGATTTCAACTTCAGCTCCAGCTGGGGTAAGCAGGAGTCACTGAGAAGGTATTAGCACTGCATTTCAGCCAGGACCATCGCATCAAGGACAGGTAAGAAATGACTAACAGAGGAGACATCAGTTCATGTGGTGTGCTGTGTCACTGGGAAAATCATGGTTTTGGCTGTGTACAAATATACTTTTCAGTTTAAATGTACAGCTCTTGGGTATGGCACAAGAGTTAGGGGAGGGTTAAAGTCAGGTTGGTTGGATCAGGGAGGGAGGTTCTGGCATTAAAGCTTAAGTAGTTTGTGAGAAAGTCACTTCACTTTCTACCTCTGTTTGGCTCCCTTGCTCCATTTCTCCCTTTCTGTTGATTTTTTTTTTTCTTTTCAAGACTTCGAGGCAAAGAATGAAGGTGTCTGCGCAGCTGTACAGCACACAGGTTGTCCGGCCATGTTATGACTTCTTGTCTGTTCCACATCACCTCATTTCACAGTTTCTCTTATTGCACAGCACCCTAGTTTCTAGAGTTTCTGCTCCTGTTTCTAAATGTGGAGCATGTAAAAGGCACTGCATTTTCATTATCAACAGTAAATCACTATCAAATCCAGAACGAAATAAGAATTTGAAATGTTATTCCTTTAAGCAGAAGCAAATGACTGGGGGAGGGAGGAAAAGATGATCAGAGAAAGCTAACAAGAGCTCCTTCCAAAATAGAGAGTACTTACCTAGAGTACGGAAAACTACCTCTGCCAGATTTGAAGAAAATACTTGACCTTGGGTCTCCCCGAGCTTTATCTGTCAGGCTACAGAAGCAGTCTCTGCTCACGTCTGCTGACGCTTCTAAGTACCTGCTCAAAGTGGAAACTCCACCATGCAAGCATGAGACAGGCCCTTCGGGGTGGGCAGCAGCTCCTTGTGTGAGGCTCTGGTGGGGGATGCAGAAGATAACTTGATCAAGGGAATAACCCAATTCATCTCTAGTTCCAACTCAGTCTAGGAAAAAAAATCTTCTGATAGGCACTTCACTGCAACCCTAGCGTCTTCCTCAGTTTTCCTAGGAGTCTTCTGTAGGCTCAATACTCATGATTCAAATCCAAGCCTCTTAAAGGACATTATAATGAACTACAGCCTGTACTACTGGCAAATGTTTAACATAGTCTGAAAACGCCATGCCAAGAGTTATGAATCGTGCAATCATTGTTATTACATTGTAACTACGAAAAAGATACCTGGAAAGAAAGGATTTTGTTACCATTTGATAGAGGGGGGGAGAAAGTGCCTTAAAAGAGAGCAGCATGATTTAAGATGGCATTAGCCTAGTAACAACCGCTGTTATCAATGCCAGTGAGTGGAAACACAACCAAGCTCAGGTGCAAAAAAAAGTAACGCGCTTTGCTACTGTCAGAAACCTTTCAGGCAAAGTCTTTGTAGACTGGCATGGAAGTCCTTTGGTTCTGCTTCAGTCAAAGGACTCCATGCTGTGAAACAGTCCCAATAAATGCTCCTAAAGCAGTGACAGATAGAAACCTGAAAAAAAATGGCGTTGTGACAAAGTTTCTTGATTTTATTAGCTTAGACATTCAGCTTTTGGAAAAGATGTACAAATAACTATCCACAGTGACATTACCTCAGCTACATATTTGTTAGAGAAGCTGAGCAGCAGAGTCTGGGAAAAGTGCAAACTATTTCTCAAAGTAACCTCTTGTCCGTCTGGCACATTTCAGGGGACAGAACGTCTGGGTCACATAGGAAAGAAGCTGGAGTCCCTGTGAACCTTGACAGAGCCATGTTGCAAGCTGGGTGAACTGCTTCAAATGAGGCAGCTAAGGGAGGGGAAAAAAAGTGCCACTGTAAATGTCTCACAAAAGCACTTAAAATACTGTAAAGCTTCTAGCATAAGAGACTCAGTGTTGCCAACCCTTGCAATTTTATTGCAAGTCTCATGATGCTCTCTTTAATGTCATAGCTTTTGAAAACAACTGATTACCTTGGAATTAGCTTCCATTAAAGGCGGCCTCCAGCAGAGGTTACACAGAAAAGCCTGAAAAGCCAAACTAGGCTGCAAAGCCTCAAGAAAATAACCCGTTTATTAAAGGCTCGTGATCTTTAAGCTAATCATGATTTTAGCAGACTGGCTCACGACTTTGTTTAATAGTTGGTGTTAGCCATATCAGAGAGGTGAAAAAAAACCCAACGAACCCTGTCTCAAAACTAAGCCTAAATGAATTCCTCAACAGCACGAGAAAATTGGCAGCAAGAACGGAAAGCTATCTCCGCATCGCCTTGCCTTTGAACGTCTCTCAACAAAACAAGACCAAAAAAATCTCATACTTCTTTAAATCAAAGGGTAATAATCAAAACCAGCAGAACTCCACAAGTATGTTGGGCTTATGCAGCCATTCCTGGAAGGAAAGGTAATAAAAAGTGGAAGAGAATCGCTGGCTTGTTATTCCAGCACGATAGCTGGAGCCTGGCAGTCAGCTGCAAAATAGGTGCAGCAACTTCAGAAACAGGAGATGTGGGAGCTGGTGGAAAACAGATGGATGGTTTGCCTACTATGCCAGGGAAGGTTATTTTTTGCAGCTTCTGCTTCCATCCACACGAATCATAATATACATCCTGTGGATGTTGACTGTGAGGGAAGTGGGGCGAGAGGATGGGGCCACGACCACAGTAGTGGGAGAGAACTATCAACACTCATCAGAGGAGCTCGTATGGGAAAAAAACAGTCTTCAAGTAGGCCAGATCAAGATAACAGAGATGTAACACCATGAATAAACTATCACTTCCACCTTTGCTACATTTATCTCTTCCTTCATCATTATTTCTCCACTCCCCCCCACCACTCCTTCAGATTTCCATTTCCAAGTCAGACAGAAGATTAAGATGTGTGCTTTACTTTAAAAGGGAAGGCACAGAGGAAGACATGAAGAGATTAAAGCCATCAGACTTATTTCTCACTTGAAGGTTTTGTTTTTACAGGGAGGAGGCTGGTCTGATTTGAGTAAACAGTGTTTTGTCAGGGTATCATTGCCACGAGCAGCAGAGCACCTCCAGCCAAGAGAGCAGCTGAGCCTGGTGGGGAGAGCCACGCCAGAGACGGGAGCAAAGAACAGGGCAGAGAAGTTCTTCCCATCCAGCCCATTTGGCAAATCACCACGGAAGAATGGAATCAGCATTTTTCCTGCAGGAAGGAGGCCTGTTTACCTCTATTAGACACAGATAAGTATATTCTTTTCACAGTCCCCTTCTCTCCAAAGCAGCTTCTCTTTAAAGCTGCTACCATGCCAAATGCTGTTAACAATAAAAAGCATACTTTTTCTATCTGAGATGGAAATTAAAAATAGTTACAATCTTACAAAGAATTCCTGGAGACTCCCAACCAATGCCTGTTAGGTCTATCCCTGCTAAACTTGCCGCATGGAAATAATTTAGATGTGGAAAGCCAGCCAGGCAACTCACAGGAGACTTGTAGTCCATATTTTTCTAGATTTTGGTCAAAGTCTTGTTTCCCATTTGTTTTTCATATACCCAGGATTCCTCCCAGACCTGCTAAGCTCTGCACTGCTTTTGTCCATTCAGTTTAAAATCTGTTCCACAGACATTAGAAACAAACAAACAGGAAAAAAGCTTCGGGGAATGGTGCACAGCTGCCATTACAACTGCATTAAGGTTTCAGAAATACAGTTTCACTGGCTGAGCACACCTCTAGACAATGACCACAAAGCAGAAGGTTAGCAAGCCCAGTTTTCCTCATCACAGTGACCATACATTTGAATGGTTTGAGGGAATCGGGGACGTCTTCCTTAAAATGAGGCCATGGACACATACGGATGTCAGCCCCGCACCCAACAGCAGGGCCTGACTTTGGCAGGGAGAAGAGAGCAGGAAGGAGCAGTTGGTTCGCCCAGGCTGCAGAGATGTGGCTGCTGCTCGAGTGCAGCTTAGCAAGGCCTTTAAAAGATGTTTTTGCTTCACCAGCAACTGATTGAGTCAGTCGCTGATCAAGGATGGAGCACTTTCCGCTGTGGAGACACCAGATAATTGTTAGTTTACTGGATTCTGTAACCATTTGGAAGAACTGGGATGGTGCCACACATTAGCTCTGAAGTCAGGCTGACGTGGTACTTGTACAGTGTACACTTACGCAATAACACCGTATAGACTGATAAATCACTGCATGGATGTATTTATATGTGCCTGCTGAAATATATACTACCATGGTGAAGCCTTGCACATAAATGTAAATATTTAACAGCAAAATAGGGTTAAGTCTGTGCACGTATCAAAATATTTTTCACTCAAGTACTTTATTTAAAACTTACTTGTAACATGCCAAATAAATATTACTCTTTGTTTTACAGAATCTGCGGTTTGTTGATTAGTATTTGTTTACTAAAAGACTGTATGTACTATTTGAAGCTGACAGTTACCAACATCTCTATATACACAGTAGTCCTCAGAGGAGTGTACTACCCTCTTAATATTTCCTGAAGAGCCACAGCTCTGTCTTGTGCTACCCAAGAGTGAAGACGAGGTAAAGGTAGGACAGAACACAGTGCAGTCACACAGGGTACATACAGACATGTCATGCCCTACCAAGCACAGATAAGGCAAAAAACAATTTTCAGGTAAGTAGCTCAATACTACAGATAAAAGTATACAAACGCATATGTTGCACAAAGCTTTTCAAAGACTGTGTGTAGCTAGATATGAAATCAAATTAATGGCTAACACGATATTGTGTAAGCATAATTATCAAGATGCTGGGATATCTAAGTTAATTTAAGGAATATTAACAGGTTCATAAATCTTGTCAGATAGATTTATCAGATTGGAATATTTTGAAAACTTCACCAAACAAGCTCTGACTTTAGAAAGAGGAAGATTAGATTCTGCTGTTGCACATCTACAAAAACAAAACAGAAAGGTCAAAGCAGTGTGCCTGACATAAACTGCACTTGGAAATTTCATTACGGATTGGCACACACACTATTCACACCATCATCTGAATTACCTTCAGCCAGGAAGCAAAAGATAAAATGTTCCTTAATATTCAACAGAATATCAAAAAGCAAAATTGTATCTCAAGTGCAAAGCCCTCCAAAATGCTCAGTAAAACATATTCCATCTATGAAAATTAGGCTCAAGTCAAAGGAATATTTAAGGACTATTCTGCTTCCTCGCCCTCCCCAGGACCCAGCCCACACTTCCCAGGCACGGATCATGTCCTAACTCAGCACACAGCTTCAGCTCCCGTAATACATCTGCAACTCCTTTTAGACTGAGATACACAGACAAAATTAAGCATGCCATAACTTAAGAGATAGTGGTATCATTAATTCTTCAGCATAATTGTAACTGTAGTTGATATAGGATTCATTTTTTTCAGTAAAGTATCAAAGGAATTTTAGCATATCCCAGACAATGATTCAATCATCTAAGAGACCTTATGTCACAGACAGTTCAGGTTGACATCCACACATACTATCCTAGGACCTTTCTGATGCAACAGACGTTATTCCATTCCATGTTATGCTGTCAAAAAAAATGTTTCAAGCCTTACTGTTTACAACATTTTAAACCAAAAATAACTGAGTGCGTCATAGTTGCTACAGAATCATGGAAGTGAGGAGGAACATCTACACCAATGGTTTTCTTCTATAGCAAAGTTGAGTGTGCCTTCTCCTTCGCTGATTAATTTGAAACAGCAGTAAGTACCTAACATCTTAGGTGAAACTTCTACAGTCAGGGTACGGGACTTTTACTTGATTTAACTCTTTCAATCAATTTTACTTCCAAGCACATACTTTTGTTCTTCTAAGACATTCAATAGGTCATTAATAACTAGAAAAAATTATCTGAAATAGCTTTGAGTCAGCTGTTCTGCATGGTTTTGGAGAGTCCTCCAATGTGAAACCTGGCCACATCATTTAACAGACTAATATCCCTAGCTGAAACGTGGAACTCTCTTCCTGGTTCTGCTAATTCCACCCACCCTTCCTCAGCTTCACAGATTCAAAACATAGGAGTCTCCTGCCTTTCCGTATGTTGTGAGGATTAGTATTTTTTCCCTATTTTAGGCATAAAAAGTACCATATAAGCATGTGTCTTTATTCTAGGTGCACAGAGCCATGCCATTGCAGGCCTCTGCAGTCTTTATGAATCCTGACACTGAGCAGTTTACAACTTGATCAAATCTAAACCTCGGCTTACCAGGCCTTGAGAAATAGTGTTGACTACTTTCATAAAAGGAAACACTTTTCCCTGCAATATGCAGATGACGGTAGAATTGGCTGTTAAAGGCTGCTGAGGGTAAGAATTTCACAAGGCGTATGATGACATCTGTACAGATCAGAAGGCTGTCCAGAGTTACAACAGTTAAAGATTCAGCAAGAATATTAAGCATCTGACTTCTGGGTTTAAGCCAATCATGATGAGAAATCAAGCTGAAGCTTAATATGGAGCACTTAGTATTTTTTTTCCCCCTTAAATATTCCTCTAAAACCGGAATGGTTCACTTATGGACAATTAGGGAGCACTTTTTCTCTGATCCAGCAGTTTGGTTGGGCCAAGGACGTTCCAGAAAGAGTGTTCATCTCTGTAAGACCAACACAGGACAAGTCCCAGCCACATTGAACGAAAGCATGACAAATGGTTGTCACCTCTCCAGCAATGGGACAAGCTCACAGCAGAAGCCCGACACCCCGTGGCCCTGGCACCCACTAAAGAGGGTCCCAAATGAACTCACAGTGGGAAGGTGGAGCCAGAGGCCAGCCCTGAGCAGAAATACTGTGCCTTCAAGGTACCAGAGCTTGAGGAGGTCAGAGCACTAACACCCATGTCCTTCCACATGCAGTCAGCCCAATGGCCACCAGGACATATGAGGTAGCTCCATGCTGATGACAAGTGATCACACTGCTGAAATAATCCGGAAAGGAGTTCAGCTATTCCTATACAGTGAGTGTGTGAGCTAAAAGAATCTTTTCAAGCCAGAAGTGGCTCTGCAGGGGTAGAAAGCTCTGGCATTACTTCTTAATCTGCCATACAGGTAGTTGAGATTGACTGTCTTTCTCAGGGTGCAGGACTCCACTATTCCTTACCCATAACCTATTCACACTGGCTCATTGCATAACCCCTCCTCCTACATCCCATCCTAATGCATACCGAAATCTCCATCTTTTGTCTTCCTTTAAATGCTTATGAAAGAGCTGTACAAGCAACGCACTAAATGATTTACATGACCCACCAGGGACGGAGAGGGATTTACAAGGAAAAAAGTATCATGGAGCGAGACAGATGGCTGTACTGCAGGGGTTATGGCTAAGGAAAAGGCTGTGCAGACTAATCAGAAAAGGGAGGTCCAGACTTTACAACAGTCTGCCAAGCAAAGGCTTGGGACTGCTTGACTAGGGCAAGATTTACTTAAGAGGCCATCCTGCTAATTTTAAGGCTGGGTCACTAGGCAAGCATGTAGGCAAAGGACTGGAGGGGTTGCTCATTAGATAGGGTTTAACAGTTCCAGTGTGCAAAGTCTGATGAATAAACCTTGTCGCAGAGAGGGCTGCTAGCAAAGGCTCCCTTCTTCACCTGCATGAGCCCAGCAGTCTGCAAGACGGCACAGGCAGATGAATATTAAAAGAGAGCAAGAGTGCAAGGAAATCATTGGGTGGTATAAATCAGGATAATACCCTAACTTCATCATTGCCAAGTTTCTGCAGACACAACAGCAAGGAAGACTTCTAAGAAAGATACTCTGAGTGCCCAGAGGATGTTTACAGGAGCTTTCAAAAAAGAGCATAGGTGTTGAAAGCAAAAAGCTAAAGAAAGTTTACCCGTGTCACTCTTTTCTTCTAATCCTTCCACCACCCCTTCCTCTATAACAAAATCTCTAGCCCATAAATTGCTTGCCTTTGCTTTCAAGACCTATTCATTTCCTACCTATCATATCTCATTTCTCACTGAAATATCAGCTCCTGTCTCTGATCAACCAGTGGTGCCAACATTCATCACCAACTTCAGTGACAAGCTGGGACAACAATCTTTGCAGGAGCATTTGCTATGGATATGAGCAAGACTGCATTTGTCAGGGCAAAAGAAAAGTACACAGCAGCAGTTGAAACATGAAACTGAGTTTTAGCTAGATGAGAAGGTGGATGGAAACAGAACATGTTTTGAAAAAATTGTAATTTGTCTGAGACTTTTCTCAGACTCTTCTTGCAGCTGTGTGTAATTCCACATACTCTATCCCAAAACCAAAATAAGGTTGTGTTCTGAGGCTCTCGTGACTTTCTGCAGCATTTCCTTGCTATTGGCTTTATGTGAAAAAATTCCATTGTTTTCTACAGGAAAGCTCAGCTACCCAATTAATTATAATGAAAGGCAGCAAAACAATCATATAGACAAAACAGAGAATTCAAAAGCTTAATAGCAGCTCCTATTAAAAGGACGCTACTTATTATAAATAAAGGATTGTTTTGATTTAATTTCTACATTCCTTCACCTTTATTCAGACCCATACTATGTATCAACTTGACCATGTTGTTGTAAGTTCAGTAGCTGCATGAGCTACAGACACACTGCATGGAAACAGAAAACAAGACATTAGTACTAATAAGTTTGGACTTTGGGTTTAAAATTTAAATATATGAGTTTGTGAGGAACTGAGCAATCATGATGCTATGATTGTGCATCCCAGTATGTCCTATTCCATGGATCACAGACTCACAGAGTGGCTGAGGTTGGAAGGGACGTCTGGAGGTCAGCTGGTCCAGCCCCCCTGCTCAAGCAGAGGCACTCAGGTCCAGTTGCCCAGCACCATGTCCAGATGCTTCTTCTGAGTATCTCCGAGGATGGAGATTCCACAGCCTCCCTGGGCAACCAGGGAGTCAGTGCTCAGTCACCTTCACAGTGAAAAAGTGTTTCCTGATGTCCAGAGGGAACCTCCTGTGTTTCAGGTTGTGCCCATTGCCTCTGGTCCTGTCACTGGGCACCAATGACAAGAGGCTGGCTCTGTCTTCTTTGCTGTCCCCAGGCTTCAGGGCCTGACTCAGACCTCAGTCTCTCTCATGCTAATAGTTTTGTTGATTTGCACTGTTATTTCACGTTGGTGGTAAATGAATCCAAGAGAGACATCAAATTCTCTTTTTTTTTTTATTTTACCAGCTACCTCTCTCTACACGCTCAAACGACGGAGTGAAATAGGATGCGATCTTTCTGAGCAACGCACAGCCAAGTGACTGCGCAGGGACCATCTCCTGCTGCCTGCATACCCTGCGTGCACCCTGTGGCTGAAACAGCCTGCCAGCTCCCCTCAACTGGCCACAGCATCTCCCAACAGCCAGCTGAAGAAGAGAAAACAAGTGCCAGAAAGAAAGAGAAAGGCCAATGATGAGCCTGCATGCCAAAATGGACTGGACTCGGCTTGGTTACTTCACATACAGGTCAGATCTGTGGGTTTGCCATGTTATAGCTTCCCTGTTTCAATTCAGCCTACACCAGCCTTTAAGTTCCACCTAGCTCCCACTGCACAGACTTCAACAATTTGCATCTTCGTAAGTGGGGCACAAGATTCATCCCAAACAGACAGCTCTGAGACTTCTGAAGGGAAAGTATTTGGGAGTTTGAGACACCCATACAGCATTTCATGTTAAAAAAGAGAGACGCCAAGCACACTACCGTGGCACTCTGCCAGGACTAAGTATTAACTCAACCTATCATCTCACCAAAAAGTTCTAACAAACACTAAGCAGAGTTAGTGTGAGGAACAAGCAAGAAAATTATCCTCAGCTCAGCATAAACCACACTAGGACAACAAAAGCACTTCACTTGCGGATGAGAAATTATTTGCTGAAACTCTTCATACAGTCAGCAGTTTACACGTTTTTTTTGCCCCCCAAATCACACACATCTGATTATGTGTGATAATTACTCTGATTATTACTCTAATCTGCCAGCATATCTGCCAGAATGGACCTGACATAGCAGCTATTATCAATGAAGCGCAAAGCCTTTTATAAGATGAAACCCAGTGAAGCTATCAAGTCCTTCAGGACTGGCAAGATGCCAGGTGATGATGGGTTGCCATCTTAAGTTCTGTAAAGCCCATCAAGACCAGGTGGGTCCAATCTAACAGGCAGCATTTCAGGAAATGGAGAAAAACAAGTTTTTGCCGAGCCCTCTCATGAAGCTCTCGGTTCTTTGAGAGGGACTCCCAGAGAGGCAATGAGATGCCATGGATAATGGATACACTATAGAATTTAGGCAGACCAATCACTGCAAGAACAGTCATCTAATTTTGTAGCCCAGTTTGAATTTAAGGGCTATGTTAAAGCATAGGAGAGCTTTAAAACTGTATTAACTACAAGAAAGTAAATGCAAATGTAAAATCATGTCTTGCTTGACCAAGGGAGTGTGGGATCCATTGTACACCATGGAAGAGTTGCTGGTAACCAAAAGGGCTTTTGACTGGGTGGAGTGAAAGAACTTTTCAAAACTCCTGAAGGATATGCACGGTTATTTAACCGCATGTGTGCTTTTCTTTTGGATACACACATGCAAAAAACAACACAAAAATCAAATTCTTTTTGTGAATTGGCTCTATTTCTTTACCATTAGAAGCACTTGAAAATATTGCTCACTCTACTATTTCAACTTGAAATTTCTCCTGGGAACAAATGGGAAGAAATACACCAAAAAGGCATTAATATGAGCAATCAAGTCTATAAAAATTATACGATGCTGAAAGAATGCTGCAATCCCTCCAACATTCTGCTATTGATATTTAAAGGTTGGTTTCCTGAATCTGAAGATCTTAAAATTAACCAAGTATTTAATGTCACTGCTCTGCATTCCTGGGTTAACCAAATCTGAATGATAATTTAAACCGAGCAAAATAAAGCATGACCTGAATTAGGTAATGGACGATGAGGTACAATTAACATTGCTATTCAAAATAATGGGTCAGATTCTCTTCGCTATAGAATTTCTGCTTGGTTCAGCAGGAAGGAGGGTCAGAAAAACAATTACAGCTCCTCCCTACTTATTTGTCCAGCCCTGAAACACAGACAAGCCTCAAGTCTGCTTTAACATGCAGCAGAAGGAAAAACTCCTCCAAACATACTCTGTCAGCTAAAGAGAGCTGGAATACTTAAACCACAGCTTCTCCCTGTCTCCACCACACTGCCTGAAGATACTCATCCTAAGATATAGTGAGAATGGCATAAAGAGTCTTAGAAAAAGAAATCCTTAAGATGTATCTGAGCAGAGCCCAACGTAGGTAGATGTGAGGACAGGAAAAATGAACACTTGAAAAAAATCTAATGCATTACGTAAATAAAAATTATATTAACAGAAATAACTGGATTTTGTGGTGCTGCAACTATGTTGCAGTGCAATTTGGGTACTTACAGAGTAGCACTGCAACAACCTAAAAATTGAAAGAAATATAGTGAGATTAATTAGGAAATAAAAATTCAAGTTGTTTAAATTCAATATAAAACAAGTAGGTGCCTGAGAAAATATTAAAAACTGGATTAAAAACATGAAACTGCAGCTTTTGTATCTTTTTTTCTTTTTTTTTCTTCCAAAACCAGACATAACCTTATAGAAAAGTAAGACACATTAGGATATAAGCATGTACTACATCAGACAAAATTCAGCTCTGGCTGCAAAATCAAAGGGTGCTCAACAGCACATGGACAGGTAACACAGACCTGTGCTCCCTTCCTCTTTAAGAGGTCTCCGTATACTACTATGAATAGTTTTACTTGCTAAGCAACCCAAACCCAAGAAGATGTGTATTTAATAAAACTTTTTTTTTTCCTCAAAGACAGACTGCCTAGCTTCTCAGTGATGTAATAAGTGTATTGGGCACTTCTACAGACAACTATTTTAAATGGGAGAAAAAATCATACACACACACAAAGCTATTTCGCACTTCTTTTGGGAGTCTCTATTTGTACAGCATAAAACCTACAGGATAAGATCTTGGAAAAATCAGAAGATGACTACGCAACCTACATTTGAATAAGGTTTAGACTTTCAAAGCAAAGCATTTTGTAAATTATTGTAATGACATATACACACATACACACTTTGCCCCTTCTCCTTTCCCCAACCATTTAGCTTTCATAATGCATTTCTAATATAGCACCATTCTCCAAACAAAAGACATTTGACTTAATAGTTAAGGTTGAGAGAACATAACCACAGTTTAAGAGGAAAAAAAAAAACAAAAAAAAAGTCTAAGGCATTGCAAATAGCAGCACCTTTAGAAAGCTCAGAAATTTAGAGACCAATTTAGACATGAAATCCGTATGTTTAAAGGTTGTGGAAATGCACAGTTAACAAATAGAAACACCTTAATTCTATTCTGTATGCCATTTATCCCACCTCCTTCTCCCCCAAAAAACCCACACAAAAACATAACAAGAAAAGCATATGGAGGGTGGAGGGGGGTGAAGCTACTTTATTCATACTAAATTCACATAATTCTTTATAAAAAAGAGTACGTCAAGAAGGAAACCACCCATGAAAACTACATCATGATAAGCATAAAAACATGGCAAAAGTGGTCAAAAATCTGTGTGATGCTATTCCCCTCTCCTCCTCTTTTTAAAGCTGAGGTTGAATATCATATATAATTAAGAGACAGTAAGGTGTTAACCAGGTGAATACTTTGGCATCTACTCTTTTAGATGACAGAAAAGAAATTGTGGTAATTATCTGCATTCATTCTCAGTACAGAGCTTCCCCTGACCAAAGGTAACACCTCAGAATTAAAGATGCAGGCATAAGATGCTGTAATCCCCACTCCCTCATGCTTAGAGTATCCATTTTTAGCATGAATGGTCTGTATGACGCTGGAAAGCCACAAAGTTTAAAATAAATAAAAAAAAAAAGTTTATCATGTAGGATAACCAGGTAAAACTGCACTTCAATTACCTTCCTAGACAGGAAAGGAAACAAAAAAATAGGAAATTAACATTCCCAGGAACTTTTTGCATGTCCCAACTTAATATCAAACAAATTTAACAAACATTTCATTTCCTTACTCGCATCTGAACAAAGCTGCAGTGCAGTAAGCTACATGGGAAGGTTGATGAAGCTCAGAAGACAGCTCGATGCATCATTTCCACTTGGCAATAACCAAGAACTCCCTGGGTATTCCTGGGAAAAGAGTGCCCTGGAAGGGAACTCAGTGCTGAACTGCTACTCAGCTTCCACAGCTAATTTATACCTGAAAGGTCATAAATAATAGCTACAGAAGTGCTCATGATGTGTTTTACTGCATTTCTCTTTTTGCAAATTTGTTTCTAGTATTATAATAAAGAATTAAAGCCCTTGATTTGCTAGCAGAAAGATGCATCTTTAAGGCTTTGGGTACATCAAGCTGCCATTGCCAATCTGAGATCTGATACCTACACGTGTCACTTCTGAAGTAGTTGATCACGCTGAACAGGCATCAAACACTTTTCTGGCAGAGAGATACTGTCAATGACATTAGATACCAACCACCAACCATCCACATCTGTCTCACCATGGCTGCTTACAGGAAATGTCCGGTCTCACAGGTAACCAGAAAGGCACTGGAACTACCCCCGCAGTGACTTGGGAGGTGTTATGAGCTGCTGGCTCCTTTGGAAGTTCTGCAACTGGGACCATTCCTGACGATTATTAGGAACCAGCCTTGATCGACTGACTCCTGCAAGAGGAATGAACAAGCTGTTGAGGGCTCACAGAGGAAGAAGGAAATCCTGCCCAACACAAAATCCTGCACTTATTGTGGATCTTGCTCAAAGGCTGACATTTGCACTAGTCTTTCCCTCCATGCCTCACACTCTCATTATCATTAAGGGCTATACATTACTGCACGAAGTTATTGACCCTGGTTTTGGTTTTGATGATGCTTCTGTCTTTGTCTTGTGTCCCCTCCAACACTTGTGTCTGCCAACGTCTGAATGCCAGCAGGAGACCTAACCACTAAACTTGACCCACTGTCCTGGGTTGAGAGACACAGGACTAACTTTTCTTCTAATGCTGGGGAAATTTGCACTTTTAGAAGACTCTAGTGGCTGAATTTGTGAAAATATTTACAGAGCCAGGCTCTGTGGGATTCAAGGTTAGTGTTTTTGAGCCTTGCCAGGTGCAGGGACAAGGAGGAGCAAGGCCTGGGCATTTGACCCAGGCTGGCCAACAGGATTATTTCATACCATGAACGTCACATTCAATATAAATTAGAAAAGTTTGCTGCGTAGCTCTCTCTCCCTTGATGGCGGCGGTCCAGACAACTCCTTGCCCCAGTGCCGGAACCCTGAGGCCTTCCCTTCCTCCTGAAGCCATTGCGCTCGCAGTGTCCGCCATTTGCTGTCCACTGCTGGGAGTGCACAGCTTCCCACTGATAGAATTGGCTGAGTATAACTCTTGTATATCTTATATCAGTATCAGGATTAATACTGGTTCTTTAGTATTATTGTTAATTATTTAGTCTTAGTCTATTAAATCTATTTATATTTCAACCCTTGTGTTTCTTTGTGTTCCCCGATTCCCCTTTCTGGATGGGGAGGGGTCATCGGGTCATAAAATAATTGTCTAAATGACAATAGATTGTTATGGGTTTTCTCAAACCATAACACCCACCCAGACACCAAGCACCTTGTCCCCAGCAGAAGTGCCATGGGGTTATGCTCTTGCTAGTTCCGATGAGCCTGCTCTAAACAACACATCGGGTCTGGGACTTCCAGAACAGTCCTTGAAACCCATTTGGAAAAGATGAGTTACCAATACCAGGACGCACATTTGCACATCCAGACAGAAGTGTCTTACAGATACTTGGATCTACTTGGTAAATAAGTCTCTTTTTCTGTGAGAAAAAGCTGGATAATTTAAATCTGAATAGATGGATATAGTAAGTATGGAACAGAGTAACTGTCAGGCTCAATAGAGTCTGGCCCGTTCATCTGTACCCATGTACATAACGTTGATGTACATCAGCCTCATCGTCCAGTGATTCCAAAATTTCATTTTAATGGCTGCTCTTACTACCATCTTGTCAGCAATTAATTAACAAAGAAATAAAAAAACATGAACAGCCAGGCACATGTGAATAAACATTTCAACCAAGAAAATGTCAGAAGAAACGTTTAGACTTACCTGTTGTTTATAGACTCACATCTTATCATCTCTCTCCTGTTTTACTAATCTACGGTGTGCAAGCCACACCTCTGGACATGTGGTAGCACGATTCTTATGATAATATGAAGGTAGGTGAGTTGTTCCTCAGCCTCTCTGAAGTCCCATATCTCACTACGACTTGAAAACTAGACATTGTTAGAACAGCAAAATCCGGCCACAAAATCCCTCTCTAGAGCATTCTGTTCCCTCTCCTTCTGAGAAGGGAAATGCTTCCAGTTAGTCAACAACTAAAGTACCTGGAATTGTCTTCACCATTCACGATGTCTCTAACCCTCCTGGATTGCTTTTGGTGCTGAGATGCTTTTGACCTGTCATGTGGTTGTGACAGAGGTTACATGTCCCGGTTTGTCCTAAACCACGACATTACATCATAATGAGAGAAGTGATGCATCATCTAGATTCCATGGGTGACTGCAGACTAGTATGTGTGATATTGTCCCCAAGTGACATAATTTTTGTGCAGTACTGCTTTGATGAGCAAATAAAATGGAAAAGGCATGGGATATAAAGGTCTGCTATCAAACACAACTTCTATCCTTTCCTGGAACTTCAGCAATAAGGATAAGTCACCATTTTACTGCTTTAGTCATCAAATTTTATTACACTTTTGGTAGCATGAAGGTTTTCTCTCTAACACTTTGGCACTTGGTGATTTGTAAGGTCTCTTTATTAGCTCTGAGCAAAGAAAAAGAAAGGTGCAAATTTTAATACCTGTTACAATCACTCCTCTCTGCTTCATGTCCCTGAGACTTTCAGAGCCTAAAATACATTTAAAAAACTGAAGAAAAGTGTTTGCAAGACATGGGTGCTCTGAACAGCCATGCACTTATAATATCATGTACAAACACTTGGGGCTACAGTACCAATACTTTGGCCCCCCAGTAATTGCACCTGTTTTCTGTTTTCAGAAGCAGAATATCTGTCTTTTCCCTGCCCCCTCCAGTCTGATGCTTCTTTTAATTGCACTTGTAAAGTGAATCCTTTCAGATTTTCTGCCAGGAGACTTTTTTCAGTTCCAAAGAGCACCAGAGGAGTCTTAAGATCCGGTATTCAAGCCTGAAATTACTGAAATCCAGGCAATGTGAACCCAACCACACATCCAACCACGCATTTTTAATTTCATATGCATGATCACGCACCATTGTCTTTGTATAGAGAGGAGCACAGACATTTTGAGATGTGGCCCTTCAATTAAGTAGATGTGATAAGTCAAAAGTCGGGTTGGAAAGTAGCGTGCCAATGCGATGTGGCATTTCACCTTTCCTTCTACGCGTTTTTTCCCTATTAATGCACTAAAGCTTTATGTAACTGGGTTTCAACATTACATAACACGTATGAACACATAATAGTGTTCACAGCTGAATCCAGTAAGTGCATGCATTAATAATGGTCTAATAATAATTTTCTAATGGTTTTGGAGTTAAAAGCTCTGGAGTCTAACTTTAATGATGATTACCTGCAGAACACAGGAAAAAACGCACAACCTCTTTATGTTTCACTCCATCTGCCATTAAAAAAAAAAGGGGACGATATGATGTCAACTCCACTTTGACAGTGTTATCATGGTAGTTAAATTGCTATTTGTGAATTATATTAAGAGCTTCAAGATAAGAAGATGTTTCAATTATACTTTTTAAACAGTCACATTCAACACATCATCATTTGTCTGTATATCTGCTCTGTTACTTATGCAAAGAGCAATGACTTGCACAAGGTCAAGGTGGCCTGAGATCCAAAAAATCTCAGAAGGCTGGAAGTGACTCTTGTTTACACAGAGACACAAAGTCACAGGTGTGTACGGTCATTGAAATACATGCACATACCTGTATCTATTCACATGTGCTTTTTACAGCATTCCTAGTACCACACAAGCACTCTCACCTATTCTCAAATACTGCCCAATCCAGAAAAAAAATACTCCAGGAAGCAGTTCCATCTTTCACTGATGCTAAACTGTATGACCCTGGTCTTTGGGGAACTCATTAAATCTTCTTGTAAGCAAACAGTGCTTTATTTGAGGAACGACAGCAATGGAGGGCATTCCACGCAGCTGTGTGTACATGGAGACAGATACACACTGCAAGTAGACTGAGAAATATGAATGCTTTTAAGATTCTGCAAATTATTAATTTTCCGTAAATTAAAAAGCGACTATGAAAAGTACGTTCTTCTCCTTACTTAATCTCCCACTCAACATCCACCTCTTAATTCAATTTAAACTATTTTTAAGCATCTCTTAAGGTACATTCCATAGCATCTTGCAAGACAACCAAAAAATACAGCCCAAATAAAATAATTAATCACCAGACTTGAAACAACTGAGTGAGAAAAATAAAATCAACATTTTGGGCTGCCCTTTAGTAGAGGAAAATTCTCTAAGGCTGATACCTCTTCTTTTATGCTGCATTCTTACTACTACTTTTGAAAAATATTCCCCACTTTTGATTAGAACCAAGACTAACATGTTTCGGTAATTAAACTAAGCTTTCAGAATTTTCTAATATGGCAACTAAAACCAAAAATAGGTCTTAAAAGAATATATAAATTCTTACATGCACTATCACCACTACCTTAATGGCAAGTAAAAGCTAACACATTTAGTACATACTTTTTGTTTCCTCTTTACTGTGTCTACATACATTGGATATTGCAAAACCACTTCAATAAAACTCTGTACTCAGTACCGTAACATAATTTATCTAGTCATCCTTTCCCCCAATTTTTTAAAGCATAAGAAAAAAACCCTACTAATGCAACCTTAACCTATTGTCCTTCAGTATCTGAGTTACTTAAAAATCCAATCTTTGTTTTTAACTACCGGACGCAGAAATATGAACAAAAAGAAAAATCTACAATAGATTTTGTGAACTGAAAATCAGTCCATCAGAACTACATCTGAAATGGCTTAGTGAGGAAAAAGGATCCTTGGACTCTGGCATCACATGCACCCCAAAACAAAGTGGCCAGAATACAGTCTTTTGCGGCTAAATTCCCAATTCAAATCCATCTTTAATCAGTAATAACTGAAATTAATTGCCATCTTGAAGGCTTTTTGGCTTACGTTAAAGGAATCTGAGGTCCCAGCCTAGCTCCTGTAGAAAAGGTGACCACAACATGGCCCATGACAACTGATTCAACTTGGCAAGTTCCTTTCCTGGCTGATTCACAAAGACAAGAAGTAACTGGATATGAAAAGGGAAGGACCTTAGAGCTTTTACAGGCAGCAGCAACTCTGCCTTGCTGAAAAGCTTTGATGAAATGTGGAGGCAAGCCTACAAGGCTATTACACAAACTACTTTGCTCTTGGAGAGCGCACAACTCTGAAGATACCAACATGGCAGTATTCATCCATGCTAAGTGCTCTTCAAAAGAAATGTTAAAATCGCACATGGGACTGTGAGCAGCAGAACTAAAGACATCTGATTTCCCAGAGCTTCCTGGTCAGATTGTTGATGTTCAGTAGGATCCAAGCACTAAAAAAAGTGCTTCCAGTAGCTGAAGCATCCATACCATCCCTTTCTCACACAGACTCTGGTGCTGAGTAGGCACTGGGCTCTTCCTGTAGCTTTTCATTCAATGGGCTCATTAATAAGGTCTTTCTCTTTCACCTGCGTCTCACTTGTGAAGAAATTGTGACATCTCCAAGACCTGTCCCTCTTCTGGGGGACAAAGTTTTTGCAAAGGAGTGAGAAGTAGGCAGGCCAACAGGCAAATGCATGTCTACATGCACATGCACGTGTGCACACACACACACGCAAACGCACAATGTTCACAGTCACTGAAGCCTTATTTCTTTGGGAATTTTAAACAGGGAAGAAATGTTTTGCAATGTTTTTAGTACATAGTAACTCTCATTTAGTTCTAAGCATCTGAAACACTAGCGGAGGAAAATATCCAGAGCATACCAGCATCTGGTGAACACTGCACTCTGCTAAGAAAGTAGTTTGAGCTTCGTTGAGAAAGAAAGCTGTCCAGAGCTCCTGGCTCAGTGGAGGTGCATGCTCAGTAACCCTGTACCCCAGGAGAGCAGCAGAGCATCCCTCCCTGCAGCTGGAGGAGCTTTCTGACACTTGCTCCCTGACAGAACCCCTGATGAGCACAGGGCACACCATGGGGAATGCTGCACCCTCCCACCCCAAACACCAGCACCTCAGCAGCTGTGAATCAGCTGAAAATGCAGTATGTTGAGGATCCTGCCTCTTTCCTTGCAGCCTCTCTAGAGATCTGGATGCCACTGGCAAAGTGTGGTAAGCAGAGACTCTCCTCAGATCTGAGCTCTGCCTATATCCACTTCTGTCTGCAAAATACGTGACAATATTTAAATTCATGCCATTCAACAATACTCAAAAAATCTCTTCTCTTACAGAAGACACATAGGAAACATTTCAG
Organism: Limosa lapponica baueri; assembly: GCA_002844005.1. Taxonomy (NCBI): domain Eukaryota; kingdom Metazoa; phylum Chordata; class Aves; order Charadriiformes; family Scolopacidae; genus Limosa; species Limosa lapponica. Next base: position 243,374 of record KZ505952.1, on the reverse strand, counting down.
TTTGTGTTCTAATGCAATGGGCAAGAGACTTTATTTGGAGCTGCAGTTTTATCATTAAAACAAAAAGGAACTGGAAAAATCAGATTACCAATATCCAAAGTAGGATATGATCTGAACTGCTGATAGGTGGATGACAACAGTAATCTAAAGAATCAAAGTTACATTGCCTATCCATTTGAAAACTGCTAATGGTACCACTATTGTAAAAAAAAAAAAAAAGCAAGCTCTGCACTTCCTTTATTTATTTGTTCCTTATTGACTTATCTGTATTTTAGCTGTTTATGTAAGTAAAACAGGATAGCTGTTACTTTTTAATGGCATCATATCCTAGGGTAAATATCATTACAGAGTAAGATCATAGCATTTGTAAGGAAGTAGTAAAATAAAAGAAAAAATCTAAGTCAAGAAAATTTAGAGAGATCACAGTCCAGAGCGGGGGTAGAGGAGTTTATAATCACCACGTGAAAGGATACATCTGCTTAATGCAGAGATCACACCATTCATTCAATGGATCTAGGAGTTCAAGGCCATTAAGAATATATATTAAAGAGGAAGTAACTTCATTTGCCACCAGGTATACAGTGCCAGCACTGTTTTGTAATGTTGACACAGGCAGAGACTGCTGATAAGATAAAAGTATTCTGGAATCTACCATACCTCCCTGTTAGCAACCTGCTGCATTTCCAATTTAGATGAAGATGTAAATTGTCAGGTCAAAAGATAAGCCACAGGACAACTTCTAGATACTTCTCTTTTTTTGAGTAGAAAGAAAAATGCTTGCTAAAGAAGAGTGTTGTAACCAATGGCTTACACTTTTTTTTTGGTACGAGCCCTGGGATTTAAAAGGAAAATTTACTTGGAGACATACTGAAAAAATTTTGATCACTCTTGCACAGTCACTGGCCAAAAAGCAGCACAGGTTGTGCTGGCACTGTACATGACTACTGAAACAACATAATATTTTCTGTCACATCTTAAGCAACCATGTTCTTGCTTTTGCCTTAAGTGAGGAAATATTCCGAAAAAAATGAAGATTATGTTCCGCTTCTGTTTTCCCTTGAGAAAAATTTAGAGAGCAGTGTCATAACCCAATGTCCATTCTTCTCATCTGTGGATGACAGAATGGAAAATGTCACTTTATTTCAGAAATAAACTACTTTTTTCTACTTCCATTAGTCACTCCTGCCTGCAGGCACAAGGGTTGTGGAGATGACTCCTTCAAACTCATGTTTAGAGTACTAGTGCTGCTCCTATCCAACACAGTAATGCTTCTGTACTTCGATAACTTAGGCAGCTCGATATTCCACCACACTAGTTGGCCCCGACACTATGAAAGATTAAACTCTTAAATCAAGAAGCCCAATGACTTTTGTAATTTAGCTACAAAATTAACATCCAGAAATATCTCAGTGGTCTACTTGTCCTTTCATAAAGAGGACAATCTGACTTTGCAAATCTTTTACTGCTTAAATAACCTGCCTGAAATGTGTTCAAGGTCTTCTCCCTACGACAAACTAGGCCAAATCACTAGCAACAGGAGAGTGCCCTTTTTTGACTACAAAGTATTGGAAATACAGGAATTATGTAGAATTTGATTAGATTTTATATTGCTGAGGAAAAAAAATAAAATGATTAGGTCAGAGACCTCCTTCAGATATTTTGATGAAATGCAAAACTTTGACATAGTTTACCAAGATCAAGCAAACACCCTTTTACTTCTCTGCTCCAGAGGCCCATAAGCTCCTGCTGTTCTCCTGATGAATGTCAGGACACATTTTGGTGACGGCATCACTTTTATTCTACTGCCTCACTTTTATTCTACTGCCTCACTTTAAAACAGTGCTACTGTTTCAATGAAAGCGTGGTCACCAGGTCGAGGGAGGTGATTCTGGCCCTCTACTCTGCTCTGGTGAAACCCCACCTGGAGTACTGCATCCAGCTCTGGAGCGCTCAGCATAGGAAAGACATGGACCTGTTGGAACGGGTCCAGAGGAGGGCCACAAAAATGGTCAGAGGGACGGAGCACCTCTCCTTTGAAGAGAGACTGAGAGAGTTGGGGTCATTCAGCCTGCAGAAGAGAAGGCTCCAGGAAGACCTTATAGCAGCTTTCCAGTATCTGAAGGGGGCCTACAAGAAAGCTGCAGACGGACTTTTTACAAGAGCATGTACTGATAGGATGAGAGGTAATGGCTTCAAACTGGATGAGGGTAGATTTAGATTTGACATTAGGAAGAATTTTTTCTCTATGAGGGTGGTGAGACACTGGAACTGGTCGCCTGGAAAAATTGTGGATGCCCCATCCCTGGAATTGTTCAAGACCAGGCTGGATGGGGCTTTGAATAACCTGGTCTAGTAGGAGGTGTCCCTGTCCACGGCAGGGCGGCTGGAACAACATGGTCTTTAAAGTCACTTCCAACCTAAACCATTCCGTGATTCTATGAATTTAATGAAAACAATGACAAAATCCTCATAACCAAAGTTGAGTATCTGGATCCCTATACCTTTGTGAGCTTTCTTTAACATTTCTATCAGCAATACTAACTGCCTCTTAACCAAAATGATAGCCTTACAAATTAAAATATTCAGCTCTACCAATAATTAGAGAGTAGAGGTTCTGTGTCCACTTCTGCACTTTTACAGTGTCTTTACCACTGCAGTTAAAAGATTCAGGATTTTTTCATAAAGGATTGTCTCCCCCTTTAAGACACTCAGAAGACAGGAACTTGCTGCTGTTTACCAACAAAAACTCCCTTCCTGGAAAATAACTTGGCCTTTAATAGGCCTACTGGTGCAGGACTCCACATCTCTAGTCTGCGCCCCATTTCCAGGAGAGTGTTGCATGTTTCAGCAATACGCTTTCTCAGAATTAGGACCAGTAACTGTGAGGAGAAAAGCTACTTCCAGAGCTTGGCCACCTGGAAGAGCAGGTTTGGCAGAAGCCACGCGTGTTTTGGCAGGACAGGAGAAGGTGGAGGATGCCAATCAATTCAAGTCTTTTCTCCATGAGGTAGTTCCTCACTTTTTTTCAACAGTTAAGCTGACTACAGTTTAGAAATACATCCACTGATCAAAACAGATGTCCCGGTTTGAAGCTTTGAAGCTAAAACCACGACAACAGATAAGAAACCTGCTGTATAAATGCCAGCCTTGTGCAGAATGAGTTCAGACTTCTGAACATCAAAACAGAACAAAAAGCTTAATTTCACTATGACTTTTCTCCACGTCTTCCTGAAAATATAAGCAATTGAGCCAAATGAAGAAAAAGCACAGAGGTGGCCAGTTTCATACAGGTATGAAATGGAAATATATGTGTACATGGGAAAATACTGGCATGCCACCACAAAGGTAGAGGGGTGACCTACGGACATCCATGGCACTTGAATGCACAAAGGCATTACTGTGAGGACTTCAACAAATCAGTAACAGCGATACTGTACCCTGGACTCCTTGAACCTTGCTATGGAAAAAAGAGTAGCGGGAGCCAAGCAGGTGGATAGTATCGTGCTTTTTTAAAGGTGCTACAACAAAATCAACTGTTGCTGTTGTTGGATATTTTTTTCCCTCCACTTTGTTTTTTTTCCTATTACTATTTTTACTACTACTTGTCAGACTACTTGTCTGAAATACATTATGAGGCTTAATTTTTTAAGGAATATACGGCATGCTGGGAGTCTGTGATAGAAGACACTCTACACAGGCCAACTATCATAATTACGCTATGATTTTACGCCCAGCAGGAAACTTATGATTTGCCACCCAGGAACAAAGCTAAAGAAATGATCTAAGGTAGCCAATTAAAGTTTTCATAAAGAAACCCTCATCTAGTCTCAAAACCCAAAATCTCCTTTTATAGCACAATCCTCTTAGCACTTATCTCTCCCTTCCTCATTAATCCAGTTTCACCTAGCTGGCACTGACACATGCAGAGGCGAGGAGGGAGATACACACACATATATACACACTTTACTTTTTTCCTTCTGTTCTTCTTGACCTTTCTGATTTGGTTCAGCATTTATACTAGCCCACCTGTCTGGCCGATCTCCCCTGCAACGTGCCCTTCAAGATGAAAAACATAGCTTGATAATGCATGGTGACAAACCTTGCAGAGAGCAAGCGGGCAAGCAAAAGAGAGAGAAAGCTCTAAGGGAAATCGCTTCTAACCAGGATCTGCTGCTGCACAGCTAATCAGGCAGGTATTCAGTTGTTCACTCCTGCAGACTTGCTTAGCATAGAAATAGGCTGTCTGCCCAGGAAGATGAGGTAATGTCTAGGTTTAATGCCAATCTCTGTAACTGGCAGGACACATCGGGTAAATATTTCTGCTGCAGGAGACCACATTAATTTGATTTTGCTACCAATTTACATTATTGTTATTATTTCTATCGCTATGAATATGCATGAGTTTACCTGCTAATGCTGAGGATGGAGAGGGCACAGGGCTCCAGGTGAGGCTGCCTCCGTGCCGCAGCACTGCTCTCCCCCCTCCCACTCCTCTCCACACTCAGCACTGCCTCCACTTTGTCCTTTCATCTTTGTTACTGAAGGACCGGGCATTTGTCTGCTCACTTATCTTCTCCACTCCATTTATGTAGTATTAGATCCCCTTTTCCACTCACAGCATACTTTTTCCTCTCCTTATTGTACCACAAAACCCACCTTCCATTCAGTACTGCAATACTGCGGTCATCCACAAGTGCTTCTTATCGGCACTGCTTTACCTGCATATTAGTAGAGCCATCTCTTCTATTAAACAGCCAAAAATGAACAAACCCCCCAAAACATCAAACAAAACTTCTCATAAAACACTGCCAAGCAAATATGCAGAGGGGTCTTTTCACCCTCTTTGCTCTCTTCCCAAGCAGAAAAGATTTCGAAAGGACAAAGTGAAAACCTAAACAAGAAGTGTGAGTCTGTCTGTCCATCTCGGAGCTTCACCAACGCAGCCGGAGCTCTAAAACTTAAGTCATGTTTAAAGTAAGTCAGGAGCACAAGAGCCTGCAAATAGCAGCAAGATTAAAGTGGAACAATCCTGCAGGAACACCACCATGAACTAACTCTCTGTGGCTCCAAAATGGGCAGAGTTGGGGGGAGAAAGGTTTCATGACAAAGGAGAACATGGACTTATGGCCTGAGAATTGAGTTGCAAACAAGAATTTCCCCAAAGAGACTCATTCTCAGCCTTAATCATTCTCTTATTTCTCTATCAGAACTAAACCAACTACCTGTGTCTTAAAAAAGATAAATTCCCCCAATCTCTGCCTAATACACTACATTTTCATTTTCTGGATCATTTGCTTTTGAGCTCTACGGTCTACTTAGAAACAATATCCTGAGGATACAACACTGCTCGTTGTAGGCTTATATTTGCTTAGAAACAGAGACAAAGACAAAAATTTGGCTTTGGCAAATATAAAAATATTCAAAGTCTTAATGTTGCCTTTATTCAATTCTAAAAGCCTCAAATAAAAATACAAACTGGTATTTTCCTCCTTTCTCATGAGGTCTCTCCAGAGGAGTGGATTCCAACCACATAAATACTATCCATATTAATTTCTGTAAATCTTCAGATTTCTCAGCATAATGGGTACAAAAGCTCTTTTGAAGCTACCACGCGCTAAGACAGTTGTATGCAAACTCGCTCCAGTCTGGAAAGACTGCGACCACAGCGAGCTCAGGCTGGACATCCCTCTCTTCTAGTGGGGTCTGTCAGCCCTGGCTGCAGGACAGGCTCCCGTCACAACTGGTTCCCCAGTCAGAACCAGTTTGCAACTCACCAGTTCATGTCCGACATGCAGATGTCTGCATCCCGCCTTTCAAAATCCTCATTTATATTTGGTTGTTGTCCACGATTGTATAAATGTTGGGTAAAACCAAATATGGTCATTTTCTTCTGTTCAAAAGTTTAAGGTGCTTAAAACAATCTTCTCAGTAGTAAAACTGAACAAAATCTTTGAAAACTGCTAGCAAATCTCTTGCATTAAAACCACTTTTTTCCTTGCCTCTTGAATGTCAACACATATTTTAAATCATACAGCATCAAAGAGGGCGAGGAAATGTTTCAGTTCATTCTTTTTCCTTTGATACCAGTATATAGATGAGTATTTCAGTTTGAAATGTTACCACTGGTGATCAGCATCCACACACTGAAGACTGCACTCCAGCTCTTCACTTCTTTCCTTTGTGCTTCAGGACATGTTGTCTTTTCAGACTGTGCTGTTCCATTTGGTTCCACCAAAACCACGCCTTGCACCAGATTTAGTATTTAAAATGCACGGTCTACCACATGGATATAGTATACTAGCTTCCTTGGGGTTCAACCAATTCAGGGCAGACATAATACAGACTTACCCACTTTTACTACATACACATATTTCAATCAAGTTCTTTGTAGTTTCTCCTGAAGAAACTGATCAGGCATCACCATTACATCACAAATTTTTTTCTGGTTCATCGCTACCAGCAATTCAAAAACATGAAAGGAACATTTTATGTTAAGAAAGACTAAAAATCTGCATGGAGAGGCAGAAAGTGTCACGGTTTCTTCCAGACAGCTCTCTATGGCAAACAGCAAGGAGAACTTGAAATTGAGGACACATATGTAAATCGTCCGTCCAAAGTGAGGTGTGCCTTCTTTTCCCTCATGTGCACTGAATACCAGTGATATCTGACAAACGTGAGACAGAAAATGATCCAGAGAACTTTGTCAGAACTAGAAAAGAATGTGACTCTGTTTGGCAAGAACATGGTGACTATTCCCAAGCTGACTACAAGCCAGAGCATGAAGAAAGAAGCCCATTTTCAGCGTTCGGGATGGGCAGCCACAGAAATCCAACTTGGAAGGAAAAAAATCTCCCCTCACTATGAGGAAAAGCCTAGCTAAAAGGAAATGTCTAAGCCTGGTGTTATTTGGACCAAGAAACAAGACTCTTTGCCCAGCAAGCCTCAGCTACTCAGGCTGACAAGACAAAGGCAATGGATGTGCTCTGCACACTGCTTTTCCTGATAGGAATATGTTCTCATATTGCATATTCAACTGAGGCCATGCCATGGCAAAAAAAGACCAGCATGGATTTGACAGATGACACATTAAAATGATTTTTCAATATTTTGTAGAAGAAAAATGTGTCTGTTTAGAGAAAGGCTGGATCTCCCTGCTGCAAAACAGTAATGGCACCCAAGCATTGGACATTACCAGATTGACTGTATACCAAAGTGCTAACACACTTCTTCACGTGCTTCCATTTACTGGCAAAAAACCCAAAAAACCAGGTTCTCATCTCTAGGTTCCTCAAGTTAGCATCTTTTACAAAGGATGATTTCACTTCAAAATGCTGGAATAATTTTTAGCAATTCCAATTTTAAGCCATGATGTCACCAACATACAGTAATCAAGGACAGCTGCTTTTGAGTGCCAGTACCCTGACAGGTTGATGATACCTCTGTCTTATGCCCTGAGTCACTCATTCTCTCCTTTTGTATGAAAGCTCCCTCAAGAGGTTCTTAGCAGAGATTTAGCCACGTTCAGCTTCTATCCTGGAGACAAAGTCCAATGACAAGATAAAAAGAAGCCACAGTTGCGACGGGATTCCTGTTGCAACACTCAGCCTTCCCAAGAATGCCCAGACTCTTTCAATAAATTTGCAGAATTTTGTCAACAAGAAGAATGCATTTCTTTGAGTGTTTCTGGTTGGTTTTGGTTTTGTTTGTTTGTTTGTGTTTTTTTTTTTTTTTAATAAAACGATAGCAGCTTTGTATGATTAAAAAAAGCAAGGGAGAAAGAGGTTGAAAAATTAGTGTCCCAGCCACGAACCAGCTCTGTGGAGAGTTAACACTCTGCACTGGAACAGGCCAAATTTGAGCCAAAATGTTGCCCTCAGGGTGTCCTGCCAAGCAGAGAAAAGAGAGCAGGGCAGATTGGGGGGTATGCCAGATTCTCTGTGAGACGAAATACGTGCCATATTGTGGGTGAAAGCAGCCAGAGCAGAAAAGCCGTGGTTAGGTCTCTGTGATCGCTGGAGCAGCTGTGACAATCAGAGGAGGTGGCAGACACGTGCCTTAAGGATGCAGGGGGAAAAAAAAAAAGTCTTTCTTCTTTGCCACTACATGGGAAATCACAGCAGCGCTCTGCAGCTGGAGAAGGGGGATTGGGACACTTTGCCACTACTGAGTAAAGGTTTTGATAACTGGAAAGGGATGTCTGGTGGATACCACGAGGGCACAAGGAAAATTTATTTTAAAAAAAACACCACAAACTCAAGAGGATTTTGACAACAGGGTGTACTAAGGGCATCTACCACAAAAGTCACTCAGCAAATTTCACACATACCTCTAGGCTGATGTGAACTTTTCACTCTTCCCTCCAATCTGCTGAAGAAATTCTCCCAAATCCCCTCAAGTGGTGACAAGTGCTCTTACTCCTGCTGGCTGCCAAACCTCCTACCTCCCCCAACCTGTTACAGTAGCAATGCAGGAGGAAGATAAAAGGGGAGTAAATAGAAGAGTCTCTAACATGGCTTTCCTGAATCCCAATCACTGAAAACCAGGTTGATGGATCTTTTCCTGAGAGCAAAAAAGCTTCTATGTAATTAAAATATTTCTTATTTGCCATGTTCTAATTGTGCATCGTAACCACAGGACTAAAAAGAATATTCAGCTCCCTTCAACTCAAACAGAAATTGTGCAGTTAAGGATAGTGATTAAGTGAGTAACAAACAAAGCTTTTTTTTTTAGTTATTATTTAGTATTTAAATTTTCTCTAACGTAAGTTGTCTTGTAAAAAATATGTGAAATTTAAAATTTAAAAAAATTCTGAAATGAAATGTTTTGACAGCTTAAAAATTGAAATACTGAAATACTTCTGTAAAAAATTGTTTACCAAGTTTGACAGAAATTTGTGACAAGATTGAGTTAGCTATAAACTGTGTTTCTCAGCAAGCTTACACCTCACCTGCTTTGTGATTCACACTCCCGTACAGCTTAGCTTCTCACTCAATCTTCAACAGCAATTTTGCACGAGCAACTGCAGGTCAGACTTCATCGAAGTCCAGAGATCCATGAGAAAACTTATATCAAGACTGGCCTGTTGCTTTTCAGAGCATCAATACATCATTTGATTCCCACTGATGTTAGCACAAAAAGCCCAAAATTTAAATTGTTTCTTAATTTGTAAGCTAACTTTGTGGCAATTTCAAATACCAAGCACACGATATTCCCTAATTACTTCCTTCAAGTAAAGCCACATGTTTTGTTAAACGCTGAGGTTTTGCAAAAGGAAGCAAACTGATTTTCTACCCTTCTTAAAAATCCTACTACCTGATCTATTGGCACATATCCTTGATGACAAACTAGTAAGTTGATTTCTCTGGGACACTCCTAAATCAGGAGCAAGATTCTGACTTTGAAAAGACTTCTTCACATGACTGTATCATGCAGATGTCCAAGACTTCTAGAATTACCATTTATTACTTCTTAAAGAAAATGCCTTGACTGCTTCCTTGCCACGTACTCCCAGCCCTTCTTTTGTGTTCCTCTGTTTTACCCTCTGGGTAGCAGACAAGCAGGAAAAAGCATTGCAGACATTTTCACATAGCTAATCTTTATGAACCAACAGTGTTTCTGACAAGCCATTACCCACAAACTATGGCTATTACTGGGGGAAAGACATTTTTCAACTACTTATAAGGATAGAGCAACAGCTTAAAAAAACCCTGACAAGAACATTGTATGCATCACTTCAAAACTTTACGCTAGCCTACATCATCCCCCAGCAATCTTAACTCTCCAGGGAATAATTTTTCATTTTTTCTGCTTAAAGTCTTATAGTTTGCACATATAGGCTGTAAAACCAGGCTCCCTCCAAAGATTAACAAGTGAACTCGTTGGAAGCAGCAAGCCTAAAGTTATTTCTTAGGCTGATAAACACAAGACATTTGTTTACTGAAACCAGTAAAAAAAAAACATAGTATTTTTTTTGTAAACACGGACCTCTAGTTTTCAAAGGGACAGTAATGCCTTGAATTTCTTTTCTTTGCGCTAATCAGTTAATTCAAAAGGCGTGAAGGAAAGTAATACCAGATTATTTTAGCCCTTTCTCCAATTTCACTCGTCCTTCCACAGATCTGTGTGCTCCTCCTCGCTCACCGCCTGCAGGTAACACACGCAGCAAACGATGGCCGCACTGAAAAGCAGCATACCACCAGGAAAATAATGGCTTCAGCAAAACCAGACTGATTGATTTGGCACCATTTCAGCTCAGTGAAGATCATACGAAGAAAAAATGTGAATTACGCTTTCAACCACCCACCCGAGCCCACTCGTGACACTGTTTGCTCACACTACCCACGTCGCAATGCACATATCAGTTCCAAATTACCACCTCTAAGAGAAAGAGCCAAGTGGAAAGTTCCCCAGCCCTTCCAGAACAATACGGCTTAACATCAAAATACCTCCGCATACAACACTACCTTCCTCATTTCTAACCACATTTCTTTCCTATACGGTTTTAGACAACTTATATTTTCAGTAACAGCTCATGATACCATCCATTCTCTAGAACCTTTAGTGGAACTTGGCAAACGACATTAAGATCCTGTTATACTAAGGTCTAACTTAGCCTTGTGAAGTTATCGCTGTTGAGTAGAGATGGCTAAAACAAAGTCAAGCTTTCCTCTGCTGGAAACGCACCAAAATGTATTTACTCTTTAAATACAGCACGTTGTAGGCTGTTGGTAAATCTCAAGTCTTTCACTACTACGATACCTGTTTATTAAACCCATTTTTTAACACAGTGAGCTTATTGAAGTTTTCATTTAAAATCATTTCCATTGAAGACAGTCTACCTTGTAACCCTGACACTCAAACTCCAGTAGCCTTTAGGATTAGAATTGAAGTCCTTTCAGCCTCTCAGATTTGGAAGACTACAACAGCATCATCCCCAAATAACAGATGACTGTTGTGGGTTTTTTTTTCCTTCACTTTGGGATAACCAGGAGAACACAGACAATGGGGTTTATTTCCCATTTTCACTGAACATACATTTTCATGTCAGCCAAAGTGAAAGCTAACACAGTTGGAATATAGTAAATGTCAATATTTAATCTGGCCTTTCCTTTCCAATTTTTTAAACCACAATGCATCATCTCAGCATGATTAATAACAACTCTTCTGTTGCTTTCCCTGAACTGACCTGAGGTATTTTTGTTGCTAGGTAATGTTTTGTTGTGAGCTGTCCTCCCAACATAGGAAAGATTAAGAGATCTCAGATGGAACCAAAGACGGCATGCCAGTAATCACAGCTGAAAGACGCTTGCACTTGACATCTTGAGATGGGAACAACATGTCTATTGTTTGCAGCCATCAGTCCTTTGCTATAATGCATGACAGACAAAACCACCTACCTTGTTGAGAATTGGGAACCTTGTCAAGAAGTCATTTGTACTGATTGGATAAACAAAAGGGGAATCTGGAGAAGCAGGTTCATAAACCAAACAAAATGTCCTAGAAATGGCCCATATTCACTATTACATTCCAGAGCAGAAAGGAGCTCTCTGTCTACTTTAAGTGGTCCCAGGAGGATGCAACACTCATAAAGAAATCTTGCATTGACCTCAAGCTTCCACAGCAGCTTTTATAAGAATACAATGCGGTGCTGCCAAAGGAGAGGTTTTAGGCAGAGAAAAGAGAGTTTTGGCCAAGACATTCCTCCATCTGACTAATCCTTGGCTTTCCAAGAGCCTGTTGGAGCCACTGGCAGGCAATTCAAAAAACCTACCACCTTTTTAGTCCCAACCTATTTCAGCAGCCCCAAATCAGACAAACGTGTAGTCATGTTGCATACTTCCTCCAGACTTTTGACTATTCCTTTACCAGGCATTTATTCTAAAACACTTTTTCTATGCAAGGATCACCATTCTTATTAGTGCATTTACAAAAATACATAGCTGTATCTCCAAGTTTCCCAGCAATACCCATGGCAGTAATAAAGGAAGCCAGACTGACAGAAAGTTATACTCCAAGATTACCGTGCTGTATTCTTTGCCAAAGGGTAATTTGTCAATGCAGTTGAAAAATTGAAAAAGGGAACATTTTTAGTGCTGGCCCCAGAAAACAACAGAAGCAAAAAACAATGCTCATTCCCTTACTGCAAATATTACCATATAGCCTATAAAATAAGGAGGTGAAATACAAGAGAAGAAAAAGAAGTCAGTGCACCAAGGAACCTAACTCCTTAATTTTATATTCTTTTAGACTATCTGAGTAAAGAGAAACACATTCTACTTTTCCCAGTTAACAAGCTATTTGCGCATTCTGGTGGCACCTAGGCTCGCATCAGGAGTCAGAGATCCTTTTGTGCTAGGCACTGTAAAAACACTTACTAAAAGCACAGACAGCCCCAAAGGCTTTATTATCTAGAATAAATAAATTACCATGAATTAAGACTCAATTTTCTAGCAGTGTGGGTAATTAAACACTGGAACAGGTTGCCAGGTGGTGGACTCACCATCACATGGAGTCTTGAAGACTGCATTTCTCTCTAAAAAAATATGCTTCCAACTAATTTGTAGGAAAAACTAAATGGCTAACTGTAACAGGGAGGGTCTAGCTGAATAATTATAGTCATCAGTTCTGACCCTTAAACCCATTAATCCCCCCTATTCAGTCTCTTATTGTATTAACCAGAGGCAGATAAATAATAATTCTGCACTTGGCTGCTACTAATACTTACCATTCTGCATAAGGCAACAATGACAACCACACTTCAGAGCTTCAGCCACTGGGCAGATTTTCCCCGGCTTTATCCCAGTTTTATTTTCTTCTGCAAACTGGAGAGGCCTCCAAAATGCAATGCCACAGCAAGAGACACTGGGTAGAATGGAACGATATTCTATGGTAACACAGAGAATTTTCTTCAGTGCCTAATCTGGTGGGTGTTACTTGGCTGTAACTGGTGATGCTGGCAGCATGTTCCCAGATCTGGAACCCCAAAGGAATTTTCCTGCAGTGGTCTAATGACTCTCTTGCTTTCTTCTTTAGCGTGGTGTGTGAATCACAGGGTTGAAGCCCATATTTCAGCTTATTCAGATGGGCATCTTAAACTTTTGATGTGACCTCTATTCTGACTTCTTTTCTGAATGTGGCATGCAACAACTTAACCCAAATAAAACCCCTGGGGTCAATTCTATGAAGGGCATATGAATGAAATTCCAAGGTCTTTTCATCCTCAAATTAGACAATCTAATAAAGTCTTTCAGACTGTGAAGTTGATATAATGGCTTCTCCATGGGCAAAGAGCACCCAAAACATTATCTTCTACCATATAGAACTGTTACTTTCATTTTAATTAATACCAAACAGCTTAATCTTCATTATATATCTCACTGTGTCTACGCAACTGCCTTGGCTACTTGGAAGCATTAAAACTTGTCCCCAGTGACTTCTTAATGAACAGCATTCTTCTATTGCATGCCTGGGAGCTTCTCTCCCTTTATTAGCCATATTACAGACCATTGCGCACAGGTGGTTGTGAACAGTGTGCTATGTCTATACATTATTCATATTTGTTACCATATTAACCAAACTCAGAAATGCAGAGCAACATTAAAATAAAATGGATTTCTTTAAAACAGCGTTATTCTCATGGATTAATACAAATCTCTGTGAAATATTTCACTCCCTTAGGCCCTCAGAACTTTCCTGGACTGCAGCAGAGGGAAGCCGGCAGTAAGACCTTCAAGATTATGCTGGGGTTTATTATTGCAGCTTTAAGAATTTAAGAAAGCTGGCAGACTGCGTGCCACATCCCACACCCTTCCCACATCCATGCCAGTTGTCTTGAAGAGTGAAGTCAAATTAACCTTAAAAACCTGGGGGAGTCGGCCAGCAGCTGTGGAAATACTAAAAACAAGGAATGGCTGAGCCAGCCAAATCACTTCATTTCCTTAGGCAACAGCAAAGAGAAAAGGGAACGGGCAAAAACCTTTAGGACCTGGAGGACTTTGGGCATATATATATATTTGTGCTTGAGGGTAAAGTACTCCCTTCCTGAATCAGAGAAGGAAAATAGATAAGAGAAGCTGGTGTTTCAGGTTAAAACCCCCTCAAAATCCCAAGCAAACCCACCACACTCAAAATTCAGGAGCTTTTCCTTCTTTGCTTGAAAGTCATTGACCGAGTATGACTTTTATTACGTTCTAGTTTGAATTCCAGACACGATGCAAAGCAGAGAGAAAACAAACCCACTCCTATCAAAGAAAAACAACCAAAGCCCAGCAACCCACATAACCACCACTTTTCAAAAAAGCTCTGCTTACAAAACATTAAGAGAAGAATCATTTCAGTCCAAATGCCATTTGGTCTGGCATCACCACCCAGAAACGCTGCCCAGTATAATCAATAAGACAGATTCTAACCTTCAGGGATATTTTAATCATCACAACCATCCATGGTTATCAGCTCAAATTTTATGTCCACCCCAAAAACATTCTTCAAGGAGAGTTCACTGTACTGGCACTAGTTTTAGGGCATGTATTTTACAATATAACACATAGCTACAAGTCTAAGAGGACCGTGATGTTTCCAAAATGGCACAGGCATGCCACCCTCCTATAAAACATAATAAAAATCTATGTCAGATCAGTGCAGGGGCTAAAGTTTTGTGCAGAGCAGACATTTGCCTGGTAATCACCATCAGCACAGAGCCTGGTTGAACGCTGCAGCAGGAACACGTTAGGTGCTATTTGTCCAGCAGGGCTTATGCTGGTTTCAAGGCCGAGTAAGCTCCATCAGTGCAAACACCAGCTTTGCCTTAAAAACAAAAAATCCAAACCAAACCAATCCACCCTGCAACACTACGCAGGACAGTTACACCTGAGTTAGACAGTGTCTCTCTCTGGTCTAGAGACAAGTAAGGAGCAAGACCAGACAGCTCTGGAAAGGGAACCTTCAGGACAACCCAGGCACTCTCCACAGGAACACAGTTATCCAGACCTGACTTGCCTCGTGTCTGCAGCTGAGCCGCTTGCACTGCAGTTCACTGCAACTCCCATCTTAAAAAAAAACCCAACAACCCAAACCAAACCCCCTTCAGTTACAGATAGGCATCATCTACTTAATATAACTGTACCACTCCTTTCCAAATTTGAGAGATGAAAGGCTTCTCTTTCACAAAACTGTGAGACAGCAAATTAAACATTGTGATAAAGGAAGTTTCCGATCAGCAGGTGCCTCCCCTGCTGGCAGCAGGTGAAGATCCTCCTGTCTGTCAGCAAACACGGCTGCTCCCGAACAATGAGGGCTCCCACCTTGGGGGCTCTGCCAGAAACACTATCACCACCAATATCAAGTAGCTGGCAGCACACGGTGTTGTGTGCAGAGATCGCCCGAAGGTCACCAAACATTTACCTTACGGTTAAAAGCCAAAAGGAGATTATCCCCACAGATGCCACCTAATAAACACACACACCAGGCTGTACGGGATGCCACCAGGCTGTAAGGGATGCCAACTTGTCTGGAGCGGTAACGACCCACAGTGCTTGCACTGGCTGGCAGGAGGGGAGCGACTCTGGCAAGAACCAAATGCTCAAGAACTCCAGACCACAAAACCAGCTGATTTCTTTATAAGGCACCATCTCGTCCTGAAACCTCCTCCATCATGCTGCTGTGCTGACAAGTGCAATTCACAGGTAGCTGTTGGGCCGTGACTTCGCTGCCGGTGAGGAGCAGGATTTGCACCTTGCCGTTAACTCCGCCTGCTCCTCTCATCGCCTCTTCCCATCCGCTTGGGAATGGCGCATGATGCCACCCCCACCTGCTGCATCTCCACCAGCCACTTCAGTAGGTGGGATGCCATACCATGCCTGTGCTCGGCCTTTTTTATGGTCATGAGCTTGAACCAGGGCAACACACTGACTCACCAGCATTGTACTATTGATTAAGTGTACCTCTATTAAGAATAAGACGGAATGTAAGGTGCTACAATGCTCAATATTGGGCCATTCCTCTCTTTGTCCTCTTCTGCTTTTCTACCACCAGCTCTCCCCTCTTCAACTGATGCTATAATGGTCTTTTCCTTTGGATGACTGGCTGTAGAGCTTATGTTTAAATAAAATCCAGAAGAAGTCTTTAGTTTAAGACCACATTATCTGTGGCAAATGTTATTTGTCCCTGACACAGACATCGCCAATAATGGTTCTCTTACTGTTTGTGATGCCCTGACACAGCACCAACAACACACATCTGACGCACATCTTACAACTTCTACAGCCAATATGGGAAAATACCACTGAAAAAATAAATAGTCCCATTCTGGCAGCTCAGGATCAGATCAGTTAAATGTGTCTAACTGCTCCTGGGAAACTCTCTCTCTTTATCAACTATTGAAAGGTAGGTTCCAAGTTGTCTAAATAATTTTAGACGCAGCCTCTGGGATTCTCAGTGGCAACTGAAGGCAGACAGTACTAGTCCAAAAAAAAGGTAACACTTTTTAGGATCATGCCCATACTATTAGCAAATACCTTTTTAAAACAACTGGCACTTTGAGTTTGTTTCCTTCACAACATCAGGAAAACAAACGTCACACCTCACACCAACTAATAATGAGCTGACTTCACCTAGTTAGTGGACAGACATTTGCGTGGCCCCAAGAATATCCCACTGTTCACCCTACACCAGCAAAAGGCACCATATGGCCTACTATATTGGTGTCATATCTAATTTCTGAAATTATGTAGGGCACTCTTTCAGAGAAGTAGGTCGCTGTGATATTTTGGATGCAAAGGTCTTCCACTCTTGGAGACCTGAATCAAGCTTTCATGTAAGCATAGTGCTTGTTGCTATGACATAATTGCAAGCTTGTTTATGTTATGAATACTGTGTAATGAAGTCTGAATGCAGTCTCCTCTATTCTGGGATTGAAAGTACTTTGACTTATGAGTTATGGCAAACATTTTCAGTCTGGGTATCTGCTGTCACAGGAACTATTTGGACGGCAGTGGGGCAGAAAGGCGTGCACAAGGGGAAGGTGCTCAAGGACGTGATCAAAGGAACAAGAGTACTACTCAAAAAGCAAACCCACCGAAATAAAAAAGTGCATGAGGTAGTATGTTCCTTAGATTCCTCTCTGCTTAAGACAAGGCTATTCCTAGTAACCCTCTGCCCCTCTCCAAACTAAACTGCTAACTGTGCATGACAGTCACCAATCTGACTCAGTACATACATCAATCCCTGAATACACATCAATTTAATTTGAGACAATACACCAAGTCATCACTATTCCTTCCCTTCCCCATGGCTGGCACAGCCACCTAGCCCTTCCAAAGGAGGGGGTATTACCAGAGTAGGAAACATTGGAATGACCTTTCACAGTTAATTTGTTCTTAGGCCCCAGTACAAGAAATAAATATTTAGGTTGCTGGGCATGTACCATAACCATGATTTCCCCATCTGAGATGGCAAAAGGAGCATGTCTGCTCTACACAAATGCTCTTGAGTACTGATCTGAAGCTTAGAGATATAAGATGGGTTTACATTTTCTTTTCCAAGTTGCATACTCCCATTCCCAGAGAATACATATGAAAAAGCATTAATTGTCCTTCTCCTGTTCATTCAATCACAAGGGCAGTAAATGTCTCAATAGGGTAGCTTCACCTAGAGTAGTCTTCGGAGAATCTTGGCACTGTTACTGCCCTCCCCTGACCAAACTAGTATTTTCACTCTTTACAGAGAAGTCTGCAACTTTATTTTATATGAGGTTTCAAAAATTGCGAACTATTTCAGGTGGGTAATAGAGAAGGCCAAAAAAAAAAGGAGAGAGAAAGAGACATAAACAAAGATAGAGATTATTTAAATTTCATTCTATAGTTTTAAAAGATAATTCTTCAGGAACAGAGGAAGAACATCACTTAAGAGTACGGTATTCAGCACCACAGCATTAATTGCTCTACCTGAGAGCACAACAATCATTTAGCTGGGCTTCTGCTCTCAGAGTGAAGCCAAAAAAAATAATTTCATAAAATTGAGCCATGGTACAAAACTTTGTTTCTCCTCACAAGGAAAAATTACTGGTAATTTTTTTCCCCCAGAGCTTCAGGAAAGAAATCTTTCATATATTTTCCTTCAGTTTTTAACAAAAGGCAGTGGAACTAAATATATACCCTCTGTAGGAAAAAAAGCTGGGTGTCAGAAAGGCCCAGCACTGTATAAAATAGTTTGCAAAATGGAGGTTACAAAGGGATTAACTGCACCACATGCTCTAGTAGGGAAAAATAATGGAAGGACTAAAGCTACATTCAAAAAGGAAAGAAATAAAAGTCAGATTATCTCAAGGCAGACCATCACTGAGACTTACTTCAGGGTTTGGAAACCAGATCCAAACTTTACTGAATGACTCTCTCCCAGGTGCAGGCAACACCACTGAAAAGCCAAACCCCAGTCGTTACCTTCTCTCTAATGCTACGCACAACTGCCCATGTCCTAGCATTCCCTGTGGCTCTGCAAACTGAACTTCCCAAAGATGCTTCTGCAATCAGCTGCAGAAGAAACCCGTCTGGGCTTCTGGGCATTCAAGGTAAGGGAGCCAAAATTGTGAGAAGGCTTTGAAGAACTACCAACCATCAAGTTATTTAGCCTGTGTCCTCACTACAAGGTGGCTGCAATACAAGCCTCGGTGAACAGAAGGAGCCAAGCTCTTGAGTCTCGATCCTACCTCCAAGCAGAGTAGCCCATCTGAGGACAAATCACTAACAAACTGCATTGAGAAAGTTTTATATCTAGATGGGAGCAAAGCTAAGGGTAACATCTGAGAAACCAAGTTAAGACAGAACCTGGAGTGCCAAAGAGGTTGTATTCAAATCAAAAGGAAAAAACATTTTTTCTTGCTATTCACATTTTTGTAGCAGAAATAAAAACACAGAGTGCCTTTGAAAACAGCTCCAAAATCAAGAGAAAATTATTATGAGAGAGTAAAATAGAAAGCATTCACCAGCAGAGATTTGCGTTCAAGTAGAGGAAAATCAAAGCAAAATGTAGATGTAGGGCAAGTTTAGTGCTAGAGGGGTGCCAGAGGTCTCCATAAGGTACTGAGGTACACCAACATTTAAGAGAATACCAATAGCCTAAAGCTACACTATCATACTTTCACAAAGTCAAAGAAAGCTACCTTACTACAGCATTCATCTTTGTGAACAAGATTCTGTGCTGTTGCTGGTGATTTGCATATCGTCTGCATTATTTGCCAAATGCCGTCAACAACCTCTCAAGGCCATTTAAAATCAGTAATGTGCTATATCTGTTTTAAATTAGCTAAGCAGGTGTATATGGGTTCTTAGGGAAAGTGGTTTGGCTTAAGCAGGAAGAGTAAAGCCTTTAGTAAAATAATAATAATTGGAAGATAAACGTGCATTTGAAAAATCACCAAGGCAAGAGAACAACCTTGAGTTGCAAGTCAGAGCGAGCTAAGTAAAAAAGCACAGAAGTTAATTTTGCTGTCAGCCTCTACGGGCCAAATCATCAGAGGTACTGAGTGTTTATTTGCTAGGGACGGCAGTTACACAAGGCACCCTTCCTCTCCTGCTGCCTTACGTAAGCTTCCCCGTCTAGACACAAGCTCGACTTTGACGGAACATGCTGGTCCTACATTTTTCTCGGGACTTTCCTCACCATCTGGAAGCTACAGGGGAACAACAATGCACTCAGCAGTGACTCTGCCTCCCTTCAGCTGCTTATATAAAAAGTCTGAGCCTTTAAGTAATCAGTGGAGGATGAAAAGAGTAAAAAATCCAACCGCTTGGATTTAATTTCTTACTTCAGTGATATTTCCAAGGGGTTGCTCTGTCATGCCAAGATAGACAAGAATCAATATTCCTCAGTTACTTCTGCAAATAGAAAACAGAATCTGGATCAGCCTAGAAAATAAACTCGCAGGGAAAAAGGAAAAGAGAGGTAATAAAGGACAAGGGAACTACACGTAAGCAGGCTATGTATAAACCATTTTATATAAAACACTTTCTATACCCCACACACATTTTCAAGGCTTCCTGGCAATAACAAATGGTATTTTGTTCTCTGGGAAATAACATAGTCTAAATCAATGACATGTTGAACTCTAATAAAAGAATGCACTGAAAGTAACATATGGGTTTGGTTGAGGTCACGACAATACCTTTGCTAGACAAGCTAAAATTACATCTTTTACCAGATTTCTGAGAAAATCTGGCCTTTTCATAATTCTTAAGGCAAAATGGGGGCACAAGAGTCTCTATTAGATGTCAGGAATTGGTAGGAGTTCATGTACCAAGTTCTGTTTTCCTTTTACTAAAAATACAGATACACACAAAAGGAAAACAATACAGTCAATATTCACAGCCACTGAAAGTTTGTTGTCTGGGAGAAAATAAACAGAACAAAAGATAACAGTTGATCTCCTAGTGGAAAACACTTGGGCATCCCTTCAACTTTTGTCTGGCCATTGTTTGACCAATACTTGCCCATCCCACTCCAGTGGCCTGACACGAGCCTGCCTGTGTGCAAACAGATGCAACACAAGACTACAAATAGAAGACACAATTTTGCATGCCTTAATGTATTTCCAAACACTAAGCAAAAATTCTAAACCAAATAGGTTTCTAAAAATTATCCTCTGGAGCCTATGCAAAGCAAGGCAAATACCATTTGAGATCAGCCATAAAAAAAAAAAAAGGAGGAAAAAAATAGGCTGTTGTAGTTATAAATAGGTTGTTAGTGGAGTTCAGCAGCAGGGCAGTCTGCGATTGATCAAGTTGGCTGTCACCAGCGGGAACTGCTGTAAAGGTTTTTTGGCAGAGGGACTAGGGTGGGATGATGAAGGTATTTGCTCAACCAAGGAAAAAAAGGAAATAATAATGTTTAATAAAATATACATTAAAAGATATTCACAAACATGACTCATGGTAACCCTATAAACTCAAGAATTTTCTGCAGTGACACAGGAGGACTGAAGGAGCTGTTGACAGGAGGCACAAAAAGCATTTGATTCTTATGTATATATAATAAAAAACACCCTCAGCTTTTGTAAGAAGCCAGTTAAAAACTGTTTGGCGTCTCCCAAGATTCCTCCTCTTTGATCTCACTGCCAACATGATCCATAGTAAATGAAGAAGCAGAGCTTACACTATATATCTGTCAGTAAGAGTCAGGAGAGGCGTCAGGAGAAGTATCACGAAGGAACATCATGACATTCTCACCCATGACATTTTTGCAAATCAAGGCAGAGCTGGCTATAAAAGGAAGAGGAGGACAAAAAGCCATCACCTCTGTGTGAGAAAGCTGTTAGGTAATGGGTAAATAATACAGAACAATACAATTAAACAAAATGCCATTTTTCACTATATTTAGAGGTGTGTGCATCTAAACACACATACAGACACGTGCAACCCTCCTGATCGCAAAGAAGTGTGGGTGTGGGTGCCTTGACTGCCAATGTGGAAATTCCATCATCCATCCCAAATGGCCAGCATTGGTAACAGTTGTGATTCTGGGTCCTTAGAATCTCTCCATTATAGATTGTGACATTTACAGCATAGCAGCCTCAGGAGAATAAGGAAATTAAGGAAAAAAGAGTCCAAGTGACCCTATAATGGGAGTGCAAACCAGCCAACCATGAAGACACTGGCCCCTTCGTTCTCTCTGGCCAGTACCTGCCACCATAATGAAATCTGGAGAAACACATTTAAAGAAGAACAGAATTTGAGTTAAGTAAATGCTGGATGGACCTTAATTATTCTATATTTAGCCAAACAAAACTTCTGGCCATGTAGCTGAAAAAAAAAAAAAGTTATGAACCACTGAGATCCAAATGTTCTTAAGACTTAAAAGACAGAGGCAAAGCCTGCATATATCCTGTATTAGCATTGGTTTGAACAGTGTTAAAATTGTTGCGAGTGGATAGCTTTTGAACAGCCTGCATGAGATCTCACCTCTATGCATGCTGTACAAGTGTCCACACCACAAAGCCATCAGCCCAGCTGGCACTCTCACTGTTACAGCAAAGAAGTCAATACTTCAACCTGACCTGAAGACCAAATACATAAAAGGTATTTGCTGCCAAGTCACTAATGCTGGGCAAGCTTGTGGTAGCAGTGTCCATATGTTCCGCTCATTACAGTACTGCCAACACCAAGTACTCAAAAATATGAGTCAGGTACCATAAAATGTCAAATTTGGCATAAAAACAGGCGTTTCTTTTAATAAATAATGGAGTTCAGCGCTTTAGTTCCTTCTGATTTCTGAGCACTTACAGCTCCTAAGCATAAGTTTTTCAGGAACGCACTCCTCACCCAAGAGCTGAAATCCTTAGGAAATCCCTTGATGCTAGCAGACAGGCTTCCCAGTAGGAAAGAAGCAAATGCCATGAGACAGGCACAAAATCAGAGAGTTAGCAATGCTTTTGCATAGGCAACTTCAATCCAGACCAGTGCAACAGGCACCAAAATCTAATGGCCAGTCCCATCTTAAGCCACATGTTCCTGTAGAAAGCAAAGATCATCATCCATGGAAAGGCAAGAGGACAGCAATATATATCCTTCTCACCCAAAGTCCAGATTTCAAATCAAATAACTTTTTTTAAGTAATGCTATTTCAGCTTTTGTACAGTAAGTGAATTACTTGGCCTTTCTTGCACGATACGTGATTTTCACACTAGAATTTCACATTACCATTGTAGGTTTAGAAGGAGGATTGCAGTTCTGCATTTAATCACACAACTGAGTTACATTTACCTGCTCTTACAGAAAAAAAAAACAACCCGCATTTCTATTTTAAAAGGAACCGTATCTCAAACAGACTTTGAGTTTTGAAAACATATTTCTTATTCAAGTGCCAAACGATCAGAAAGCGGTGCACCACACCTAGGTGAACATCACCATTCTGGGGACCATCAGATCTCTGCCAGCCCCACAGCACAAAACTGGCTTTCCTTGGTGGACTGAAATTAGTCCATTCTTCACTCTTAACACTTCTTCAGTCTGACAAACACAAAACCTGTAAACCTCAATCAAATATCCTGCCACAGTACAGAGCTGACATCTCTCCCCAACTGAAGATCCGCTACATCTCGGCTACCTTAGATCTCTGTGACTCATCATTAGGAAATCTGCAGTTTCACAGGGTAGTGTCTCTTTAAATAACTGTTTTTCTCAGTTTCATTAAGTTGTGTATTTACTTTACAGAACATTTCTTCACTGCAGAGTCAAGGGACTACAGTGATTTATTCCTCGGTGATTTCTCATCGCAGGGACTCCGTGCCTCCACAGGGCAGGCGGGTGGGCAGCAGGTCTGTAACCCGGCTGATCATCTCCGTCCCTGCAGGAGCTGCTCTCATGTAATCTCCCTGCTGAGCAGAGCGGATGCAGAGCAACTCTCAAGGAGCAGCCCATGGGTCTCTGTTGCTCACCTGTTGATGCCACCCATTTAATTCACAAGCAGATTAGCTGAGACAGACCAATTGGGCTCTCCCCATCCTTGTCTGAGCACTGTTAGCACTGGGCAGTGAACAAAAGCCAAACTGTGATTATGAAATGTCTGATCAGTTACTGGCAAGTCCACCTCCCCCCCACCCTCCTCACCCAACACAAACTATTTCATCTATTATTTATTACCCCGTTCTCTGTGGTCAGGCCCAGCATGCAGTAAAAATTATATGGGAGACGTAGAAGGGACAGAAGGAGGAGAGATTAAACAGGCAAACCTGTGGAAAAGCAATGCTGAGAGTGGCTACATTTGGATTATAGAAAAGCCTGAGGGATGGCAGGGTCCAGCTATCCTGTATCTGCTGTCTCCTACAGACCACCTTGAGGGTGCTTCCCATTCACCACTTTCCTTGGTCCCCCCAAGTGCTGGCCAGCTCTCTGGCCACCAGCTGCAGGAGCACGGCCATCCCAAGGCTTCCTTGGTGGCCAGCAGCCCCTGGCAGCTCGGTATCTGCAGGGATGGCTACAGGCGTGACTGCAGGATCCCCCAGCACATCTCAGCGAGCTGTAACCCCATGGATTTGAGCGCTGACATTACTGCAGCCACAGAAACAGGTTTGAATGTGAGCTGGATTCACGTCTTCAAGCAGCTGGGCTGAAGTCTGACTTCTCCAATCTTTGCTTCTATCAGCGACTCAGCCTACGCAGGTATCTCTGCGCCCGTCACAATTAGATATCCAAATTGCCACGCAAGGCATCGCAGTGACAAATCTCTCTCCATGCCTTTACACTCCCCTCAGCCTTTGCCAGATCCAGCAGGGCATGTGAGATGCAAATGCTTTCACACCTACGTGTTTTGTTTAATCAACCACAGATGCTCAGATTGATTGAGCAGTGATTTGCATAGATTAGCGTGATGTCAGTACTTATAATACGGGAGGAATATCATGCCAAAATCCACCCCTGAGGAGGTATCTACTCACAAACTAAAAAGTAATTGCATAGATTTTATAGTAGAAAAGGAGACCAAAAATAAAAAATTGAGATCTTCAAGTCAGATTTATCAGATTTCCTCAATCTTCTCCCCTCTTGCAGGTTTCTTTCTTCTTATCTATCTGGTGACATCAGGAATTTTCCTCCTTACCTTTCCTAGAACAATTACAACAGCTGTCAAGGCTGTCACAGTGACCAGATGCACCCGAAATGAAGAAGATATATAGTGCAAAGTAGGTATTTCTATATATTGTAATTAGTATCTCCCTTGGAGGCAGTTGTGGGTAAAGATCATCATTTTCCCTACGAAAATCTTCATGTTTTAACAAAAAAGTGAAAAATAATGTGGAAATTATTTCAGAAAAGTTCAGTTTAGAAGTAGTAAGAGTTGTCCAAAAGAGGTCTGAAATCTGTAGGAGTTTTGCCAAGAAAAATTAAATTTTTAAATAAGACCTAATATCAGACAGAAATTGTCAGCACTTCTAAGCAGCACTAATAATTTCTCTCCTGGCCTGAATTACAGACAGCTACAAGATTCACTTTTGTATTTCAGTAATTTGCATAGTGACTACCTTTATTTAAAAAAAGGCCCAGAATATGTAACTCAAAAGGATGAACAAGAGAATTAAATTAAGTTGTGCATGCTCTTCTGCAATCCAAGTGAAACATTTTGTTTAAATATAGTGAAACGCAGTGAATACAGATTGCTTTAGACAGGCAATAATCCCCATTTTATCATATAAGATGTTAATACCTATTTTACAGCCAGCCCTAGAAACCATCTATCAAAATAGCAGAGCAGAGACCTTCACTTGCAATGTAAAACAGTTACCATGACCAAAGGATGCAAGTACATTCACCTGTCATGAGATGCAAGTACTACAAACAGCAACACAAACCCCAGGTACTTCAAAGGTAAATCAGATGGCTTTTTGCACAACTTAAGAGGGACTGGCAATATTATCATTACTGTATTGACATACATACCAAACTAAAGGGCTTTTTTCCCCTGAAGTTTCAGAATAACATTAGGTAGACACTTTGGGATTGACTTACGTATTTCACTGCCTGCTTCCAAGGACAAGGACCAATTTTTTGTTTTTTTGTTTTTTTTTTTTCAAAATAACAGCCCATGGCCACATTCCAAACATCATGCCACCAGCAGGCACCAAAATCCAGGACCATGCAATGTAGCTCAGGCACTACTGGCATGGCACATTGGCTACGAGTTCCTTTCATCCTTGGTTTACCTCCTCAGAGGATGACAAACAGTTTCCAGACCACTGAAAACTAGCTTGGGGTTGAAAAACCCATTTAACTTGTTCTGAAACCTAAATGTTAACTTGTACTCTGCTAAGACTGAACAGGAGTCTCAATTCTGCATCACAAGATTCTTATAAAATTAAGAGAAATGCAGAAAGGTTTTGTTTTCTAAACTGGTCTTTATGTATTTTAAACAGTAAACAGAGAATCAGGAGTGAATTCAGGGAGTATTTTAATCAATGCATATTTAAATTTTACTCTATGAGGCCTTCCAATTCAGTGCCCTAACACTCAACTAACCTAACCATTCCTTGCAATAAATTATTATCTTTTAACAAATATTACTGATTGATTTTACTGCCCTTCTTGTAGATGGTTTGTTACCAAGATGTTTGTTTCCTTGCTTTTGCACAAAGGCTAGGATATTTCTGAGTAGCAAATTTCTAAAGATGGCTTTAGCTGGCAATTAAAATGTACTTTTTGCTCCCATTAATTTTCATTGAACATCCGCACGCATTGATGATTCTCCTGCCTCCCCCCATACTTCCACTAGAAAAAGCAAAGCTATTAATAAATGAAAAGTAAAGAAACATGAACAAAAAAAATTCAACAGACCAAAATCACAAAATACACAGTCCTGTTCTTGAGCATCAGGACATTTAAAAGGTGCACAAATTATTAAGGAAAATGCAGCCAGTCTGTAGGAAATGACTCTGGGTACAATGGTGCATTCACTCCCTGTTTCTGAAGTACACGAGTATGCACTTTCCTCTCTATAAAATGACCAATTTACCATTCGGAAACTGCAAAGTGATAATTAATGTACAAGGTTAAAGCGAAAGGAAAAGAAAAAAAATCTTTCAAGGATGCAGTAAGAGAATTTTCTGCCTGAGGCTACATTAGCCAAAATAAGAATGTCCACTGTACAATATCTAATTTCATGCATGAATGCTGCTCCAGGTCACAGCTCTACGCCCTCTCCCTCTAAAGCTTCCCCATTCACCCCTCTACCCCAGCCTAAAATACTGCTATTTATAAACTGCTTGGAAAACTGGTCTCCAAATAGCTTCATAGGTTTTATAAACAAATGTGTCTGTCTAACCTGATATTGAATTTATAACATTTTTTCAACCAAGAGGAGTAAACAAGATGATGCACAAGGCCATTACTTCCAGATTCAGGCAGAATGGAGAGGAGTGTTATTGACAGATGAAAAATTGTTCCTGTTTTTGCCAGCAAAATTAAGAACTCTGCTGGACCAAAATGAAAACTCCTTCCAATTTCCATTAAAATACTTTTTTTTGTTGTTAAATAATAGAACTCAGGTTTGTTTCAGGGAAACCATCCTCAGGGACAATTAAGGTATGGTTTATCAGGACAACCACTGTCCTTTTTTTAATATTTCAGTTTAGGAACAGCAAAATTGTTCAAATATGTCCTATATTACATCCTGGGAGACTGAAATCTATGCTGAAATAAAATAAAGGCAGACAATCAGGCTCCAGAACAACAGCTTTAGGGCCGGCTTAGACAGGATGGTGCAGTAACATATATGAGCAATGAATTATCTTGGACATATTTATCTACATTAGCATAGCATTTTCCTAGGCTAATATAATCATGCTTCTGACACCCAAAAAGTTAGCTTGGGTATCTCAGCAATCATGACTGCATCCACACGGACACATCTTCTGATGTTATGTTGTATAAACATAGTGATTCACCAGTTGCAGCCATCAGCGGACGGTTTGCAAAGGCAAATCAGGTACTACCTAAAAGGGAAGGCAAAATAAATCCAGTACCAACTTGCTCTATGCACCTGTGGAATTGCCATGACTGCAGGTGAGATAAGCTGCAAATAACAGTTTTATCTGTCTAGACTAAAGGTTTAGATTGGCTCACAATCAACTGCTTCAAATAAGTCAAATCTCCAGGACAGGAAGATGAAAAAGGAGAGAGGAAAATCGGCATATCTTCATGGAATCACAGAATGGTTGAGGCTGGAAGGGACCTCTGAAGGTGTTCTGGTCCAAGCCCCTGCTCAAGCAGAGCCACCCACAGCTGGTGGCCTGGACTGTGTCCAGGCAGCTTCTCAATAATCCCAATGACAGAGACTCCACAACCTCCCTGAACAACCAGTGCCAGTGCTCAGTCACCCTCACAGTGAAAAAGTGTTTCCCGATGTTCAGAGTCATCCTCCTTTGTTTCAGTGTGTGCCCATTGCCTCTGGTCCTGTCACTGGGCACCACTGAAAAGAGTCTGGCTCTGTCCTCTTTGCACTCTACCTTCAGGTATTTATAGACCTTGATGAGATCCCCCTGAGCCTTCTCTTCTCCAGACTGAGCAGTCCCAGCTCTCTCAGCCTTTCCTCATAGGAAACATGCTTCCATCCCTTTATCAACTTAGTGGCCCTTCGTTGGGACTCTCTCCAGCATGTCCATATCTCTCTTATACTGGGGAGCCATAAGACACTTCCCAAAAGACACTTTTCCCAAAAGACACTTTCGCAGTCTGAATGTAGTAGATTTCTCCAAATTCAAACCAGTAAATAGTGAAGATTTACTTCAGCGGGGTCATGCAATCTGCTTTCTCACACAAAGTTATTAAGGTTTTTTGTTTTAAGAGGTCAGTACTATTAGGCCTACAAAAAAACCCACCAAAGTCTAAACAACAAACTTTTTGATGCATACCAGAGACAGAATTATACATATCTTTTTCACACAATTTATAGCTGTCTTCTAGAAAAGGCTTGAAAATGACTAAAAAGGAAAGTTTATTAAATTGTTTACTGCTCAAATACATTCTGAAGCAAAAATAAATGCCTTGCCAGCTGGTGTTCCTGTGCTCTCTGCAAAGAAGCAGTGTTCGACACTTATCTCATAGGACCCAAAATTCTTTCTGCATTTTTCCCCCCCTGTGCTGTCAGGTTTTTTCTTAACATTTCCTCTTTAAAAAAGCTAGATCAATAAATAAATTCTTGATATAGCTGTTTGCATAATGTCATGAACGTTGTGGGAGAGCACAAAGTGATCCTTAACCCATCCCTCACTGCCTGGGGCAGCTCGGGCCAGGAGCAATGCCACAAGAGGGAAGAGACCATCGCAGGGTGCTGCTTGCAGCCCCCGTCATGTCTCAGACCTGAAGCCCCAGGTGCTCAAACTCTTTGAAAGGGACAATTCCCTTTAAAAACTGTAATTTCTGAAGATTGAAAGAAGAAGGGGGGGGAAATAGGAGAAAAAAGCATATGCTAGAGTGCTCTTCTCCATTGGGAAGGAAGTACCTTGATGAGGGATTGTTAAAACCAACCTTTTAATGAAACCAAAGAGAGGAGATCAGCTTTAAAACTACTCCTCTGCACACATTTTTCCAGTCAATGTTGGGGAAAAGTAACAGCAAGAACATGTTAATCTTGTTCTGGCTTACTAGTAAGTTATTTATAATACACTTCAAAATTTTGGAAGGTTACATTATGGAGTCAGAGCTGTATTGTCTATTGTTTAACATCCAGGTGCAGGAAACTCAAGTAGAGCCAACATGCTTACTGAAAAAAACCCAAACCACCCAAAAACCAACCAACCAAAACCCTCTGGATTGCAGAACTTGCTTTTTGTACTTTTCTCACATATTTTAGCAAATGCAGGTTAATATATACCAAGCATAGATGGAGGCCCACCCACCCCCACAATCTCCATTATGTGTATTCTTCTATAAATGCCAGTGACTACCAGAGGTTCATCTTTGAAGAGAAACTCCAAACTTACCTTAAAGTTGTTCTATCTTGCTAGCTGATTTTATATTAGACATATAAGTTAAAGCAGTTTTGATAGGGAAATTGAAGCTTTTTTCAATAGTTTGGGCCCCATATTTCAAAGCAGAGACAAGAAGTTGTCTTGCTTTGCTGAACAGACAAGTAACGCAAAATTATGTGGGCTATTCGTTTTTCTACTTAGTTTTTGCTTTTCTTGCAGAACAGAAATAAAGTCACCTACTGGAGACTCATCTCATTTCACTAAGGGAGGGCACTCCCCAGGTCTTAAAAGAGCTGGAAAAATCCAAGTAGCAACAGCACAAACACCATGAACAAGAAAGGAGTCTGTATTTTAATCTAGATGAAATAATACTGACTTCAAACAACAGATGCCAAATGTGTTACCTTTTTCCAGCAGCAGACTGTGTTGCACAACCACAGCGTAACAGAAAGCTGCTAATTCTGAATGGGACGCTTTTCTGATCTTGCGCAGTAGCAGCCAAAAAATTTGCTTAATTTTAGATTAAGGTCAGGTAGTCCAACACAAAGCCTGTGTCTGGGGAAGTTATATTTATGTACCACTTATCTGTTCTTCCCCTCTGAAAATTCATTACCAAGTTTTCCTTCCTGCTTAACCTTAACCTCGACTTCCAAAAAAGTATCAAATTCCGCTTACACAGTGTTCTTTATAATTAGACACAAATTGTTCAAGAAGTTAAATTATAACGTTTTCTGCTGTAGCATCTAAAAATGCTGGATATTAATAAAAGCTTTAATCATCCTGAAGAAATACTATGCTATCACAATTGTATTTCATGTTTTAAATTCCTCTGAGCAGGAAGAAATATAAAGACCGATATGTTAATTATTACTATGCACATAGCCATCAATCTATGAATTTTAAAAGTTGGATTACAGCAGTCTTACAGTGTTTAGAATACACCTGTCAATTAATTTTTCATCTATGGTGTTGGAGACAGTAAAGTTTATTTTATAATATATGAGATATATATTATCATATATGAATTACAAATTTAAATACTCTATATTAGATTATTTGATGTTACTATGACTTTTATTATACATACATATTATAAAATACTAACACACTATATTAAATATGTGCATATGTGAGTTCACATACATATATGCACATAAAACAGGCAACAGAGGCATTCAGATCCTTTGGGAGTCTTTGATGGGCAATGCACACAATATTACAGTGCAGATCCTTAGATTGTCCAGTTGAAGTGTTAAAGTACTAGTCTAACAGAAACTTATTCCAACACAAACATATCAGTTATCGCGTAAAGCTAAAACAACCTACCAAACCGCTGCCTGTTGCTAACAGAGCTTGTAAGACATACTAAATGTCCAAAACCGATTTTTTTATGCTCCTGAAGCTTCTTCCATATTAATATAAATTTTCAACCTAATACAGGCATTGAAGGAGTTTGTTGTCTTTACATTTCAAGTACATATCGTCTTGTTTTTCTCTCCCAATTGTCTCAAATTTTTCTCCTTTAATTTTGCTATCTGCCAGCAGGTCAGCCTTCCATTCTCATTTCCCACATTTTACATATTTCCTTCTTTGGTCATTCACTGACACTTGTCAACAAAATTTACCCGCTAACCTGCTTGCTGATGTTGACATTTTCCAGGAATAAGTGCGTCAGTGTACAAGGAACTTAAATAAAATGAAAAAAATGCAGGTTTCCTGGAAGATGCTAAATTGCAAGCCCTTATGCAAAATCTCTTCAGTTATACAAAGACTGGGCACCCAGTGCAATGTCCTGCCAGATAAACTCTAGCACTGCCCTTTGCTCTTCCACGTCAAGTGGCTTTTTCCATTGTCTGCTTCTGCTCCATAGGCCCGGGTTTGGAACTTTTCTATGGTGCTGCTGGTATTCAGGAGGATGTTTTGGTTTGGTAAGCAGTTATGATGGATAAATACAGTAATGCCTCACTGTATGCCAGAGAGCCCTCTTGTTAATAGGGAACTCTTGCTCTCTATCTTTTTAAATTTGCTTCAGGAGCTCCTGGGCTTTTCCCCCTTTTATTTCCCTCCCATATAGTTTTATTTATTGCTGTCTCTGATCATTAACAAAAGTGGACAGCAGCAACTCTTCAACAGCCAGGTATGCTTTCCTGCTTTTCAACATGCCTCTCCATAATTTTCCTCCAACCCATACATTTTAGGTTGGAGAAAACTGCATGATGGCTTCCCCAAAGAGACACTTCCAAACCTAAACCAGAAAGTTTCTTATTTCGTATTTGCTCTGTTTCCCTTCTGAGAGAAAAAGGTGCTAGATCTTGTACAACTGGACAATAGTTGGTGGAAGACAGGCAGGTGGTCACAGATCCAGAAGACTGAAGACCACTTGCCCAAGCACCAAGAACACATCACCCAATCTAAAGACACTCAGTACTTTTGAAAATAGTTGGAACACATGCACAATCCCACAGAAAAAGACCAAACGGGACAGATTTCTATTTCCAGCAAAGAACTTTACATCCCAACTAGCACTGTTGCATTCACTCTATAGATCATAATCACACCTCCAATATGAAAAAGTTTGCATTGCTATGTGATGAATATCACAGTTTACCACTTTAGGTCATTCAGATACTAATATGTCAATACAGGCTTCAAAATCTAATTAAGAAAAAAAAATCAGCCTTCCTATTTACC
This sequence comes from Limosa lapponica baueri, assembly GCA_002844005.1. Taxonomy (NCBI): domain Eukaryota; kingdom Metazoa; phylum Chordata; class Aves; order Charadriiformes; family Scolopacidae; genus Limosa; species Limosa lapponica. The sequence goes on along the minus strand of KZ505952.1, from coordinate 211,240 downwards.
TCAGAAACATACAGCCTTAAAAACCAACCTTTTTTTACAAGATCATATCATAGGTCACATTTTTCTTTAACAAATGTTTATCTGATCAGAATATTATTATTTAAAAAAAAAAAATAAAGAGGTAGGATATAGGTCCAAACCTGAGGACTCAAACAAGGAATAAAACCTGAGCACTCAGACAAGCCAGATCCAACAATAATTTCGGGGCACTTCACATGGAAGGCTCTTGGGGAGAAGATTAGTTTCACTATAACCATTCTTTTTTGCAAAAGCATACATTGAGGTTTTTTCAGTACACTTGTCCAAAAGTAAAGTTTCATTCTAAAATAAGTGTAAAGTTGGCCTTGTTACAGTCAGTAATGAAAAAAAAAAAAAACACAGAAGAAAATGTAACCTGCAAATAGGGAAGTGCAGCTACACTAGCAAAAGGCGAAAGATAACACTTTTCTCAGGCAGCAAAACTAGTCTGTGCTGGGTTGGCTTATGAAAAAAATGCCACACTGTATCACCTTGTAATCAGCCGAAGGAGGCAGATCTAAAGAGAGAAATGAAATCCAAACAACATAGACGCAGTGGAGATTTCCAAGAAAAGAACAAAGGAAGAAATCGATCGTGCTCATTTTATTGAAAATCGTTAAGAAGAATTCAAAGAAACCAATTCCCAGGGTTTTTTTCTGGGCTGTATGACTAAAACCTACTGAATCGAAACACTCTGATGGAGGCATGGTGTAGGAAGTACAAATCCAATTCCTCATGCAAAATGAAGAGGACGTAAATTTAATTGCATATAAAAGCAAAAAATTTTACATACAAAAATTAGTTTTATGAGAAACTTGGGAGAGCAACATCTACCATTTCAGCAGAAGTAGGAAAACAAGTCCAAAACCTGTTTTTAAAGATCCATGTGGCTTCATTCAACAGTGTACGTTAATAATTATTTAATAGTTTGACAACAATAGTTAATATTAAGTATTATATCACATATAATACATGCTAGCATTAAGTATTAATGCTAATAAATATTAATTTTAATTAAAATTAGTTTATTAGTATGTTTATAGTTGTATTTAGTTTATCTTGATTGTGTTGTCCTCTTGCGTAAATGAACTTCATCTGACACTCTCTAAAATCATTTGGGTTTTTTTTCCCCTCTCTTTTCCTCTCATGCCCTTTTCAACTTACCAGTTTAATTAATATCTATTTCTAAGAATAAGTGCTGTCCTGGAGAATTTAACTAAACATGCTGAATGAACCTCGTTTCTGAGAAGACCTATCACAACACACCAAGCTTCAGCTGAGCTTCATTTCCCGGAGTACAAGTCCCTCCTTCAGCTCACTGTAACATTTGACTTATCACTGGGAATGTACAAAGTTTATATTATGTTTTGTGGAAAAAATCTGTAGAACTCGGCTAAGTTAATACAGACCCAAATGACCTTCTCCAAAAAAATTCTTAAGCTTCCAGAAAATAGCTCTTCGTGATAAACTGGGTATTTTTTACACATAGCTCTATAGAGCTCTTCAGTAAACACAGCCCCTTCCAGCACACTGCGGAGACTACCTCTTACTGGGGAGATAATATAAATAAGTTTAAACAATATAAATAGGTTTATAAATAAAATATAAATCCTTTTAAGCTGGAACCGCTCATTAGACAGTGGTGAATTCATGAAGTAACCCATGACCTGACATAGGTCTATAAAACCCAGACTTTGACCCTGAACTGGTTCCTGAAAACTCCTCCTGCAGCAGCCAGTGGGGACAATTTCAAAGAACAGGAAAGTGGGAAGGGAAGGGAGAAGGAGAAGAGAGCCAAACTGACAGTTCATTTTTTTCAATAAACTTCCCCTGGCTGTAAACCTGGTGTACAACACAGTGCAGGATAAAAATCCAGCAGATATAGCACTGAATACTTCTTTGTTCATTTTATTCTAACATATTTTGCCACAAAGAACAGAAGCAATACTGTTAGACTAGAATATGTCACCAAACTTGATTCTTTTATCTGAAACCAAAGTCTAAATGACTCCTTTTATCTGCCTTGCTGGTTCATTGTCCCTCTCCAAGTGAGGGCATGGAGTGAAAGCAAGGAAGCTCAAAGCTGTCAAGTTTCCAGATGTCAGTGGACGTTGCAACACCCTTGCTTTGAACAGAAGGAAGTGGATTGAATTGGCAAAAAGGACTTTAAGAGGCAAAACATCAAAAGATGTCAGGAAGCAAGAAGAAGGAGGGGAGACCACTGGCTAGTTCCAGCCTTGGTGCCAACTGAAACAAAGGGAGATGAAGCCAGATCTAACGAGCCCCCTTCACTGCTTTCCTCAGCAATGCACAGCTGAAACAGCAGGTATGACCAAGTGAAAGGACAGCAGTTTACTGAAGTTTAGTACTTCTGCTTACAAGCATGAATTCAAGCTCTCACAAGAGAAAGATCTGGGAGTCCTGGTAGACAGCAAAATGACAATGAGCAAGCAGTGTGCTCTTGTG